>LPNX010609885.1:53658-194914 GCA_001517045.1 Pseudotsuga menziesii
AGCACTCTCTAAGAATTAGGAAGATGAGCAATATTAACACATATATTTAATCATTTGTAATTCTAATAAAAGACAATAAGATCCAAAGACAAACATGCATAAAATCCAATTTATTTTTCCAAACACACTAATAAGCAAAAAAATATACCATGCTTAGGAAACAAAATATCCTAAACAATTACGCAATCTTATTGTCATGCAACCATTCAATATCCCCCTACACCCATTTCATGGAAGGTCACCCTTGAAGACGATAAAATGCTTTAGTTCACTAGTTTTCAAAAAGTGTTGCAACTCATTGGATATGCAATCATATTCCTCATACAAAAAAAAATGAACACATCTTGTTTAACCAGGGCCAACATGTACAAAGTTCTTAATGGGAAAATGGTTCATTAATTTTTGTTAATCTGGTTCATTAATTTGTGTTAATCTCTATATGAAGATTATTATATAAGAACAAAAATTGGAGTTGGATGTGGTGCCTCTATGTTAATTGTTTGAGCATTATGGTAAAAGTCTTTGTAGCATAAGCAAGGAGCCTCTTATGGACTCTCTTGCAACATTTGTGTTGCACCAAGTACTTGCATCACTCTAAAGAAAGGTCAAGGCATAGCATTCACTGTGATGTACAAGAATGCATGAACAATGCCATAATTAGCCTCTCATAGCCCATCCTCACCCACAAATGTCAAAATGACAAGTTCTTTCCTTGCTCTCTCGAAGAATGAGAAGTTGCTCAAGAACAATGGATGGCAACCATTGTCATGAATGCTAAGCTAGCTAATGATGGATAGGAGTCCACTTTGAATGAAAACATAATTTATCTTCATGGATTTGTGTTATTGCCTCCTCTCATGCCTTAATGTCAAAGCTTTAGGGTTGCTATGTTTTGGGTGCTAAGTGACATTTATGGAAAATCACTAAATGTGAATTCCTAGTTGCCAATTTTGATAACTATTTTTATGCTCTTTAAGCAATTTGGATTAACATTTTAAATGTTATTAAGTTGTGACATACTACTACATTTCGACCAAAAATCCGATGGCCGTATTGTCGGATTTTCGACACTTCCCTGTCGCATGTACGACACTATGATTTTTCTTAAGCGTCGGTGGATTTTCATCGGTTATCCGACATCTTTCCAATTCGTCGGTTAAGCGACAAATCAGTTTACCGTTGGTTAAATATAAATCGTCGGTTATCCGACATCTAATTCATATTAAACTTTAAACACGCGTCGCTTAACCGACAGCTATCCGACGGATTATGAAACCTTAAACGCCGGTTAAGCGACGGTATTGAATTTATTTTTTTTAAAATCACCCACAGGCCGTCGCTTAAGAGACGGCTATCCGACGCTTAATCACCTACAGGTCGTCGCTTAACCGACGGCTATCCGACAGATTATGAAAACTTAAAGTTGGTTAAGATACAGTATTGAATTTAAAAAAAAAAAAATCACCTACAGGCCGTCGCTTAAGCGACGACTATCCGACGGATTATGAAAACTGAAATGTCGGTTAAGCGATGGTATTGAATTTTTTTTTTAAGAAATCACCTACAGGCCGTCGCTTAACCGACGACTAAAAGTGTTTTAAAAAAAAAATACAAATGCCAGATTACCTATATTGCAACTTTATTCATTTTGCAAAAGACAAGAAGCTCCACTCCAGATTATTTTTTATAACAGAAAAAGAAGATCCACATATGTTTTCATTTTTATTTCTGTTTAGGAAAAGGAAAAAGTGTGAGTTGACTCACCAATAACAAATGGTTGTCTATTTAAATCCTTCACTTTGGAAGATTGCAAAGAATCCTCATCCAGGCGCAATCCAGAAAAATGTGCATTAGAAGCAGCTTCCATCACATCTTCAACCTCTGATGTCACCATTGTCCTGCCTACGGCCAGCCTGCATCAAAAAAGAATTGTATATTTAAAGAAAATCAAGAGGAAATAAAATAGATGAAGTTGAACACAAAGAATCTGTCCAAATATTTTTTCACAAATGCTTAATACTTTAGTAAATCCATGAAGTCAAGTAATAGTCACATGACCCAATAAATTGACAGAACCAGTATGAAGCTATCTCCATTTTTTTTTATGTATTGAACACTTGTTTTAGTATAATACAAAATTGCCTTGTAAAAGCATTGCAAACGACACATTCATGTATACTAATAACATTACATTTCATACTTCTGGATGTTTACAAATTTTGGTCTGATTTATTGCACTAATAAAACTACACATCCAACCATTCCTTATATAAAAAGATATTATTTCAAAAGCCACGAGTTTAAAACAAGATTGTGAGCCATTTATCTGATGGTCAGAGAAATGCAAACCACTGTAGATTCCAATGAGTTGGACTCATTGAAAAGCAAAGAAGTTCAGCAGACAACAATTCCCAAGAAAAGTTGTATTTAGACATAAAACATAATTGGTTACAAGTTTATCCTGGGACTCTGGGAGTAATTAAAGGTCGATCTATTGCTCTTATATAAAGATCCATTTTGGGCTAAGTAATCAAATTTTCTTTGATAAGGAAGATAACAAAAACTCTTGAATGTAATCCTCATTAGGAAAGAAAAAAGTAGCTTCATTGCACAACAGGTAACAAGAAAAATGCCACAAGGATGGGAAGTCAGATAGCTTTTCACTTTCAAAAAAGTACTTTTATGAACTCCTGGAGCATCGGTAATGGAAAATTCCATTTTTAGTGTTGAAATAATCATGTCATGATTCCATTAGAATGATATATGTTGCACCCTGCAACATTTTGTCAATGTGAACCCATAAAAACTTGCTTTGTTCATCTAGCAAAGTGCTTGCTTACAACATGCTACCCAAAGAACAAGTGGTTTTTCTCTCCTCTAGAATTGACATAAGAAGAAACTGTGGGATTTGAATTCCTGCATATGCTCATTCATTTGAACACGTCTCAAAGTAGACTAATATGACCAAAAATGCACCATCCATCCATATCCTATATCGTTATGTCATAGGCCTGTGAAAAGCTTCATGCCCTGTTTCAGAAGGTTTAGTAATATAATTCTAGAAGAAACTAGCCATTGTACTAGAAATTATGACCACCCAGAAGGGCCAGAAGAATATTTAGAACTTAACCATGGGCTATAGTAGCCACCAGGAGATTTGCAACCAATTAGAAGGGATCAAAATCCTAGGTCGAGACAGATGGCAATACATGCTAGTTTTGCAGCAAAAAAAGCAGGCAGCGGTCTTATGGATGCACAACAGCCTGCAAGCAAAATAAGGGCACCTAAAAACTATCAATAGAGGTCTCTCATCTAGACCATATTGCATCATAAGTTCTCTCTCTCTCTTGAGTGCGCTATTAATTTCTGCTAAATCCCTGCTCTAAACCAAATTTAATGATGGACAAGGGCCATTTGAGGAGGATTTCCTACTTTAGGAGAGGACTGCATTGCTTGGGAAGAGAGCAGACTTGTCTGGAAGATAAGTAAAGCACAATGAAGCCATTAAAACCTCGTTGATGTTGTAAATTCATCACAGACTAGATTAACTGTTTAACTATATAACTGGAAATAAACACACTAATGTACATCATGACAAAGGAGACACGGGCAATTGACATCGAGGTTTATTCTGTAGGAATTTTGAAGGAGAAGGAAGGGATAGGTCATCTCTCTTGTGATATCTATCTGGTTTGGAACAATCTCAGATTTCAGACATTGAGTACACTCCCAAAAGTAGCTCCAGAAGATTTAGGGCCTCTAACAGTATACAGTAGTGAAGTTCCTTCAAGGAAGAGGATCTAGGTAGAAAGCAACAACATATGAAGTTGTAGTGAGAGATCAGAGTGATGTTGAGTTTCAAGCAACAAGTAAAAAACAGAGGTGCGTAAAACCAAGAAAATAGCATATCAAATTAGTGCCTGGAGCTGATCTGATGATGGCGGAGGTTATATCTCTCTGGGAAAAAACAGTAATCAAGTGGTTTTTTGAGATCTTCTTCTGCACTTAACTGAGAACACAATCGGAGGGAAGAGGGCAAGGCTCTTCCACAGATTATTGTGTGACATCAGAAAGATATTGCTTTACCTTGTTTATCGATAAGCACCTTTTGCTGTTTGAATGTGTTGGGATGTTGATGACATTCAATTGATGTCTACTCATGAGAACCGATCTCTTAACTTGGCAGTTTGCTTATACATGTTTAACTTGGAATTTATTATACACAGGGCCTGTGTTGTGCTTCTCTATCTCTAGGACTATGGGAATAATATCTGTCACATGATCTAAATTGCACGACATAGAATTTTATAGATTTAGGGCCAGCATGGCTTCAATGAGATCAAACTTCTTCTGGGGTCCTTTGATTGCTCATTCAGGCTGATAAGCAAGTCATTACAATCTATTACTTTGCTGGAGGGTATTTATCTCTTTAAAAACTGGCACTTTTAACTCTATTTTGTCCTTTGAAATGACAAGATTATAGAAGGCATTGATTGAATGCAGAGATGGCTTCCAGCAAGAGAGAAATTTCAAAGAGAACATAAACATGGATTTACTTTGAATTTTTTGGGTGAATGAAAAAATGACTAGTACAGAAGGAAAAGCAAAGAGGCCTGTTCCTGTGGGAAGCTGAAAAGTTCCTCCTTGTGTAATATGTATTAACTTATTTATTATATTGAACATCAACCAGGATGGGAAGGTTATAGAGTGGAGAATCATGTGCCGAAGAATCAACATCAGTCTTGAAATTAGAAAAGACTAGCAAACCAATTGTGTGCTGTTAAGTTCCACTGGAGGGCAACTTACATTGCTGAGGGTAGAAAAAATATTCTCTGCCATTTTGATTTTTTCAAATGCATTTGAAGAATGAAAAGCCATGAGAAGAACTTCCAAATGAAATAGGGATGGAAGACTTGCACAAACTTCTTGGATATTTAAGCACCCTGAATATGTAGCTTTCACTTTCTCAACAATAAAACCAGCGTAGGCTTTGCAGATTTTGAGTCTTAAGGAGTCATCTCCCAAACTGGACCCTGTGGATGTCCTTATAATAAGAATGTGAGCTACAAGAACAAGAGCATCATCAGTATAAGCAAACCTCCCATCCTCTACCTTCAGAACTTGATTTACTAGGTGTTCTTCAAGTTCGCTGGAGAAGGCACGCCTCATAACAAGTTCATGTAACAGGTTAAAGCATGCTTTGTGAAAATGTTCAAGGAAGTGTTTTTCATAGGACATATCTGAAACACCAGCCCCCTCCATTCTTTCATCAACTGAAAGCTGTGGCTGTAGCATTCGTAAAAGAGCATTGACATGTTCTTCATTAAGTTGGTGACAGGTTTCTTTGTAAATAGAAGAATGCCAATCTGGAGAAAAAATGCACTCTTTAATAAAACTAAGCACTTCAACAGCTCCTTGTAAAGGAATATTACTGGAGTCAGAAACACTGTCATTTGCAGAGCAGGGCTGTTCATGTCCATCAGAGATGAATACTTGCCTGCTAGCCTCTGAAAACAGATCCCTGACTTGTTTGTTTCCAATGAAGTTTTTTACAGTTTTGTGATCTAGTATCCTGAGCAAATCCCAAAATCTTAATAATAACCTCAGGCTTGTAAACCAAAGAAAGCTTCTGAACTGGAAATAGAAATCCAAACCGAGATATAGAACTCATAAAGGTGCTCGTCATGAAAGGGTAGCTCAGTGATAGAGCAGCTAGAGATAGAACCTGGGTTTGACTCCTAGCTTGTCCAATTTTCAACATGGTCTCAGAGCCAAGTGTTGAGATTGATTGGTCATGCCTAGGATGCTTGCCCCAAAGTGTCATCTGTGAGGGAGAGTTTAAGGTGGAAATCCACATCTTTTAGATAGAACCAGTCAGAGTACCCGTCATGAAAAGGGCATGTAGCTCGGTGGTAGAGCAGCCTTCCAATTGGGGATGGGCCCAAAGAACAATTGTTAGCATGTCCGATTTTCAACATGATAGCAAAGCCAGGTGTTGAGGTTAACTGGCAATGGCTAGGAGACTTGAGTCATAATGCTGGAGATAGGCTATAGAAATCCACACCTTCATATAAAATTGGTAAGAGTGTCTGTCATGAAAAATACAGGTGGATTGCTGTTAGTAGGTGCAAGGCCTGGGTTTGATTCCTAGCCTGTCCAATTTTCAACATGGCATCAGAGCCATGTGTTGAGATTGATTGGGCATGGCTAAGGAGGCTTGAGCCAAAGTTTGGCCCGCAGTGGTTGATGAACAGCCTACCAATCAGGGATAGGTCCAGGAATCAATTGCTAGCATATCCAGTTTTCAACATGGCAACAAAACCAGGTATTGAGGTTAATTGGCAATGGCTAGGAGGCCTGAGTCATAGTGTGGCTTAAAGGGAATGCCTATGATAGGCTATATAAATCCACCTAGATACCAAATTCGTAAGGTCATGAAAAATCCAAGTGGCTTGATGTTAGTAGATGTGGGCCCTGGGTTTAACTCCTAGCACGTCCAATTTTCAACATGGTATTAGAAACAAGTATTGAGATTGATGGTGGGTGGCTAAGGAGGCTTGAGCCAAAATGTGGCTTAAGGGGGTTAATGGAAGTATCGATCCGCATCTTTTAGATCGAATTAAGTCGGATTGGAGAACATCTAGACAGAATCCCACTACAATTAACAACGGAGCTGAATTGTGTGCCTTGTGGATTCTGCTCAAATTGGAAGTTGGCAGAGGATTCATAAAGCCTTCAGGTATTTGGAGAGAACAAACTGGTTATTGAGTGGGCAATTTGGAAAGATAAAATTGGAAAACCTTTCGTCAAGTCCAGTTATGGAAAAGATCATGGGAACTCGAAGATATTTTGAAAATACATCTTTCATTCATGTTTATAGAGAACTAAACAAACATTCAGATAAATGGACTGCTCTAAATTGTGACAGAGGGAAGCTCTTTATAGGCTTCTTTTTCCTTGGCAATCAATAGAGTAACTCTCTCCTCCAAAGTATTGAATAGACAATTAAATTTTAATTTCATCTCAAAATATAAATATAGCAAGAATAAAACAACCACCCACTACCCACTTGATATGTGTACTTACATAAACACTAGAATAATAAAACACATATGTTGCACAAGTTTTTGAAACATGCAGAGTTTTGGTACAAGGAAACAACAAGCAGGCTGATAACAACAATATTATTATTTATATATTTGAATATGTAAAAGGAAATATTTAAAAGATAAAAAATATTAATAAAGAGAAATCTGAAAAAAAAAATGATTTAGAACATCAAAAACAAAAATTTAAACATATTAATATATCAATACCAACCAACTAATCATAATGCCATCCTTTTATCAATAGATTGAAATCGCATATGGAAATTCCAAACTTAACACTCACTAACTTATTATCATCCACGGACCACAACCAACCCATGTAGAAATTTCAAACATGACTGAATAATAACTAACTATCAAACCAATCATAATGCCATCCATTATTCAATAAACATTGAAATCATCATTATACCGTCCACACCCAACCCATATTAAATTTCATAATTCAATTTGATAATCAAAGTTGGTTGTGTTGGGAAATTTGCTTAAAACATCATGTTTGGCATTTGTGAATTTGATAATCAAAGTCAATTGTCGTGAGTCCTTTGCATGAAACACCATGTTTGGAATTCATGGGCATTTGCTTAAATCATGTTTGGCATCTCAAGGTTTTCAACTGTAGGGAGCAGGGTGGATATTCCCTCAAGGGTGGCTAGATGTTGACTCTGAAGCTCCCGACACATCCCCTCGAGCTCCCAAAACCACTCCTACCCAATTCAAAATGTCTCATTCTATCTCGCAAGTTCCCAAGCGAAACACTAAATACTGGTTCCCAACCCAACCCCCTGGGAACTGGTTCCCATTCAAGCATGGTTCCCCAACCCCTGGGAACTGGTTGCTTTAAACAAGTACCTGCTCCTGATTGTAAAATCAATTCATTATCACTTTATATGAATAATATGATAATTTTTTTGGCATTACAAGTCTTACAAAAAAATTCATGGTGTCCAATTCGCCTATGGGGAAGAGCTCCAAAGAGGAAACTATATCAACAAAAACAATAAATTCTATTCGGCACCTATTGCAGCCCCAAAAATGTGATTATCGATTGAACTCAGATATAACACAGGATCTACAACCAAGATAATGGCTCATACAGTCTGCTACAGCCTACAGAACTTGGGAAAACAAGGTTAGTAAAGTAATTGTAGTATGCGCCTGAAGTGCAGTTTAACATTGATCACTGAAAGAAGAAGATCCCAACTAAATTGTCAATACAAAGCCTGGTTGCGTCTTGAAATTCAAGTTGTTTGTGCTCAAGATATCTTTCCAAAATTTCCAAAACTTTAGGTTGATCTTGTGCAAGAAGAAATCAAATTGTAGTGCTAGCCAGATAAACGGTGAGATGTATATAACATTTGTCTCATTAAGAGGATGGAGAAGGGTAGCAAGAAAAGATACAAAAGAAATAAGAAACAAGTATGAAACATGAATTAATTAAGGTAATGTGTTTCTGATGCCACAAATGAGTCATTATGCCAACTATTGTACATTGAAGAAGGGAAAGGGTATCAAATAGGTTGTAGTTGGGACTATAGTAAGTGTAGAGGAGGATCAATATTAGTTTGATACTACCTTTTCCGTGGACATATCACATATGATAGGTCTTTATTTAGCAATATTCAGAAGTAAAAGGGAGGCATAAATGTGGAGCTTGGTGATGATGCTACTTATCATGTGAGAGGAGTTTGCTCCATTTCCTTCAAAATGCATTTAGGTGATGTTCTTGAGTTGGATAATGTTGTGTTTTTTCATGGGTTGAAGAAGAATCTTCTTTCAATTTCTAGTATAACATCTGTACAATGGAGAGTTGCATTTGAGGGACAACATTGTATCAATAGTGATTGTACTCTAGCTAGTTCAAGAACTTTAGCTACATGGGTAGGAGAGGGTGGCCTTTATTATTTACTTGTTGATGCAACGACACGTGTACATTCCAGAGGGAAGTTGGACAAGTCTTCTAGTTTTGAGGAGGCTCGAGAGCATGTAGGACCACCCATATATTCGATAAGGATGTGTATACTCCTGTTGAGGCTAAAGGCAACAACAACAAGGGATTCTCCCCAGTCAATGTTCCTAACTAGCCCGTTACTGTTTGGTATGGGGAATCCGTCCGGTTTGTGGTCCAGCTACTGTAGGTCAAGTGACAAAAATAAAGGGTTTTAACGGTTGCGGCCCGATCCACCGTGTATATTTTTTTGTATTTTTGACTTTAAGTATGATATGCAAGTGCCTATCTAACATGCATATTGATAAAGAATAAAAGGAGCGGTCACAATGTGATGCGCAGGTTCTTACCTCTCGTCTTAGACTCTCTCGCATCTAAATCACACACAATTGAGAACAAGACTAACTAAGCTGTCCCTAGGGAGCAAGATTATCAATTAATGAGTAATGTATTACTGCTCATATGTTAAGATAAATCACAGATAGCTGCTCTTAGAATCAAAACACATAAACATGAATAGAGGTATGCACAACAAGATAGCTCGTCATGTGTTAAAACATTCATTACTCATAGTGGAAATTATCACAAAATAAACTAGAGAACATTCATACAAGAACATAGGTTTAGAAAGTTAGAACGATCTCACAATTAATGAAACACAGCTGAAAAAAAAATAGTTCCCCTTCAACATTGGTCGTTTCACCACATTTGAACATTCCACACAACACTTTCTCCAATAGGCAAAAATTGTAATTTTTATTTTTGCAAAACGAAATAGTTCCTCTTACAACAAGTATTTCACAAGTCTCACTGGGAAAAATCCCTCCATCCTAATAACTTTCGTATATTTATACAAGAACCAGCTCAAAACCTTTCGGCTGCCCCCTCAACCGTTTTAATCTCGTAGTTTTTTCATTTTGCTAATGCTCATAATTTCAACGTTACGTTTCAAATAAAGACTTTTATAAAAACGGGAGTAGCTAGGTAACTGATGAACTGCCCAAGCCTGGACCTTTGCTCTTTAATGATTACGCTCTAACATTATTCAGTCCCTCTTCAGACCTTTATTATTTTCTTTTCCTCGAGCAACAACTCTGCTGCCTTATGCTTTAGCATGCTTTGTTCTCCAGCTGCATCTTCTTCGCTGCAATAATCTTCAAAGGGATATGAGAAAATCTCCTATGTATGTCTGCGATCAAACCAAAATTCATCATTTATCCCGACCATCTTCAATAAACCTAAACCATAATACCAATAAAATGAGTACTGAAAGAAAAGAAAATTGGAGCTGGGTTTTCACGTGAAAAATTCAACCTGATAAAACAAGGCACACCGGTCATTCACGAAACCAGTTACAAGCTCATAACAACGACAGGAAAACGATCAAGAAATGGGCATATAAAAAATACCTATCGACGAATCGGAACACTTGACATCGGTCAGTTAGTGCGCTACATAGCCGCAATGGAGGGTGACCTACAGTCTAGGGGTTCTGGAACACAAACCAAAAATCGGCGCGATAAAACATCAGGGGTCAGATCTACTGAAGCATCGAATAGTTAGTGCGCTACATAGCTGCAACGACGGAATTTATATGGTCAAGAAAATCCGTAGACTAGTCAACATTGAAGAAAAACAGAACAGGACATCAACGAAAGGAAAAGCAGTCCGATGGACAGTTAGTCTATTCTGGGGCCACAACGGCGGAACTCAATCAGCCCTCGACCTCTGATCAGAGTCACAACACCTTCCGAAACATCGCAAAGCAAGATCTTTTTTCAACAATAAAACGCGGGATCGACGAAAGGCTTTAATCATCGACGCAATATCTAACTGACCTCCGAAAAAAGAGGCAACTAAAAATCCCATTTTAAAACTCGACCAAACTTCGGCAACGATAAAACAACATGAAACCTGCTAAGTTCTAGAGTCCAAAGCATTCGCAGACCCAACGAATTCCTGAAAAGCAAGAAAAACTGGCCTCAAACAATCCAAACGTGTAGCAGAGTGGGAACAAACGGTCTTCAACAAAATCAACAAGGAGGGTCCAAAATTTTAGAAATTTGGAAAACGTTGCAACTGTAACAATTGGCGGCTAACTGGTGAACCTAGATCTCTGAATAAACTCCTCCTTAAGTAACAGACTATTTAGCAGTAAAACCGACATGTTGGAATCTTCTAGATTTCTGGATTCCTATAATGGAAAATATATGTAGTTTTAATCATTGATGATAGTCCCAATTAGGAAATGGAAACCAAAATCTCAACGTCAAGATAACTCTTTTGAGGCTAAGTAGATGAATTTCATTTTACCTCTGTCTTTGGGTAGCTTCCAGCTTAGACACCACAGGATTGTAACACACGGTAACAGGAATATTCATTTGTTCCCCATTCCCATGCCATTTTGCACTTTTGTGCCTTTTGAACCTTTTGTTCTTTTGAGTCCCCCTTATGCCTTTCTTTCTGAATTTTATTCAGGCTCTTTTATCCATAATGTCCTTTTGTGTGAGAGATGTATTTACTTTTCAGCTCACGGATGGAGAAGAACTTCTGGCAAATTTGTATTCATATGTTTCGATACTTTGCTTTGATATGTATTGCTTCTTTTAGGAGTTTTGACTCTTATTAGCCTTTAGGCTTTTAAATTTTGGCATGGGATCATTTATATATAATAAATTGTTTACCTTGCTTCCTTTCCGCGGGTCTTTCGCTGTCACCCCCTAGGACATTTTAGACGTGAAATGGATGGAGTCTCGAAATAGTATTCCAGACCTTTTGATTCTGAGTTATTTTCAGGGATTGCGTCGGACCTCAATGTGTTCATAGCCATTTAGGAAAACTACTTACTAGAAAGAATTCCATCAGATTCAAGCAATAAGACACAGTCTAATACCCAAAAATATCAATTTAGCCAGGGCTATGATGCTTTCCACGCAACCAAAAGTTTGCCTCTTTTATTGAAATCAAAAGAAAACTAAACTAAACCAAGGCGGAAATGAACAAATCAAAGCGGAAAACGAATCAATTTATTTATGTACAAAACAAAACAAAAATAAAACAAAAATCAAGAAAAATAAGGTTTAAGAACTAAACCATTTACTGGTAAGTTCTCCTCCCATCCCTGTAAATCTTGCAATTTATAGGTTGAGGGGCCAAGTTTTGCTGCCATCTGGAAAGGGCCTACCCATAATTGTTGAAACTTCATGTGCTTTCCCTTCTCATCATGTGGGTGATCCCACCTAAGAACCAAATCTCCCACTTCAAATTCTTTTGGTCCAGCTTTGTGCTTATCAAACCACCTCTTCACTACCTCCTGTTGTTGTTTAAAACGTTCTCTGGCCTTGGATCTAGATTCCTCCGCCTTCAAAATATTATGGATTCTTATCTGCAAGACTTCATTATCTGATCCTCTTGACTCCTGAGCTATTATGGAAGAGGGTAGCATGATATTGGGGGGCATAATGGCCTCTTTTCCATAAACAAGGGTATACGGGGACACACCTAAAGAAGTCTTGGGGGTGACCCTATCATCCCAAAGAGCATTTGGTAATGTTGAATGCCAACTTCTCTGGTTTTCTATCACAATCTTTTTTAAGATTCTAATCAGATTCTTGTTTGTAGATTCAACCAAACCATTTCCTTGTGGATAATAATTTGCAGAATAATGCAACTTAATTCCTTTTTCATGAGCAAATATAGTTAATCTAATAGAGGAAAAATAAGTAGCATTATTGAAAAATAGAGAAATTGGAACCCCAAACCTGGTCATAATATGATCTTGCAAGAAGTCCATGACCACATCTTCATTCACTTTACGCAACGGAATGGCTTCGACCCATCGAGTGAAGTAGTCGATTGCCGTCAGAATATATGTGTGTTGCAAAGACGAATTTGGCTTTATTTCTACAATGATATCCATTCCCCATTGCTCAAATGGTTCTGTTATCGTCACATGCTTTAATGGTCCTACTGCTTTAGCTTGTCTTCCACCACACCTTTGGCAGATGTCGCACTTTCTGACATGGGCATGTGCATCCTTGAACAGTGTGGGCCAATAGTATCCGGCTCTGAGAATTTTATGGGCTGTTGTATCTCCGGAAAAATGCCCTCTAGCAGGCCCATCATGTAACTCTATCATGACCTTCCTCGCATCTTATTTCTCTAAGCATCTAAGAAGAACTCCATCATAATTCTTCTTGAATAATATTCCTTCAACAATCTGATATGAGGCTGATTTAAGACGCAGTGCTCTTCTTTGCTTAGAATTCCAATGTTCTGGTAACAATCCCTCCTGAAGGTAATGCACAAGGTCTCGATACCAAGAGTCTAGAGCTGTGAAAAGAGGACATACATCCATCAAATGTAACTCAGCTTGATCTTCCCAGCTATTTTCTTCATTGTCTTTACTTTCAGTCATTAGTTTGCACAATCCTTGCCGTTTAACTATGGAGGTTGGCTTGAATTCGAGGTCATACTCCTATAAATCTGTTACCCAGTTGCCTCTTCTTTCTCCTAATTCCTTTTGAACGAAAAGATACCTCACAGCTGGGTGTGGAACTATCACCTTTGTCCGGTTCTTAAGTATATATGGTCTGAATTCTTTTATCGCTTTGAAAACTGCGTAAGCTTGTTTATCCACAGCTGGGTAATTCAATTTGTCTCCTTGCAGACCAGTTCTCATAAATGATATGGGGAACTCATCTCCCCTATCTTCCTTCTGGGTAAGCACCGCTGCTATTGAATCATTAGATGCGAAAGTGTATAGAATAAAATCTTTCTCAAAATCTGGACTTTTGAGGGAGGGTGCGTGTGCAACAGATGTCTTTATTTTACTAAATGCATTCTTCTCTACATCAGTCCACTTGAATTGTACACTTTTCTTTACCATTTGCTGCAAAGGTTTAACAATTTGAGCGAAATTTGGCACAAACCTTCGCACGAAATTTATTGTCCCCATAAATGATTGCATGCCTTTTTATTATGGGGTAAGGGAATCTGTTCGATAGCTTTGATCTTCTCTGGGTCTATGGAGATCCCCTTCATGGAAACCACGTGACCCAGTAACTTACCTTCGGTAACAGCAAACACGCACTTCTTGGGGTTTAATGAGATACCATATTTTCGGCACCGTTCGAAAATCTGTTTTAGATGGAATGCGTGTTCTTCCCTTTTCTTTAAGAATATTGTGATGTCATCGAGGTATACTACAACACTGCGGCCAATCAGATCGCGGAAAGCTATGTCCATAGCCCTTTGGAAAGTAGCTCCAGCGTTTATGAGTCCAAAGGGCATTCTTCTGTAAGCAAAAGTCCCCCATCTGGTTCTGAATGTCGTTTTAAGTCTGTCTTCTTCAGCTACTAACACTTGATTGTAGCCAGAGAATCCATCTAATAAAGAAAATAACTCAGAACCCGAAACCATTTGCAATATCTGTTCCATGGGTGGGACATGATAATTGTCTTTATTCGAAGCGTGATTTAGGTTTCTGAAATCCACACATAGTCTAATTTCTCCATATTTCTTTCTTATTGGTACCATATTTGAAACCCATTCTGAGTGTCTAACTTTGAAGATAATTTTAACATCCAACAACTTCTTCACTTCATTATGAATTAGAGGCTCCAGTTTTGGATGCATTTTCCTTAAAGGCTGTTGATAGGGCTTGACCCCAGATTTGATGGGGATAACATGCTGAATAATATTGGTGTCATATGTCTTCAGATCTTTATATGTCCAGGCAAAAACATCTTTGTATTGTTTGAACAGACTGAGGAACTTATTTCTTTCACCTGGAGAGCAACACTTTCCCAGATTCACATATTTAGGCTCAATTTTAGTCCCTAAATTAATCAACTCGAACTGTAGAGACGAGCTGTGAGTCTTCACATTTACTGGCCTTCTGAATTTATCGTTTAGATCAAACATCCGCTCTAAAGTCCTGACTCATTTAGGAATAAAATTATCGAAATTTAGCTCAGCTTGATGTTCTTCATCATCAATGATTTCCCCTTTGAAGGTCTCGTCATTTGTCAAGCATTCTAGAATCTGCTGATCATCATCAAAAACTCGTAAATTGGTAGTCATATCTGCAACCAAAGGCCTGAAAAGCAATTCAATAGAACACCGGTTATTAGAGGGCAACAAGCATCGCTGCTGAGGTGGCTAACAAGTCAGCTACTGCATTCTTAAGTCTAGGAATCGATACAATATTAAATGCATGAAAACATTTAAGCAAATCCCATACTTCATTTTGATAAGCTTTTAAATGAGGGGAAATGCAATGTATTTGATTTCGAATCTGTTTTACAATTATTTCAGAATCCCCATACACTTTCAGGTTTTCTACCTTTAATTCAATTGCTTTTCTTAGTCCCTAAACTAATGCCTCATATTCGGTTGTCTTATTTGTGCATTCAAACATTAACCTACATGAAAGAAAATGTTTATTTTTCTTAGGATCAATCAGGACACAGCCGGCTCCTGACCCTTCCAAAGTTTTAGACCCGTCAAAGAAAAGTGTCCAAAAATCGCCTGTCACTACTGTACATGAATCTACATTTACATCTACAACTAAGTCTACTATTTTACAATCAATTTAATCAGCCTGTGAAAACCGAAGGAGATCAAGCTGAGTATCTGATGTATCGCTAGCTTCTTCCGCTTGATAGTTTCCCGGTTCTAGCTCAATGAATTAATTTCCCAAAACAGAATTCACTGGTTCATATTTACCTTCGAACTGAGTGACATTGTGTTTCATGTGGGGCTCTCTTAAAACTTTAATTTGATTTGGGCTTCCTTTATAAGGTAGCCACATATGTGACCAGTATGAAGCAAAATATCCACTCAGCTTTGCTGACCAATCTCTGGTCAAAACAAGCCCATAAGCCTCAGGTATGTCTGCTACTACAATATCACTGAATTGACATACCTTATCATTTGAAGATAAGCGAATGAGAACATATTCCATTTCCCCAATTACCTTCACATTCGTTCTGTCCAACTGAATGACCTTCCAGGTAGATGGTTTAGGTTGTCCATTTATCTTTTTGCAGACCGACATCGGCATAACATTTACTGATGCCCCCGAGTCTACTAGACAGTTGTGCACGTTGTGGTTGAAAATTTCAAAAGTAAGGAGAAAAGGTGGAGTATTGCATTTAGGCTTACCTCCCACACTTTCTTCACCAATTTCTTCTTCTTGGGGCTGATTGTCGGTGGGAAGCTTCTCCTCTGATATTTCAAATGCTTTCAATAACTTTTCTTTCTACTGCGACACATTACACATCTCAAATAACAAGATATTTTCCTTCACATTTTTGATATCCTCCACGATGTCGTAATCCATCTTATGTTCTGTGAGGTTCGTTTTAACATTATTGATCTTCGCTTCAATGGGCTTGGTAAGCATGTTGATCTGTTTCGGATTTTGACTGGTAATGGTAAATTCCAGAATTTTATTAGCTGAGGTGTTTTTTTGAAATTTCTTTACATTCTTTTGAAGTTTCTTAATCTTTGGGAGAATAAGACTATTTTCTTTAATCGAACCTTGGATTCTTGTCGTCACATTCGTTTCCAAGATATCTTCATATCTCGGATCCTTTTCTTCTTCGGTATCAAACAACGATACACAGTCCCATAAAACCATGGCATCATCCTCTTGTTTTTCTGTTAATTTATTGTTATCTTTTCCCTCTTCATCATTATCCTCAGTTAATTTGGAATCCAACAACTGATTCATCGCCAACGTCATTGAATTTATCCATTGAGGACAATTCTTTTCAGAATGGGGTTGTTGGTGAAAAGTGCAAAAGTTATCCATCCCAACCTCTGTTAAGTTCATCGATGCAGGACTGTGCGGAGGGGGTTGGGATTGATTGTTATCCTCCTTTTTCTTGTAATAAGGCTTATAAAACTTCTGGGCTTCCTTTTCCTTTTCCAAGTCTATTATTCTTTTAGAGAGCTTTTGCATCATCTTTTCCATTCCTTCGAAATTGTGTGATTGCTCCTCTTTAGGCTTAGTAAATAACAAAGCTTTCCTCCCAACAATTTTTTCTCCTGAATGCTCAGGATAATCTTCGACGCTTTCCTTTTCAGCCTCTACTCTCTCCGCTTCTTCATTAGTCTCTGCTAGCGTAGGTTTGGCTTTCATTTTGGTAAAAATGGCCAAATCGGGCCCTAGAGCTGAAGTATAATACTCAATCATAACTTTATCCGAGGGTTTGTCAGTTTAAGAATTTTTTTTAAGATAAGCTGCAAATCTTTGGGTAAAACTATGCACCTTCTCTTTTCTTTCTTTCTTTAAAGCGCACAGTCCTTTCATAAGAGCTGCATGAGTTTTTTGGGTTGCATATTTACTTCTGAAAATCCTTTCAAAGGTGTCCCAGTCTGGGATAGAGTTTGCAGGCAAACCAAAATACCATGATGCTGCTGCTCCTTTAAGGGTATGCGGAAAAAGTCTGCAAACTACATCCTCATGTTCCCCAGCCCTTAATCCTTCTATTGCCAAATAGAAACTTTGCAAATGGTCATATACTAAAACCTTCTCATTTGGATCAAACTCGGGCAGCATCTTCTCAAAATCTTGAGGTAAGTCATGCAACGGAGGCGTTAAGTTCAGGGGTGATCTGGCTTTCCAAGCAGGTGGTGGATTTGGTGGGTTGAGTGGCTGATTTGCATTTACGCCTGCCATGAGTCTGGGTGGAGAGTGAGGACGTGAGAGAACATGAGTATGCACAGGAGAACAGTAAGGTGTGTTTAGGCCTACTTGATTTAAAGGCTGAACAACTTCCTGTAAGGCTCATTAGAGGAAATTTGGGGTCTAAAATGGGCCTTATAAGAAAACGTGCCAAAATAAGTTTTTGTGAGTTGGAATTCAAGAACCAATAGAATTTCAATAAAATAAGTCAACCATAATGGTTGAATTGACATATTTGTCATTAAAAAAAACTACTTTTTTTGTTCGTATTTTCGACATATCTCATTGTGTTTTTACTCAAATTTCGATCGGGAGAGCTTGTTGGATGCGGAATTTGATTCCGCATCCGACGAGTACCTACACTGCATACTTTTGATGGACCCTGCTACCCCAAAAACAAGAAATACCTGAAAAAACGTGATGATGACATCATCATCACGTTTTTTCAAGTATTTATTGTTTTTGGGTAGCGGGGTCTGTCAAAAGTAAGCAGTGTGGGTACTCGTTGGATGCGGAATCAAATTCTACATCCAACGAGCTCTCCCGATCGAAATTTGAGTAAAAACACAGGGAGATATGTCGAAAATACGAACACAAAAAGTAGTTTTTTTCTTTCTTCCTCCAAAATTAATCAATATTATTTTATTATTTTAACTATTATTTTATTGTTTTCCTTAGGAGGCCCATTTTAGACCCCAAAATTCCTCTAATGACTTCTACTAACTCTTCCAAATCTCCAACCAACATCAAATCTTCCAAGATGGGACCGTCTTTCTTCTTGTATTCTCTTCAGGGTAAATCAGGGATAGTGGGTAATCCTCCAATACTCTTTACATAGGCCCGTGTGTGTCTTCTTAGATCATTAACTACTTGGTTGTCCACAGAAAACAAATGTTCTCTATTCTCTTCAGTATTTGGATAAGGAAATAAACTGCTTTCAAAACTATCACTGGTGGAGTAACTTCGAGGAAATGGATTTCCTCGGTCAGCCATGCACTGGTGGCCCTCCTTCTAGCACCAAAAACTGTTGAGGCCTGGAAATTCATGGGCAACAATAGCAAGGGATTCTCCCCACTCAACGTTCCCAACTAGCCCATGACTATTTGGTATGGGGAATCCGTTCGGTTTGCGGTCCGGCTACCATAGGTCAAGTAACAAAAATAAAGGGTTTTATCGGTTGCGGCCCGGTCCACCGTGTATATTTTTTTGTATTTTTGACTTTAAGTATGATATGCAAGTGCCTACCTAACATGCAGATTGATAAAGAATACGAGGAGCAGTCACAATGTGATGCACAGGTTCTTACCTCTCGTCTTAGACTCTCTCGCATCTAAATCACACACAATTGAGAACAAAACTAACTAAGTTGTCCCTAGGGAGCAAGATTATCAATTAATGAGTAATGTATCACTGCTCATATGTTAAGATAAATCACAGATAGCCGCTCTTAGAATCAAAACAAAAACCATGAATAGAGATATGCACAACAAGTAGCTCGTCATCTATTAAAACATTCATTACTCATAGTGGAAATTATCACAAAATAAACCAGAGAACATTCATACAAGAACATAGGTTCATAAAGTTAGAATGATATCATAGTTAATGAAACACAGCTGAAAACGAAATAGTTCCCCTTCAACATTGTTCATTTCACCACATTTGAACATTCCACATAGCACTCTCTCCAACAGGCAAAAATTGTAATTTTTATTATTGCAAAACGAAATAGTTCCTCTTACAACAAGTATTTCACAAGTCTCACTGGGAAAAATCCCTCCGTCCTAATAAATTTCGTATATTTATGCAAGAACCAGCTCAAAACCTTTCGGCTGCCCCCCCAACCATTTTAATCTCATAGTTTTGTCATTTTGTGAATGCTCATAATTTCAACGTTACGTTTCAAATAAAGACTTTTATAAAAACGGGAATAGCTAGGTAACTGACGAACTGCCCAAGCCTGGACCTTTGCTCTTTAATGATTACGCTCTACCATTCTTTGGTCCCTCTTCAGACCTTTATTATTTTCTTTTCCTCGAGCAACAACTCTGCTGCCTTATGCCTTAGCATGGTTTGTCCTCCAGTTGCATCTTCTATGCCGCAATAATCTTCAAATGGATATGAGAAAATCTGCGATCAAACCAAAACTCATCATTTACCCCGACTATCTTCAATAAACCTAAACCATACTACCAATAAAATGAGCACTGAAAGAAAAGAAAACTGGAGCTGGGTTTTCACGTGAAAATTTCAACCTGATAAAACAAGGCACATTGGTCATTCACGAAACCAGTTACAAGCTCATAACAACGGCAGGAAAACGATCAAGAAACAGGCATATAAAAAATCCCTATCGACGAATCAGAACACTTGACATCGGTCAGTTAGTGCGCTACGTAGCCGCAACGGCGGTTGACCTACAGTCTAGGGGTTCCGGAACACAAACCAAAAATTGGTGCGATAAAACATCGGGGGTCAGACCTACTGAAGCATCGGATAGTTAGTGCACTACATAGCCGCAATGGCGGAAGTTATATGGTCAAGAAAATCCGCAGACTAGTCAACATCGGAGAAAAATAGAACAGGACATTGGTGAAAGGAAAAGTAGTCCAACAAACAGTTAGTCTATTTTGGGGCCGCAACGGCAGAACTCAATCAGCCCTCGACCTCCGATCAGAGTCACATCACCTTCCGAAACATCGCAAAGCAAGATCTTTTTTCAACAATAAAATGCGGGATCGGCGAAAGGCTTTAATCATCGGTGCAATCTCTAACTGACCTTCAAAAAAAGCGGCAACTAAAAATCCCATTTTAAACCTCAGCCAAACTTCGGCAACGATAAAACAACATGAAACCTGCTAAGTTCTATAGTCCCAAGCATTTGCAGACCCAACAAATTCTCGAAAAGCAAGAAAAACTGGCCTCAAACAATCCAAACGTGTAGCAGAGTGGGAACAAACGGTCTTCAACAAAATCAACAAGGAGGGTCCAAAATTTTAGAAATTTGGAAAACGTTGCAGCTGCAACAACTCCCTATAAGTTATGCTAGTCATATTGCATTGGTTTCTTCTATGTATGAGAATTCTAGTTGTCTTGACGAACAAAGGGGTGATATCTTAATGGAGGAAGATGTTGAAATTGATTCTAGGTTTGCAGTTGATGGGAGTATTGTAGAATATAGAAACATGGTTGTTGGATTCTCTTAGATTAAGGGAATTTCCCATGATGTTACTATTTCTTCATGATTCTCTTGAGATGAAGGAGTTGACCTAGTTCAAGTTATTTCAATTTCCAAAGTAAGTGCATGTGAGGGATTCTCATGTTGATAGGTTGCTGATAAGCTTGCATAGGTTGTTACATATACCATGATCTTAGTATTTTAGGATCAAGGAGTTGACTTATGCAAATCTCTATCTTTGTGAATCTAATAGATGTGATATATGTCTCAGTCTTGTCTGGAGATGTGATTATCTTTACAATATTTCCTGGACAACTCATGATGTGGTGTTCTTTCTTGTGATGTTGACTTGCAGGGGATGATGGAGTTTGGAAAACTACTTATGTTCTAGGGTTATGGTTTTTCATATTCACAGGTGGTCAATAACCTTTAGAGGATTGAAACATTGTGATAGCATGGGTGACAATTCCTTTTAAGGAGACAATGTTTGATTTTGAGACTGCAACCAATACAATTTTTTTGCAAAGGATTCAACAGGTGTTGGTGTAAACACTTTCCTTGTAATGGATGGTTCAATGTATTTTCACATGGGAGATGGTTTGTGATGGATTTGTACATTGGAGATGGCTTACTCAATGGTTTCTTGACCTTAGTTTGATTCTTGTATGCTATTATTCCCTATGACATTAGAAACCTACTAACAACATTAGTAATATTCTAAATAATGGCCCCATGGATATGATTACTTGCTTGGAGAATGGAATACATAGCAAGAGGAGTAATGGCCCCATGGATATGGTTACTTGCTTGGAGAATGTAATACATAGCAAGAGAAGTGTTATGCATCCTAGAAGATGACATTAGGCCCTAAAGAACACAAAGTAGGTTGGATTCTTTTATGTAGTCTTCGAGTTGGATTGACGATTCATTGGCTTCCATAGTGTTCATCATAGGGAGAGTGGAACCAATGGATTACATGACTAGGAAGGATTGTTGGTATCTTTGGACGCTAGTAGGAGGAGCGTTGGACACACATCATAGAACACCCTTGCATTTGGAACCTTGCTTGTGGATGACATCACCTTGGAGCTTGGCATGTGTACATATGTGAGGTTAAATGTATTATTGTAGGTTGTTTGAAAGAGAATTGACCCACATATGTATTGTTGGCCTCCCTTACCTCTCATATATATAGAGACAATGAGAGAGTCCTTTCATTTGTCATTATCTTACCCCTGTTTGTACTTGTATTCTAGGAGTGATTCACTAGGGTTTATGAGTAAACACTACGATCAAAATTTATACAAGGGAAGCCGAAGGACATATTTGTAGGAGCTTGCACTTGTGAGATGCTTAGTTTTGTTTCTTGTGAGATAGATGTTGGAGATGATCATGATTTGCTCAAAACTCATTCATGCAATGCCCCACATTACGACTTAAGTAGCTAGAAATTTAATTTTACTCATCTTAGTAATTCATTGCTTGATATCTATTTGGACTCGGTAAGATTGATAAAGGCATCATGTGGACAATTGGACCAATTTATGTGGTGACACTATATGATTTTACCATTGTGTGTTTATGATGACAATAGTTATGTGATTCCATCTGAATATGTAAATAAAATGTTAAATTTTGATACATAGATACCGATTCAAAATTATATCGTGAATGTATAACAAATGTGAAGTGTAGTGTAAATAACTATGTGTTGCTTATTTGAACCTCAAAACATAATATGGATCATCACATGGAAAATTATTATATATATGCATGGATATAAGTTATTGGTGAGATAACCTACACGTTGACAGGCTATGCAATAGCCAAATGATTGTAGTGATAAGGTAACTTGGATACCGTAGAAATCAAGAAGAACTGTAGAATATAACTTTTACTTTTCATTTATTTTATTGATTTCATATAATTTCTATGATCCATAGGTAAGTGTGGTTTTGACAGGATGCACAATATGGCTTGATGTAGAGTGTTGACCCAAGTTCTATAAGGAGGGGTGGAGGTATTACCCATGTTCCTTCAAAATATAGAGTTCTAGGAAGGTTATGTTAAGTCACACTCCCCTAGATATGTGATGACAACCACTGATTACCTACTGGAGAAGTTAGGTCAATATAGTCGATGCTTCGGTCTTTGGGTTTTATTTGGAGTTAGGTTGATACATTTGATGCTCCAACATATTGCAGTAGAGAAATTAATAAATTAATATGATGTGGAAAATTGAAGTAGGTTAGGGAGGAAGGATGATTTAGAGCCAGTTGAGAATCTTGCTTGGGGATTAGATGTGTCATTCTTATTCCTTTCCTAGCTCTTACTATGTTTAGAAACTTGTCTAATTCATTTATTATGATCTTGGTTTGATGATAAATGCGTTGAGTTATTGTAATTTTGCTAGTAAAGATTTAATTTACTTAATTTATATTGTGCATGTTTGGTTTTTAACATAGATGAACAATCCATTAGGGAAAAAAATGTTTATTATTAGTACATGCGCAAGATATGTATACGTTAGCTACATATACATATCGTACATGGAAATTATATTGAACACATAAATATCGACTAGCATTAAATAACCCTCTTTGACTTTGATTATTGGTTGATAGGATGAATTAATGGGTATGATGGGTTGCCATAATTTTTTGAGAAAAATGTCAAATTTCATTAATAACGTAGCAAAACAAGAAAATCTTTGTATATTGTTTTATTTTAATTAATATTTTCCATAAAAACTTGAATGGGAACTTGATGGTCTTTTAATGAAGATGGTTGAGGAGAATTGGGAAAATGTGTTTGAAATTTTGATAAATAGAGAGGATGAAGTAATGTTGAGGGGGCTTGGAGCTTGTTGAGAGATTGGATAGTTCTTGGAAGAAATGTTTTCTTGTGACAAATCTTCTTAGAGCCATATTGTCTATTTTTGTTCTTAGAGTCTCAGACACAAAATGTTAAAAAACCACAAAGCTTATTGGAGCTAAGAAACTCACTAGGTTCCTAGATTACTGAGAGGTTTAATTCCACTTTGGGCATCAAAGGAAGGAGATTATATAAACTTGTTGCTGCTGAAATACTACTCCTAGACAAATTTGGTCATATTTTAGTTAATTATTGCTTATGTTAAACACTTATTTTAGTCATTTACTGTGGTTATAAGCATGTTTCTAATGTTGTTATGTAGTTGTTGTTATTAATTATTTGACCAATATATTGTTCCCAAATGAAAAGTAATTGCATAAATATACACACAAAGACCAATATCATGCTTGTATTCATGTCCATGTGTAATTTATGGTATATTTTTAAGAAAACAAAGAGACTTTACAATTCATTTGTGTTCATTATTGGGTTAGAGATGTGCTCAAAAGTATTGCACCACTTCTCTCTCTTTGATTCTCTTATGTACTTTAACCTCTCTTTCTTGGAGTCACTAGGGTTTCTTGAGTTTGTCAAAACAACTTTTAGACTATCCCTTAGAAATTTCAAGATCAAGGTTTTGAAATGAAACTCTAGATTGTACTTGGTGAAGAGGAGTAGACGTCTTGCCTTGGAGGACATGCTCATATAATGCAACCTTGTTGAATATCCTTGGTGTGAGCTAGAGTTTTCATTGTATGCATATGAACTGCATCTCTGCATATTAATGAAATTTCAATCAATTCAAATGTAGTGCAAATTGCAAAATTGATTTTATGTCATCTATTTATTTCTGGTTTTGTAATTTCCATCACTCATGTCTTGTTGATTTAACGTAAGTAAAAGGTGAAAGTGTTTATGTGATTTTATATTTTAATTAAAGTAGAGGTAGATTTGTTGCTATATTTTGGAGTTGTCAAAAGTGATTTTCACATTTGTTATATGCATGATAAGATTGGACTAGAGGACTGAAACTTATTCAAACACTTTGCAATCCTATATCTTGAATTTCCTAGTGGATTAGGGTTGTTAATAATTAAAATATTGTCGTCTATTGTTGTTGTTGTTGTTTATATTTCATTACAGTCCAAGGGCTAAAAATTCATGTCCATATGTAATTTATGGTATATTTTTAAGAAGACAAAGGGACTTTACAATTCGTTTGTGTTCATTATTGGGTTAGAGATGTGCTCAAGAGCAGTACGCCACTTCTCTCTCTTTGATTCTCTTATGTACTTTAACCTCTCTCTTTCTTGGAGTCACTTGGGTTTCTTGAGTTTGTCAGAACAACTTTAAGATTATCCCTTAGAGATTTCAAGATCAGGGTTTTGAAATGAAACCCTAGATTGTACTTGGTGAAGAGGAGTAGACGTCTTGCCTTGGAAGACATGCTCGCATGACTCAAGCTTATTGAATCTCCTTGGTGTGAGCTAGAGTTTTCATTGTATGCATATGAACTGCATCTCTACATATTAATGAAATTTCGATCAATTCAAAAGTGGTGCAAATTACAAAATTGATTTTTTGTCATCTATTTGTTTATGGTTTTGTGATTTCCATGACCCATGCCTTGTTGATTTAACGTAAGTAAAAGGTGAATGTGTTTATGCAGTTTTATATTTTAATTAAAGGAAAAGTAGATTTGTTGGTATATTTGGAGTTGTCAAAAGTGATTTTCAGATTTGTTATATGCATGATAAGATTGGAATAGAGGACTGAAACTTATTCAAACACTTTGGTATCCTATATCTTGAATTTCTTAGTAGATTCGGGTTGTTAATAATTAAAATATCGTCGTTTGTTGTTGATGTTGTTTATATTTCATAACAGTCTAAGGGCTAAAAATCCATAAAGTTAAGAACTAGGAAATCTACAGTTTAAATTAATTATTTGTTCGACATTAATTGTTTTTGGTCCATAAAATTTCTACAAGGGAAGCATATTGCATTCACAAATTTTGCATGGAGTAAATTTTGGTATGGACTTCTAAAACACTGCATGTTTATTCATTAAGATGTTTAGGTTTCTCGAACAATATCAATTCCAGTTTTCCTTCGAGGTTATATTTTTCTTATTGCACAACTTCCTAATAGCACAACATATCAACTTTCACATTAACATTGGTGCAATTTGGAACAACTATATAGATAACAAAGTAATAGAGGTTAGACAGATGATAAAGTAACTAATTTAAACATATGAGTAGAATGGTAAGCGAGCATAATTTCATCTATTACCCTCTAACCAATTTGAAAGATGAGGATGGAAGTTGTAATGTGTCTAACACCCCTTAAACTATGGTAACAATTTGGATACTTAAAAGACATACGTGTGTGTATATATATATATATATAACCCAACTATAAATCCTATTTAATTTTAAAATTGATACATTTATTTATTATTTAGATTGTTGCAATAATAAATTGATGAATGACCAAGTATAATGAATTAAGAAGTACTTTTTTTTGTCTTAAAATCATTAAAATAATTAATTTTCTCATAACTTTACAACAATGTTCTCATTCTAACTTTAATACAATGTGAATCTAGTAAATGAAGGAACTGTTTTTTGAATATTTTTTTTTAAGAAAGTAAAACTTATTTAAGTTAATTAACTTTCGATTCCACATTGGTTCTCATTTCATTTTTACAGCAATGTGCTGTCAAATAAAAGAAAACACAAGACATCCACACTTACTTACTCATAGTTGTATATACATAGTTGTATAGATGAAACAACAAGATACACCCATTCCGTTTCTTGAAAAAAATAGTTATTTTAGTCCTCTCGCATGTATCTCTATATTTTCTCTGACAATAGTTCTTTATATCAGGGTACGAACCCGGATAACAACCATTTCTTACTACCGTCGTATTACAAAGAATAAATACAATTTCCAGAAGCAAATATCTATGTATGAAAAACATATATTTTTTAGAATTAGAAGTTCATCTATAATAAATGTAAAAAAATCTCCCTTTAGCAGCTTGTGTTATGATTTTAGTTCTCATTGTGTTTGCAATTTTAAAAATATTGTCGTCTTTACTGAGAAGCTACCCATGTTTAGTTCAGAGTGTCATATTCAATTTTACATCCCTCCCAATGATTTAAACTTATGACACAAATATGTTTCAAGTCAGTGACTGCTAAATAATATACTTAGCTAGGATTTTCCTTCAAAGTTGGATAAGCATTTAGTCATACTACTTGTAGGAGGATCTTATTGGGAGGAATTGAACCCAATGAGGCAAATAGATATTCAGAAATTCAATCACCGTCTTGGGAGAAAAATCTAGAAACCAGTTCATCTTCACAAATTAATATGCAATACTATGGGTCAATGCAACACAAGTTTCTATGTGACGTTAAAAATGCTTTGAAACTCCAGTGCTTCCCATTAAATATTCAAGCAGAAAATTCATTAATTACTGGACCATGCTGTCGATATGATAAATATCTGTACGCTTTCCTCTACTTTCATATAAATTCATATATACAAGTTCATTGTTTCATGATAACAAAGAAAGAGAATCATAAGCAACAAAGGATTTGGAAGAAAGAGATGGGCACTGAATAAACTCTCCAAATGAAGTTCCAGTGTAAACCTCTGTCCTCATGGGTAAAGGACAAGGTAAGATTTTTGAGCCGTTTTATGAACAGATTTGGTAGCATATAATGCATCTCACATGCACCTCACATATTGCACATTTTCAAGCACATTGAGCAAAATCGACAAGAATTACTAAGAAATCGCGAGATCACTATCTTGACTGAATTTTCTACTCAACAATCTACGCGACGTCCAAAAAGACAAATTGATGTATTTACACTACAGTTGGCTGGATTTGGCTGATCTTCTTTCAGAGACTTGGCAGTTTCATCTTTCTGGGACAAAGGAAATGCAAGTGACAGTGAAAGAGACGAACCACGTTCAATTCCTTCTATTAAGCTGCTGTTTATAGGACTATTTGGCAGCAAGTTTGCAGACAAAGGTAAGATTACTGGATTAGAGGAACTCTTCTTTCCACCTAAAGACAGTTCAAGAATAGGTATATTCAGATCTGGTCGCTCCTGAATATTTTCTTCAGTTGTCACAACAGATTGACCACTTGAAGAGGGCCCAGAAGAGTTCTGTTTAGAACCAAGTCCAGTTGTCCACTCCTCAGATAGTTGTGATAATCTGCAGTTTACCCTGATATCCTCGGGATCTGGAAAAAGCATTATCCCTGTCAGTTTGGAATCTTGGGGAACAGATGGATGGTAATCTGGATATATAGGCTGAATATGATGTTGAACAGGAGTTCCACTGAACTCCAATGCAGAGTCATAATCAGGAACCCGATTCAAATCAGCAATTTGGTATGTAGGAATACCCGCCACTTTTGGCTCTGCAGATAACGTGCCACTTTGATCTTGTTCTTCTCTACTTTGTATGCCCTGTAACTCACCTTCACATACCTGCAGTTTTGGAGAGTGTGATTGTACTCCATCTCTAGGTGGTGAACAAGTGTGTGGAAGACAAGGATGATACATTTCATGCCTGCCATCCCTATAATGCTTTGATTCATGGTTTCTGTAATCCTCCTGTTTACTTGATGAAAGACTACTTTCTCGCTCTCCTTCAATTACAATAGCCAAGTTCTCACTCTCTTTGTCGTCTAATCTGCTTTCTTGATCCATATCACCATCTTTAGATCTCAACCTAGCAAATTCCATCTCCTTTATTATCTCTATTTTCGTACCATTTTCAGCATCTCGTACTCTGCTTTTTCCCTTGTCATTCTCTGAACGTTGACCTGGGGAATCACAGAAAGAAATCTTGGATGTGACACATGAGCAAGTTAACTTTTCTGTGGGACTTGAAGAAATATCTGATGGACCAGGAGTGTATCCTGACTTAAAGTTGATCTTCTTTGTTTCAGAAGTATTGTGTGAATTTGAAACCTCTTCATTTGTTCTGGATTCAACTGTCTTTCCACTTCCACCTTCTTGGATGATCTTACTCTGCACCATTATCTTCATCAGTTAGGATACGCATCAAAAGCTAAAATAATTACAGTTGCAAAATCAAATATTTGTCCAATTACTGAAAAAATGAGTAGATAAGACAACAAATTGACTCATCATAGCAATCAGAGAAACTCTTAAATATTTATAGCACTTTTGGATATTTATCCTTTGCACAATGTACCGCATCTCTCGTTTCTGTCAGAGAGAGGACAAGTTTGATCCAAACCAAAGTACCTGATAAAAATTATGTTGTACTAAGTGTACTGGCACTGCCACTTACAGAGAAATTGGTTGTTCCAAATCTATGTGCTTCACTATCAATCCCATCATACTAACTCTACAGGCAATTGCAGAGAAGTTATTATTTAAAAGTATTCACTTTGTCTTTAAGATAATATATAGAGTATATATGGAGCTTCCATAGTTTAATTTTTCAAAATGGTAAGAACAAAAAAAAACTGTTTTCCTCTTCAATCCAGTAAAAAACAGTTTATAAGTGGAAAAGAAAGAAATTTTAATGGAAATGTACAAAAGATTATGCAGAACAGCAGAACAATAATCACAATTACATCGATGGTATGACACCTAAATCAACACCTGAAAGCATTGAATTGTTTAGATGGAAGATTAGCTACACTAGTGAATTTTACTTTGGCACAGTAATTGGCCTTTTAAAGAAAGCAAAAGAAAACACAATTGAATAGAGCTAACTGTGTAAGAGTGAACTGCTGCCTGTTTGGAAATGCAAAAATTAGAACCAAGTTCATGCAAACAATGACTACAAGAATGTCCACTTTAGATGCACGCTGTTCTGTTCTGTTACCTACTAAGCCATGCTTAGTTGGTTGTATCAAGTGAGGCGGCAGGGTTGAACAAACACACTTGTTCATTCTTCAAAATGTTGATTTTTCTGAGCAGCATTGAGAGTCATTCTCTTAGGAGAATGAAGACACCTGGTTCAGAACCAGGGTGTCGACCTAGTCCAGCATTGTGGGGGACTCAACCTTGAGTTGAGTAACCATTCTGTTGAATGGCAGACATCTGGTTCAAGACCAGAATGTGGACGCAGTCTAGCACTGGGGGGACTCAACCTAGAGTTGAGTGATCATTCTGTTGAATGATGATATCTGGTCGAGGACTATGATATGGACCCAGTCAAATACTAGGGGGACTCAACCTTGTGTTGAGTGACCATTCTGTTGAATGGTAGACATCTGGTCTGGGATCACGATGTGGACCAGTCTAGTACTGGTAGACTCAGCTTAGTTCTGAGTAGCCATACTTTTGAATAAAGGCACCTGGTTAGTTACCAAGACTCAGCCCGGGGTTGAGAGGCCATTCTCTTGGAGAATGGAGGCGCTTGGTCTGTTACCAAGTATTTGATGGTCTAGGCATGTGTGACACTCTGACCCTTGATCAATGGGCTCCGTGGTCTTCTCCAAGGCTTAGCTAACCTTGGTTAAGACACCCTAGCACCTGATCTCTAAGTCATCGAATTCGGCGATTTTTTGCCTTCAAATTCGAAATTCGCCGTATTTTTCAGACAGTCGATTTTAATAGTTGAAAACTGCCAAATTTCAAGCCATGACCACAGGACCGCCCTGCGCACAGGAAACACACGCGAAATCGACTCGACTTGTCCGAAGTTCGGGGTAAATTCAATCACATCGTCTTTTTTAATTTGGGCGGCCCAGACTCCTACTGTACATCGTGCTTGTGAGGCATTTGTTGTGAGGGTTGTGAGGCACTTGTCGTAAGGGTTGTGAGGAGAGGGGAGTAGCACTTGTGACTTTGTAGTGTGAGAGGGCACCAGTAGGAAAGCACTGCTACAGTTGCAGGATATAGCCACACATGACAGCCACGGTGGCCATAGGCCATAGGGAAGCCACAAAATGACCATGCGAAGAGAAAACAGAAAGCGTAGCAAGATTGCTGAGTCGTCGGCCAGGGTTAATGAGCATAATGTTGGGAAAACAAAAATTTCGACAAAGCATACATAGCTGGAATGCATCAAATATAAACAAAAAGTTTATTACTAAGCTACATAGTATTATAATATAAAATAATGTTAACCTATTATAATATAAAATAATGTTAACCTAAGTAGGATACCTTATTTAAAGAAATAGAAAATATAATTATTAAACTATTAAGTTAGCTTATTTTAAAAAGTTAAAAGTTATGTGTTATTATATTTTAAAAATTTATGTATTATTACATTAATTGACTTTTTTTATATATTTTTTTAATTTCCAAATTATATAGCTTTTTGAACTTAGTGTCAAATTTTATGGCCAAATTTTTTATTGTCGATTTTTTTTCGAATTTCAAGGTCTTCGAATTCGAACACAAACTCGAACCAGGTGACTTAGCCTGATCTTGGTGTCACACCAAGTGTGAGATAAAAGCACTAGTAATTCTCTTTTTTTATGATGATGTACTTTGAGTGGTAATGAAAGACTACCTTGACCACTAGCCAGGGTCACTTGAAGAAGGCTAAAAGCAAAAGTAAAAAATACATAAGGACTTTTGGACCACAGGTAAAAGGATCAAAGGCAAAAGTCAACATAAAGACTTTTGGATCACAGGTAAATGTCGAAAATACATAAAGGACTTTTGGACCACAAGTAAAAAGTAAAAAATACATAAAGGACTTTTTGAAAGGCTGAAGGTAAAAGTGGAAATTAGAAAAGAATAAAATAATATTATTTTGTTCTTTCTAATTTTGGCCCACTTACAGGTAACTCAAAGGATATATAAGAAGATCAATCCATTTCATTATCACACGCTTGCTCTCACAGGTGAAGTTGCTCCTACAAAAGATTTTCACAGGTTATTTTGAAGAAAGGGAAGATTGATGTGATGCCCTAGCATGGATGAGTCTAGCTAGGGCATTCACAATTGTTTTTTATCAAACCCTAGCCTAGGGTTTCAACATCTTTTGCAGCATTTTAAAGTCTTAGAGTTTTACCCTAAACTTATTAGCAAAAACACTTCTCAACTCACCTTCTTCCGAGCAACTTCTCCACAAACTTATGAGCAAGCTGAAAACTTCACCAGGCAGTTCACGGGCAGGGTGAAATTCTATTACGAAAAGCCTCCTTCGTCTCTTGATTGCCATCCATCATCTGTCGGCTCCTTTGGCTGCCCCTCTGTTACTCCATAGGCAAGCCACACACAGCCCGTGGGCTACTAACACAACGGCTAAGGTCTGTAGCAGACCCTTGGGCTGCTAACAGATGGCCTGGTGGCTTCGGGCGGGCTGCCCTTAGCCCACAGTAGCCACAAGCTGCTTTCCGAGTAGCCCTCTAAGGGCTCGGGCTGGATCTGTCCTAGGTCTGTCAAACCTCCAGCCAACAAGACAGGGTATGCTAGACCTCAGTTCAACTCCCAATCAAACTCAACTCTCTTTTCAGTCGTGGATGCGCCCCCTCTGGGCCTCTTTGGCTATAAATAATGCACAACCCTCTCATTCCAGACTAGCAAGAGTTGGATGAAGAGTTGGTGGCTATTGTGTATATTCATTCCTTTTCTAAGAATAAAAAAGCTTTGGAGGCTATACCGTGTAGTGTTTTTTTGTGTGGATTACCAGCGTCATGCTGCAAATGTTTTGCTTCCTTTGTGTACTGGCTTTAAAGGATTAAGCTAAATCAATAGGAATAGAAATTGGCAAGAAAGATTACTTGTTGTAGAAGTTGGCAAGTAAGATTACTTGTTTGTTTTTATTCATATCATATATGTTCAAGGATCCAAATTATACATATCTAAATAAGATTATTTGCATGTTATTTTCATTCTTTTTCATATATATATCCAGATCTCACGAGGTGTGTGCAAGATTTGTGATCTAATTTAAGGTTGCCAAGAACGGAAAAGGTGTGGATCAAGATTGACGCCATTCCATTTCCAACGAACTCAAGACACTATCCCTCGACACTCCACAAAAGGGTCTCTCTTGGTTAATTTATTCCAGCAACAAACCAGGCTTCACTCCTCTTCCTCTTTTTCAAATCAATTTCTCCTTGGTTACCGTGCTTCCTTATGAGTATCCAAGTTATTATAGTCAAAATTAATTGTTAAATCTCATCCATAAGCATTTAAAAAAATGTTAGATCTCATTTTTCAAGGTTTCATAAGCATTCTAGGTAGATCTGGTTTAAGAAAGCTCGCTTCCAAGCAAGCTTGCTTTAAAATAGATCTTAATCTTGTTTAGAAGGTATTTTCTTTGATCATTTAAAAATTGAATCTTGCATCCAAGTGCATATGCTTATTGGCTTCCCAAAAGCGGGCCAAGATCCAGCTTTCCTTGGTTATTTTTGCACTATTATCATAACTTTAACTCTATGTTGTAGGAAACGTGGGCCCCAACCTTGTTTCCAGCGTTTCCCGGTTTCAAAACTCGAAAATGCGCACCATACGACTCGGAAACGCATTTTCGTACGTATGAAACATGTTTTCAAGATGGAAACGCGTTTCATCCGTACGAAAGCATGTTTCTGATACGACTGCAGTCAATTAGGTCACGTTTCCAAAAAACATGTTGCCATGGAGCAGGTGCTTTTGGTGATATTAATGGTAATGTTAAATTCATACAGTAAAAGTGACATTCTCCTTATCACTTATTTTCCATCCTTTTACTTAAATTTTTAACATTACCATTAGTTGCTTCAAGATGTTTGAGAGTGGTTCCAACCTCATCGGACTTCATATGCAAAAAGTAGAATTTTAGATCCCATTCAAAATTCAGCAAACTTAATAGTTTTCAGGATTGCAAAGTTTCCACCAGATTCTATCATGTATGAGGATATGGAATTGGCATTTAATCAAGCAAAACAACCCCTATATGTATCTTGATGTTGGTGGTGTTGATTGTTGAACTCCTTTGTCACGACATTAATAAAAGTATACTCTTCACTCAAACAAAATCACTTATTAAGCATGGGAAGTTTTTTCTAACTTATTTTCACGATTGGATTAGGAAGTTTCATCAAAATTGTAGGGTGTTGAGCTGTTGACCAATGCCCTTGGAGGATCAAGTTTAAAATTCGAGTTAGGGACAAAGGCTAGAGCCTAGAGGAGGGAGGCATAGGTTGCTATTGATGAATAGGATCTCAATATAGGCAATGATTTGTAGACATGTATAGTTTATGATTTATATTTCACATTTATTTTTTAAAATAAAAAATGTTCTTGCTCATATATATATATATATATCGTGTTTTGCCCGTTTTGTGCAACTTAGCTTTAACCTAAGTCACCTGACACGGGGACACGGGGATTCAAGTGTCCGACACGGACACGGTGACCCCGAGAATATATATATATATATATATATATTTTTTTTTTAAAATTATATATATTAAAATTTAAAAATATAGACATATAGCTCCAAATTTTTACAAAAATTCAATATAAATCATAATCAAGCCTTCAAATCTTCTTCACCTGCGAAAAAAACCACTCTTTGAGCTCTCCCAACATTTGCAAATGACAAAATACAAGTGAAAATTCGTTTTTAAAGAGGGCCCAGCCATATTTTTTTTGGTCCGAGTGTCCTGTTTTTGGGACACATAGTGACATTCATGGGACACGCGTGTCCGAACACGGGACACGTTGCAGAGAAGTGTTGGACATGCTCTATCAGCGTGTCCATGTCCGACACGCGGACACGTGACACGTAGCCCAAAACTAGCGTGTCCAGTTTCTTAGGCTTCAACTTAGTATTTTTTTTTATAACATTTTTTTGTTGTCCAAAGACACTTCCAAAGTGTTTTTTGGCACATTTCACTGATAATTGTTTGCTGGTTTTTAGCAGGTCCATGAAAAAAGAGACGGAAATGCTGCCCGAAAACTGACTTTTGGACCATCCAGAGCTTCCCAAGAGTTCCCCTACTTCCATGACTTTTTCTAAAAGATTTGTAAACCCTTGGGTTCAATTTCTACAAGAACCAAGTGTCCTTTCCTAACAAGTGTTGTAATCGATCATAATAAAATATTTGAGTAGGCTCTTCAGAGCCCACTCCCCATCCCCCAGGGGGGGTCTGTGTCAATGCCGGTTTTCGTAATTTTCCTTTTTAGTTTAGTTTTTTTTGCTTAGTCTTTGATCAATACACTTGTTATATCTTTATTTGATTCAAAGTAATACAAATACTAACCCCACGATTTCCCGAGTTACCCGAAAGGGGAAAGAGATGTGTGGTAGGACTAATTAGAGAACTTTTATGTGTTGTTTTTACTGTGCATTTAACTTACACCCCTTGCTCTCCTGATTAGGGTTTTTCAACCTGAAAGAGATTCTTGGGGACTTAATAAACAAGCAAACACATTGCACTTAAAATCCTTAAAATTTACCAAGGCTCCATGGTGTATGATCTACACCGCTGCGGTTCAACCGACTAGTTGGATGCATCAACAAAAACCAGGGTGGCTGGTCTAAGATAGATTCACATTCAAATTAACCTCCCAAGGCGAAGAATCCAACGCCTCGAATTAATTCGTTGCAGGAAAAGTTCACAAAGGAAGCAAGAACAACTCGATAGTGATCTCGGAATATCGTCAGGCTACACCCTAGTTGGTGTAATGGTGGACACATCCCGGAGACTCCAATCCAGCCCACATATTCTTCGCGTGAACCCGCATCAGATAAGGGTTTTGGACATACTCCACGTACCGTCAATTATATTTGGAGTTCCCTTCCCCCTAATCTAATTCACTCATCTTCACATCTTAAAGTAAAATTACCAAGAGCACTTGCAAAACAAATCTTTTAGCACTATCAACATTCTTACTTTGTGGTGACTCCATTTAAGGTAGTGGTCTGTTTTATTACATATTTCAATTCTAGTGTAAATTTATTCGGTTATCTGAATATCAATCTGATATATTGTTGTGCTTCATTTTATTGCTATTTTGAATATCTGCAAGCATCTTGGACAATCTTTTTATAAACTCCTAAGTGTTTCACTCATCCACAAAACACACTAAGCCTTAACAGCCTTAGAAACTAATAGGGTCTACCCCCCTTAGCTTTGATTAGGAGTTGGCATAAACGGAGGAGTCAAGAACAAGGTGACAGCCTTGACTCGAGACTTGTCCCCAAGGACACACTGAATCGCTTGAATATTTCTGCCACATTCCCCCCAGGTGTGTTAAAGGCGGCAACACACGCATTGTCACTCACATGGACATCTAAAGATTTAATGCCCATACAATAAGAAGACAAAGATGGTAGGAGAAACCCTTCTTGAGGGAGAAGAAGGGAAAGGAAAAAGAAAAATGTAATAAGAACCCATAGGGCCAGAGAGTTTGAGGAGATCCCAGAACAAGGTGGGAGTAGAAATCAAAGAGGTAAACAAAAAAATTGATGAGAACATTTCTTTTTTAGGTCTCCTTAATGAATTTGCAAGTAAGAGTATCAATCATTCACCCTCTTTGTTGGCACATAGGAAACCTCTATCCACTGGTATAGATTTCGCGTTGGAGAAGACAATGGGATCAAAAGAGTCCAACCCACAAGTATTTGAAGGAATTATTGATATCAAAGCAACAACAGGCTCCCTTAATTTGGTTGAACTCAAGGCCATCTATAGATAGGAGATATTTTAATAAGGTCACAAGCTTGTGAAGCACAATAGCAGCCATGAGGTCTCAATGCAACAACAAAAACCAATCCAACAACAAATAGGGGTAGACACACCCTTTTTGTCTCATGCAAAGGGAAATGTTGAACAAGAAGTACTATCAAGTCGACAACTCATCATCACCGGGGCCCTTAGCAAAGCGGCCTCAACAACAGCGTCATGGAGAATATTATCTTGCACAACATAAGGGATTTAGGGACTACCTCGAAGCAAAGATCCCCAAAGATCCTAGTTCTCAAAAACAAGGCAAGTGTACTTCTATTGTAGGATACTATATGTAACGATATTGAAGCTAGCTCTTTGAGATAATACTTGTCAAACAAGAATTTTATTGCAATGGATTCAACTGGGTTGAAACTCCACATTGGTTTTGTGTTCATTGGTGTGTACTCTGCAATACATCCTTGCAACCCTCTATTCAAAAGCAATGAATATCAATGTTGATGTTATCAACATCTATGGGCCATCACATAATAGGAAGGAATTTTGGACAAACTTAGAGGAGACTTATATTTTACTATTCATCACTTAGAAATCTAGGAAGCATAGGACAGACATGATTCTCTAGAGGGCTATCTCATGAGCATCATGGAACAACATATGTTGGTGGATGTCAAACCTTTGGAAATGGAACCAACATGAACCAACCACAGAACAAGTCATCAAGGAATATCAAAGAGGCTAGATTGTTTTCAAATGAAGAATCCCTCATCATGTGAATTAATGCTTATAAGGCCACTACCTTGAAAGAGGTTACATCCATCCACAATCTTATTTTATACTAGAATTGTACATGGAGGGAACAAAGCTACCTTCCCCCTTCAAATTCAATCCCCAATGGATTTCATATGAGGATCTCAAAGAATTAATAAAGGAAAAGTGGAATAAAGGAAAATTGGATCACATTGTCACCAATCCAAGAGGAACTAGAAATGATCAGTTTTCAAAAGAATCTCATATAGGCATAAAACCTAACCAAGGAATGGGCCAATGCCACTTTTCAACATGTAAATAAGGATCTCTCAAACGCGGAAACATGATTAATGACGTAAAAATATCACAAGGAGGGTTTTAGAGAAGAAACTTTATGAGCACTGGATTCCCTGTAAAGGAAAAGACTCGATTATTGGCTTGGAAAGAGGCAAAATGACATATGAAGAGCAAAGTAACCAAGCTATCAAAGGCGGATGATAATACCAAGTTCTTCTATCAACAGGCTATGGCTTGGAGAACTAGCAACATTACATTGAAAATGTTTGATGATTTTGGATCAAAGTGATCTGATTTTGGCTATATCTCTCGAGTAGCATTGATCCATTACAAAAAGCCTAAAAGGCGATACACCGAACCACAGAGAGAATATGATAGATATAATGACGACCACCTCCATCTTGGATGGTTGGCTAAAGGACAAACAAAATGAAGCATTGATGAAGCTTGTAACAAAAGAGAAATTGCTCAAAACTTTTTACCCATTTCAATCAAACAAGTCCCCAAGGCTAGATTGTTGGACGATAGAATTTTATCCACGGTTCTAAAACATTATTGTAGAGGACCCATTTTTTTAAATGGAAGAATAAAAGTGCTTAGGTGAAATTCATGCCCCTCTAAAAATTAGTTTAATGCAAATAGTCCAAAGGATGAGAACCTTTCTTGTTTTGAATACTATAGACCTATCTAACTATGCAACTGCATATTCAAGATAATCTAAAATTTTATTGTTTCCCACCTAGATCCTATCCTCTTTGATCATATGCCCCTTGAACAATTCGGATTTCTTGATAATAGACACATTCTTGATGCCAAAGGAACAACCCAGAAGGATTTGCATACCATCAAAACCTAAGTTCAATATACTTTCACTCAAGATTGGTCTCTCATAGGCATTTGATTGAGCAAATTGGCTAAACTTGAGACTCATTCTCACCCAATTGGTTCTTACTCCTATTTCTCCAAGTTGATTTCATAAGCCATGTGATAGAATTGAGTGGGATTTCATCCTATATATGCTTTCATGGTTGTGTTTTGAGCAATTCTTTATAAAAACTCTCTTTTGCAATGGCTCTTTTGGGGTCTTGTGTGAATGACCAACTATAAATAAATTTCCCTTCATAATTCCACATTCAATGATGATTGCCATATCCTTATATGCAATTGTAGTTGATATTTTGGGTTACCTTCTTCAAATTCCTTTTATTCAAGGTCAAATTTTAAGGAATTTCCCTTCATGCAAAGAGCAATTTCTATATATTCACTATGCTAAAAATGCTACTCTTAGTCCCAAATAATGTCTTGATTTCATTGAAGATACACTATATTGCCTTATACCTATTCCCCAAATGCAGGTGTTGTTGCAAGTTGGAACATTGAGTACTCATCATTGAGCAAGCAAAGATCTCTATTTGAATTAATAGGAAATGGAGCTTTATTCTACCAAGATATATTGTACATTATTTAGGCATCCCTTTTGGCATTCATGTACATCTTAAAAGCTATCGCGATTGGATTTTACATAAAATAAAAAACAAGTTTTAGTGTTGGGTCTCTCTAGATCTTGCTAGTCAAATCACCATCACAAACATAATCTTGGTTGCACATTGATGATGTATGTGGGTGCATACGCAATGCCCAAAAACATTAGCACATGTTTGGTTATCTCACTAAGTGAAAGATTGTCGCCATGGCCCTAAGAGAACTTACTTTGCTTGCTTTTGTGGTGAAACATTGTGCTCTTGGGGTTATTCGTTGGTTCTTAAACCTCTATGTCTCCTTTAGCATGCTGCATTGGCTTCTATTTACAATGTGTGTGGTGTGTCAAGAGTCTTTTGTACCCCCATATGACCTTCTCACAGGGCATCAACTTGGCTTCTATTTGTACTGTGTGGTGCATCTGAACTCTCTTGTACCCACAAATAATCTTTCTCGTAAGGCATTAGGCCTACCCCTGTTTGTTGAATGTTGCATCTTGTTCCATATGAGCCTATTTCTTTCTTTTTCAAAGGCATCATCTAATGCCCACAAATCACCTTGAAGGGTTGTTATGTGGGATTCGGTCTCTCTATTACCCTGTCTTGACTCTTCTTGTGGTTCATTTCGAGTATGTGAGTAGTGGAGTCAGGGATCCCTCCTCTTGTGTGGGCTTCAAGCTCTTGGCATCCCATTTTGGTCTTTGCAAAAAGTGACAAGGCCAACTCCGATGTTGTTATGGCATTTCAAATTTATAGAAAGAGGGTTCTATGATCTTAGAGAAAAACACTTTGATCGTTAAAGGCCGATGTCATTACAAGGGGGTTTAAATGGTCTTTCTATGGGGATCTTTAGGGCATCAAGAATAATCCTTTCTTTGTATTTGAGTTGAAAGAAGTGGTCTTTAAGTTGGAAACACTAATGGAAGTGGTTTGAAAAAAGAAAATTTCATTTCAAACAATGTGTCACCAAACCTAAAGGGCCTCTAGTGGTGACCAAGAATGACAATATTAATTATCACCCAGGGCAAAATCAAGGCCTTGATGATCACTCTTATCCAACAAAGGAACTCTCTAAAGTGAATTTCCTTCTTGATTGTTAGGAAAAAACCTCTCTGTTGGACCCTAACCCTCTATCGCAATTGGGAGAATTTGATACAAATCTTTTGACATATGGGGCAATTATTTCCATTGGTGAATGTCTCGAGAAGAGGGATGTTATTCTGCACCTCTTTCAACATTTTCCTTTAGAAAGGGAGCTCTATAAGCCAAAGTTGTGAGACTTTGACTCAGCAATAACTCAACCAACTTTGGGCTTGTCAAAGACAAAACTCTACCGACTTGAAAAAATTGATAAGACTGAACAAAGCTTGACAAATAAAAACTAAAAATAAAAACTCAATGAACAAGAAATTCTGTGCAGAAAAAAAATGATAAATTATGATCATTATCTATAAATCTAGAAAACAATAGCCTATACATAAATTCATCCCATAAATTATGATAACATGAAATTTGATGAGTTTTTGTTTAGTTCTTACAAAGTTTCCAAAGTTTCATGAGTTCCAGTAGATTTTCACCAGTTTTAGAGTGATGGCGAGTACTTGTTCTTGAAATGACTCTCACAACACAACTATAAGTGGCATGTGGAATCTGGATAACTAGGGACCTTCGGGTTGGAGGGTGTAGTCCTCCTAGGATTTGGCCAAGGGTTATGTCTGTGTAGTGTTAGATATGGATGAGGAAGTTAGATAAGGAGGTGGTAATTAGATATGGAGGTGGTGACTTCAACAAGTTTTTTGAATGATGAATGGTTGACTGTTGGTGATTCAGCCTATGTGCAAGCCTAATATGAAACTTCTAAAATCCAAAATGTGCCTTGCATCGTAAATATCCTCTTTTCATAGAGTTTCCCCAAGCACATATGAGTGCAAATTGAAAATATTGTGCAGTGTTTTGGTTCACTATTGGTAGGGGATAAGTAGAGTACATACACCTTATGTCGCAAGGCTTGTGTGAAGGTGGATATATCGAGGCACATTTTCTCTATGATTTGTTGCTTTTTAATAGTTTTTCACACATTCAATAGGTTATGTATCTTAATCTCCCTAGTTGTTGCTTTGCTTGTTTATTGCTTGCTTCTTTCGTTAAATATTATCCATTGCATAGACAAGACCATTCTTTTCTTCCTCCTAAAAGTCCCTCCACTAAAACACTAAAGCCTTCTAAAGCTTCTCCAAAGCATTTCGAAGATACTTAGGGCTGGAGGGGTAAACAAAAAAGGGGCGAACGAGTGCCAAAATATAGTTCTAGTAAAATGAGAAGGGGGGTGGGGGGCATGGTGCCAAGAAAGAGTGGTCAAAGTTGTGCACCTCAGCAGCTCCCCGCAGGTGTAAATTGTAGTGTTGGTGAAATTAGTTGGTCTTTACAAGTGGGGGTCCCCGCCTATCAACAAGTCTTCAGTTGATGCTACCAAACATTATCCAAACCGCCTTCCTCCCACCAACTTAGCCAACCATGTCCCTATCAAAGGTGCCCCTTCCATGGTTGTTCATGTCCAAATCTCTTTTGTAGTCCTCAAATAAGGACTTAATTTGGGTTCCTTGTGAAGCTAAAACCATTAGGTTGAAATGTTAAGGCCAAGGGGGCATCCAGGGATGATCAACGTGCCAATGTTTCAAGTGTCATGGCTAGTTTGAATTTTGATGTGCTTTTCCTTCAAGAGGTTGAGGTCCTTAGTTTCAAGATTTGCTTGCTCATAAATAATTGGAATGGGATGTACGTCACTACCTCCCATGATGAAGGGAAAGGGGGGCTATTTGTGCTATAGCTTCTTGGTTACCTCATCTTATTATCAAGCAAGGGGAGGACCCCATGGCCCACTATTGTTGAATGACCATCTTGCTAGTTGCAAAGGTATACAATTTTTGTTTGATACATGCTCCGAATGATACTATTGGTTGTATGCAACTTTGAAGTTAGATGACCAATGCGTCGCCTCCATAGTTGCACGGGTACCGCTCCCGATATTTTGGCAACCCGTACCTGGCGTTTTCCTGCTCCTGGGAGCTTGGGAGCTGGTACGAAACGTCCTCTTTTGGTTGGGAGCTTCTTTGGGAACTTGGGAGCTTTTCGGGAGCTTTTTGGGAACTTTTTCTTGTCGTTCTCTTTTTATTGGGAGCTTGTAGAAACTCCCGACCATGTGGAGGCCAAAATCATAAGAAAAGTGTTGAAAATCAATTGAATGATTGAAGTTTATTGTGTCAAGAAATCACCAATAACAAAAATTTCAATTGAATCTATCAATAATGCCATTTTTATTTATTTTCAAGGTTATATAAATAAAGAGGGCCCACACCTCTTAAATGTTTAGATCCATTCACACTCAAAACATATGCAGTGTACTTAAGTGAATACAAATGGATCTTTTACAATACTAAGATATTGAACAACTTTATTCACATCTCAAATGATTATTGCTAGCTTACATTATTCATACTGACTAATATAGCAATTTAGGATCATAAGCCATATCAAACTCAAGATACCAAAAAATTTGAAAGTTTGTTAGTTGAACTTAAAACAATCAAGTTCATTCACATTAGAAGTAAGTAGTAGTTACCATAAAAAAAATGCAGAGGCACCCAAAGACTAAGCACTCTTAGGAGAAATAATATAGATGGAGTTGGAACAAAGAATTAGAAAAATATTGAATCTTATGATATATGAAGATATTGGTGCTTCATACACATATATGCAACCTGCCTTTACAAACTCGTACAATGAGATTTGTATAATGTGGACCTAGTGGAGTGAGCAAATTTAAAAAGAATGAATTTCATGACACTACTAGAGGATTAAGAGGATAAAATAGTTTAAGCTATAAAATTAATCAATTATGTTTTTTTAACTTTATTTTTTTAAATATATTTTAAAAATTAATATATATTATTGTCGCTCCCAACCCGACGTTTCCTGCAAATTTGGGCGAAGCTTCTAGCTGTATCGGATACTCGTGTCAGCGTACCCAACGTACCCGCATTCTAGAAACTTGTGCAACATAGGCCGCCTCTTGTTAAGTGGGTCGCTAGGGGAGATTTCAACCTCGTTGAGTGCGTTGGGGATCTTGTTGGAGGGAAGGAAACCATTCTTTGATTTGATGATAAACAAGCCTAGAATGAAAACAAATGACTACTTGACATGCCAAGGGTTGTGGGGCTATAAGAACTTTCATAGGCATGTTGGTATATGTGGTCCAATAGACAATGCAGTTTTCACCAAATTCAAGCTAGACTTGACTAGTTTATCCGATTCTCGTGGTTATTTTTCTTTTATTGGGCAATGCTCTGTTCATGTGGATTTGTCCATTACTATTTCTAGTCATTTCCTAAATTCACTTGTATGTTCATCGGTTCTCATAGTCATCATAAGGCCCCCTATCCCTTCAAATTGAATATCTCACTTCTTGAGTCTATAGATTGTCATAGCACGCAAGGGTGTGGAATTCGGTGCCTCCCTTGTAGGGGATGGTGGATGGGTTCTTTGGTGTGAGGTGGCCATTGCACCACCAAGTTCCTTTGGGGATGGGGCAAGATGGTCGATGGTAATGGGAGAGGTAAGGAAGATCAACTTTGAAATCAAATCAACTTGCACAACAAATGACTGAAGTTGATCCCTTTAATGCAAAAATGCAACAAGATGTAAGTGAACTAATTGTAGGTCTTTGAATATTATGAAGCCAAAGGGGCTAGGATTAGGGGCTATTTGCAATTGATGACCAATGGAGATGCATCTTCTAAGTTTTTCTTTTAAAACTTAAGTGCAAGCATAAATCCAAGATTCTTGCACTTTAAGAGCATAGTGGCACCCTAATAAAGGATGATCTAGTTATGTGACAAAAATTTCATGAGTACTTTCAAAATATCATGTTGATATGGTCTTACCCTTGTGGGATGGTTCCTAGAACATAAACCTAGCAAAAACCTATCAACCCTTATATTGCCTGACGTGTTTGCTCCAATGGGGCTAGGTAGGTTGCACTTGGAGTATTGTGGCTTTTCACCATACTTCGTGATCAAATGCAAAGGTTCCCGGTTTTTAACAGTTGGCATATTTTTTACACTAGATTGTTAGATACAATGGGGCATTAATGATTCATGGATAAATGATGTGTACTTTCATCTTGTGCATCATCATATTTTTTTTGGAGGCTTGCATCTAGCATGTGGTATTTGAGGGTTTTGGTTTAGCATTACACACAGCTGATTAACCCTTTGTGCAATCATGGATAGGGAACCCATCAACTTAGGGTTTTCCCAAGTATTTGTGATTAATTATTGCCCCTAGATATGGTGGATGAGTTACTTGGTTTATTGGGCATGGTTCCAAAAGTTTCACCTAGGCCATTATTTCATTATCATTGTGGGTGAACCTTAGGGTGTGTCACGTGTGGCTTCTTTTGACTATACACATGTGGGAGAGGCATGACATTAATGGAGAGTGGTTATAACTAATTTATTTATTTATTATTCCCCCTCCTATGCACATGTGTGAAATTTTGGAGGATGTGCCTAACAATTTATTACTATTTTGAGTATATGGTTGACTTGGCATGTGCTTGTCAGGCATTTATTGATGGTATGATTTGCTTGCAGCACCCACACGTGTCACATGTTTTGAAGAGGTTTTACTTGGTCTTATTATTTTTGGATGGCATGTGTGGGAGAGTACATTTGTGATGCGTGTTAGCTTATCAGCAAATATCCTTTGATAGAGTGCTCTGGTTGTCGCTAGATCAGCGCCATTAGATGCAGAGTGGTCATGGGATTTCCAAAAAGTGGTTATCAACGAAAATCAGATAAGTATTGAGGGAGTTATGGTGATTTCAAAACTGCTGTTTTAAAACCCTCGCCGCATTTTAACCACACGTGCCCCTTGAAGGGTGCATTTCTTTTGCTAGATGAGACACACATGCCATTGGGAGTTGGTTCTTGTTCATTTATGGAGGTTGTTGGTGGTTAGATTCTCTTGGAGACAAACTACAGCCCATTGACATGGTCAGCCACTCTTGGAGGAGTTTATTTGGCATAACCACTCCATTAGTTATTTATTGTTGACTGTCTCATGAAATCAGTTACATGAAAGCATTATTTTTACATGAGAGCATTACTATATTGTTTCCCTAGAATATTTTATTAATTCTTCTTGGGGAAGAAATTGGATCTCAACAACACAATGCTACTTTTAGAAAGGAAGCTGTCAAGGAGGATATTTTATTGTTATTCCTTGCAAAACTAATGGATCTAGGAAAGATATTATTTTTAATTGTTGAGGACATAGAGCTCAAACCTATATAAGGGTTTGCTTCCCCCATTTGATGCATTGTAGTTTTCAGGAGAAATCCCTTTGGAGCTTAGTTGAAACTTGAATATCTACTGGATGCTTTTGGAGGATTAATAAAACATCTTGTGGATGAGGTTGTCTTGTAAACCTTTATGCTCTCTCTTATTGCTAGAATTATCTTGACATATGTTTATGGAGCTTTGAATTGGCAAACACTATTCCTTCTTTATGGTGTCCTTGGGATGTTGTTTAGGGATGCATATTTCTCTATTTTTGGTTAAATGTAGATACATTTCATTCTTGGTAATCATAATCTTCATAAGTGTTGGAGTTCTTCTACATTTGAGATCTCCCTAGTGAACATTCTGCAATTTGGGACAGCAATGAAAGGGTTTTTGTAGCTTGTACATTCAGCCTCAATTACCATCTTTTCCTTAATAGGGTAGCCTCCCATCAACCTTGATTTAACCCCATATACCCAATGGATAAGGCACTATTCTTCAGTTCATTCATCCATACTATTTTCTACAACCATAGTCACCAGACTCTGAATCGGCAAAAAATTGGGAAAGCTAAAAAGCGAAGAGTTTGAATTCAATTAGGGAAATATCAGCAAATACAAAAAAATATAGATATAAGTATAACATATCCATTGGTGGATGGCCTTAGATGGATTACTTTGTCCACCTGTAGCACTGTTGGTCCTGTTTTTCACTTGGCAAAGAAGAAACTAGCTCCAACAGATAGAAAAAATAATTGAAAACCCAACCAAACTGCTTTTAAAAGACAAATTGGGCCCAATCTGATTCAAATCACAAGTTAAAGGCTTCAATCCGAGTTCAATTTGTGGGTTTGACTCCGGACAGTTTAAATCGACTCATTTGAGGGGCCAATCCGAGTCAAACTCACAATTTTAAGGTTTAAATCATGATTCCTATTCCATGGCCTAAAACTTCATCAAATTGTTTTGCTAGAGCTAACTCTGAATTTCACCTTAAGCCTCATTAATTAAGTTCTAACAATCCTATTATAGGGAATCCCCCCTTGAACTGGAGGAGAACCAACCTAAAGTGTGAACTGTAAGTGTGAAGAGGGTTTAGTTCCTCCAATTTCTTATTTCAGCTTTAGGACTTTATCTCAAGAAGAGAGGATTTGAGAGGTAATAGGACCATTGCTAGATATTTGGGGATCCCCAATGATCGAAATGTATTTCTTAAAGATATGTGGGATTGGGCATTACCTAAACTTTAAAGCAAGGAACAGACTAAAATGGCCTGAGAAGGAAATTACTCCAATCGGAAGGATTACAATGATCTCAGGATCCTTGCAAAAGACATGCAGACTATTCTTGCTGTTGGTTTCCCAATGTGCCCAATTCCAATAAGCTAGAGTGGATTCTTTGTAATTATCTTTGGGTTAAACTAGTTGGAAAGAGGGGATTTCAAAAAGGAGTTTTTGGGAGTTTTACACCTTCAAGAAAGACAAAGGAGGTTGAAGGCTTACAAATATCTCATCAACTGGAACTAATTTTGGCAACTAAGTGAATTGTTAGAGGCATAAAAGGTGACTCTTACTGACAAATCCTCCTAAGCCACTAATCATGGCAATTTCTCATATTTTTAGTGTGAAATGAAATTTCACCTCGGTTGATATTGTGTGCAATGCTTGGAACTTGCATATTTGAAGGATCTCATATCCTTGAGAGACTATGGAATACATGGCAAGTGGTCTCTCAATACCTCTCTTCAAAGTTCAAACTTTAAATGGATGGAACATGGCAAAAAGTTGGCTTCTAGAAACATATAGTGTTTCAGATCACCTACAGGCTCATTGGGGCCACCTCTTCAAGCCTGACATGAAATCACTAGATAGAAAAGGTATCATCACATGGTCAAATCTTTGGGATAGTGAGAAAGTAGATTGGTTTTCCTCGAAGGATCTTGGTTGGAACCACAACCTTTACAAGAAATATATAAGTATTATTATGAACATCATTATGAAATTTCACCTCCATTGACATTGCGTGCAATGCTTTAAACTTGCATAATTGAAGGATCTCATATCCCTAAGAGACTATGAAATTCATGGAAAGTGGTCTCTCAATACCTCTCTTCAGACTTTCAATGGATGGGACATGGCAAAAATTTGGCTTCTAGAAACATAAGGTGTTTCAGATCACCTACAGGCTCATCAGGGCCACCTCTCCAAGAGTCCAAGCCTGGTATAAAATCACTTGCTAGAAAAGGTATCATCACATGGTCAAATCTTTGGGATAGTGAGAAAGTAGATTGGTTTTCCTGGAAGCATCTTGGTTGAAACCACAACCTTTACAAGAAATATGTAAGGATTATTATGAACATCATTTTGGTCACTGACCCAAGTGACAAGTTGAAATTTGAAAGTGGCCTCAAAATTATCCAGAACTGTGCTAGAAGGAAAGACTGGCCAAATGGCAACCCCATATACAAGTATGATACCCATGCTATGTATGGGTCAATCAAACAAAGAGCATCAGTTGCACATAAAGAAAACTATAGATGGAAATTAAACCATCAAGACAACAAATGGTTCAAAAAGGATTGCCTATTTAGAGGGTTCCTTGTGCTTCAATCTTAGAGTCAAGGTTGGCTCCCTCTTTTACATGGCAAGCGGTCTCTCAATACCTCTCTTAAAACTTTAAACAGATGAGATATGGCCGAAATTTGGCTTCTAAAAACATATGGTGTTTCAGATCACCTGGAGGGCTGCTGGGGCCACCTCTTCAAGTCTGATGTGAAACTTCTTGCAAGAAAAGCTATATACACATGGTCAAATCTTTGGGATAGTGACGAGGTAGATTGGATTTCACGGAGGGATCTTGTTGAGAACCACAACATTGACAAAGATATAGAAGTATAATTATGGGCATCATTTCAGTCATTGACCAAAGTGAGAAGTTCGAATCGGCCTTAAATTATCCAGAACTATGCTAGAAGGAAAGACTCTTGCCAAATGGCAATCCCATATATAATATCATACTTATGCTATGTATGGATTGATCAAAGTTCAAACAAAGAGCATCAGTTACAGATAAGGAAAACTACAGATGGAAATTAAACCATTAAGAAGATAAATGGCTTGAAAAGATTGGCTCTATTTAGAGGGCTCCTTGTGCTTTTAAGCTTAGACTTAAGGTTGGCTAACTCTTCTACATGCTAAGTGGTCTCTCAACACCTCTCTTATAACTTTAGAAGGATGAGACATGGCAGAAAATTGGCTTCAAGAAACATATGGCGTTTAAGATTACCTGCAGGCTAGCTGGGGCAACCTCTTCAAGTCTGATGTGAAATGCCTTGCTAGAAAGGGATCCTCACATGGTCAAATCTTTGGGATAGTAACAAAGTACATCGGATTTCATATAGGGATCTTGTTTATAACCACAACATCCACAAGAAAATATAAGTATTATTATGGGCATCATTTCAATCATTGACCCAAGTGACAAGTTCAAAGTGGCCTTAAATTATCCAGAACAATCCTAGAAGGAAAGACTCTTGCCAAATGACAAGTCAATATATAAGTAGACGCCCATCTTATGTATGGGTGGATCAAACAAAGAGCATCAGCTACAGATAGGGAAAACTATCCTTAGCATTAATGTTGGCCAACTCTTGTACATGCCTTGCCAAGCAAATATGGGTTAAGCAGATCAAGTCTCATTGGTGGACATTTGCAGTGTGGAGTAAAGGATGATTTGAAATACATCTTCTAGAAGTGCATCTTTGCTAGATCTCTTTGGAAGGTTATCTCATCACATTTCTGTCATGTTTCCTTGCCCTCGGCACTAGAGGGTAGTTCTCCTCGGAGACATAGTTTTATGTGAAGAAATTTATTGCCCCTTCTGGTCATTTCATTAGACTGACCACTCTCTTCTTCCTCTGGTCTAATCATTTTAAACAAACTTTTGAAGTAGCAAGAGTTCATATCGGAGTTTTCTAATCCATATGTTAAAGAACAAACTGGCAATTCAAGAAGCTGCTAATGGTTTTTTCATTAGAAAGTGTATTAGAGATTCCAATTATGTTATCCAGTCTCATATGTTGGCTCTCCTTGCATGGGTGGGAAGAGAGGCAAAGCCTTGTACTGTACTTTATGTATTTTTTTACCTAATTCTGAAATATAAGGCTGTTTTTGGGGAAAAAAGAAGTGATGTATTTGTCTTTTTCACTTGCACACAGTAAAACAGAAGCACATTAGTAAAGCACAAGAAATTGCATTTCTGCTATGAACTATTGCTTTAAAGTTTAATAATTCTTTAGAGTAGCTACGAAATGTTAAAATCTAAAGCTCAGCTTTAGATTGGTATTTAAGCTATACTTTAATACAATTCAAGCTTAAAACTAATTCTATCTATTTCTTTGTCCATCTCCTCCATATGTGTCATCAGATATCAAAGAAGAGCACCTGGCATGTGAAATCATCAGTTGTATTGTGAGGCTTCTTTGCTGCGATAGTCTCAAATCCGGGTGGCAAATCAAGATCATTGAATCTCGTTGAATTCTTTTCGCCTACTAATAAGCGGCCAGCAGCATTGTCATCATTCTTTTGTGCATTGTAGACTTTCCCATCTTTAACAGAAGATGGACTCGGGATATTAAAACAACTGCCATTTGGCTTTTCACCCTGATCTGAAACAGATGTTGACAATTGCTTCCCAGAAGTTCTACGAGCTCTCGCCAGGGCACATGATTCTCCACCTCCATCCTTCTCAGCATCCATGCCTTCTGCCGCAGGAAATGCATCTGTTGACAAATAAAGTGAATTCATGAGAAACTATTTACACACAAATTGCTGACAGTCAAAGAACCCTTTTCCCATGATTTTCCCTGAACATTGTCACCTGGAAAGGTAGATGTCGATGGTTCAGAGCAACTTGAATTTCTTCTCCTAAAAACACCCCACAAATAGAGAAGTCTATTCCAACCTGCATATAAGGAGAACAAATAACTATAAAAATCTTGAAAGGCATGATAAGGAAACAAAAAAGAATGGGTAAGAGTTGGAAACATCCAGCAAAATACCTAGGATCGAGTAAAATGTTAAACAGGATATCTGTAACTTACGCTGAGATTTCTCTGGAAGCTGATTTGAAGGAAAAACCAGAAGCTCGACACCATCGAAGTTTCCTCTCAGAGCAAAGTCATTCTTGAGTATGTGATCCAGCAATAGTCGATAGGATTTTTCATAGCTAAAAGATACAAAAATAAATCTTTAATCAACTAGGAAACTCATCAAACATGAGGAATATTGACATAAGATTTGTCCTCCTCTGAAATGACAATTTTTTCCTCCATGGAAATGACAATTTTTTTCCTCCTTGGAAAATTCAGATTAAAAGGTTGATTACAAAAAGTAAAAAAGGTAAAAAGGTCACAAAGTTTTGTTTTGAGAAACTAGATATTTGAAGCAGCAAATTTCACAAATGTGATCGTGAACATGTTATATCTATACCTCTCATGATCTTTGGCAAAAAAATAGAGTGCAATGTTCTCATCACTTGGGTGACTGTACTGAAACTGCAATGGCCAGGAGCTGCAGCGAGGAACTTCCTCTAAATGGAGTTTAGGAGAAAACTTCTTCACAGCATCAAGTACTTTTGATACTGCACGAGTTGATGCATGAGCTTGTATTCCATCAAAATAGTTGAACGATTTTGCCTTGTTTCTAACTTCAAAGCCACCTCTGCAGAATGGAATCACAAATTATGAGACCTGCTGAAGACATTGGCAAACTTAGACATACATGTACAGATGAATATGATGAATACAAAACAACTTTAACTAAAAACCTTTAGAAACAACAGAAGGTATCATACTGCCATAAAAAGTTGTGCTCTGGTAAAATTGTTGGTTTAACAGTTTCTGGATGAGAAGATTGTTGATGTGGAACCACTCTCGAGTCTGTGTGTGGTAGGTCACTTGCATCTGAAGCAGAGGGTAGGCCATAAGATGCGTTTCCTCCAACTGCCACAACCGTACCTTCTGCTGGATGAACTGCTGGCTGGGTGATAGCAGTTGTTGCAATATGACTACTATCTCTAGCGAGAAATCGACCTTCACCCTCTTCTANCCCCAACTGCCACAACCGTACCTTCTGCTGGATGAACTGCTGGCTGGGTGATAGCAGTTGTTGCAATATGACTACTATCTCTAGCGAGAAATCGACCTTCACCCTCTTCTAACCTTCTCTGGTATAAAAAATTCTGATTATTAGTAGCCCATTCTGTTCTCTTCCTTTCATTAAAGCATGCAGGTGAAATACTCTCTCCATTAATCTTAGCAGCGGCACTAGAATGATTAAACAAAGGAGATTTCGATGGCCCAGATGCCAAAATTTGTGGTGCAGTAATGGAACAACCAGCCATGTCCACATTTGAGGGAAAAATCTCCTGTTTCTCTGAGTTCTTAACATCAAGCTTTCCATTGAAGTCTGTGGTGCCTTTTGAGGGTAATGTAGAATTAGATTTGAGGTCAACAGAGGACATTTCCTGATTGCCAGAAACCTGCCTAGGTGAACTACTCCCTAAACACTGGACATTGTCCCTTACATCAGAGTCAAAATTCAGTTGTTTTTTCCCTGAACTTTGACTGTTTTGACAACCTGTTATGTTACCTGGGATTGGAAATGCAGTCTCCTCTGGAATGTTCAATTTGCAACTGCCAGCATCTGAAATCTCTTTTGAGCTTCTCGTCGAAGGACATACAAGAGTAGCTTCTGCAAGACTATGGTTTGTACATGACTGAGCAGAATGACCCAATTGTTTACATTTGTAGCACCTTGTAGTTACCACTGCTGATGGATCATTTTGTGAAGACAGTTTGAATGAAGAAAAGTTCTCTGGGTTGCTGCTCTTCTTAGTCTCCCGAACAAGATTATTATTTAATATTGTTTTGCTATGAAGACTTCCACCCTTTTTCCCATGCTCAGAAGGGTAACCTTCTGCTACCACCTTAGTGCAGCTGTTCTTTTTACTGTCCTCAATAGAGGAGGCAAAAACATTTCCCTCTGCCATTGGTTTTACTATATAAGTTGTATCCATGTGAGACAGGCCTTTCAACTTTTTGGATGCAATGTTATGCACAATGTCAATTGTGGCAGATTGCTGTAATTTGTTTGTTGCAGTGCCTTCTTGAAGCCTGCTAGACGATGCTTTTAACCGTGCCTGTCCCTCACCTGAGCCACCCACCACAAACAAGAATAAACACAGCCAACAAAAACCTTCCTAATTAGTGAAACTGGATAATGTATGACAAAATACAGAACCATTATATTTTAAATGAATGCAAAAATGTGCTAGAGGTACCTGAGGACCTTATAGAACTATGCTCTTTCTTATTGGAATTTGGTAACACTTGTGTTGGAGCAACAGCTGTTTTTTCTTCAGACCCTATAAACTTAGATGAATCCTTTATTGCACATGTCACTGGCTTGACACATGTACCATCTGTAGCAAGATTTTCAATATTTGGTACTCCTGCAGATACTGAATCTCTAGGTATGCATAAAGGCATTACCATAGATTTGCTTCTTGAAAGATCTGATCCATCTTTTCTTACTTTTCCAGCTCTCATTTCTTTTATTTTTACATTTCGAATATCTGATGTCAGCATCGATTCTGAAAGGGCTGATAAATTTGCATTTATTGTGGATTTCGAAGACTTGGAAATTCCCCCAACTGCACTGTTGCTCATATTTTCTCTAGCTGCTTTAGCATGAAAACCTGATTCACTGGAATCATTTATAATCTTGGGGCTTGTAGATAATTTCTCAAGATTGCTCAATCTTGAAGGTGAAAGGGAAGGGAATGTTCTATCTGCTGATGATTTACCAGTATGTGTAGCAAGGCCAGTAGATGATACATTGCTACCAGCCTTGCTTGTCCCTGTGAATGCTGAATGGTCAGTGGCCAAACCATTGGGAGAGACAAATTTGTTCTTTAAAGATTGCATATTTGCAGATGGTCTTGGGGAAGAAGTCCTCAATAAAGTTGAAGAGTTATCACCGTTGTGAAGAATATTGGTCAATGAATTTCCTGTTGGAGATACAGTAATGGATGTCTTTACTTTTGTGATATTTAATGCTTTTAATGAGTTCTCCCTAGAAAAGATAGGCTTTGCATTTGAAGTTAAAGAACCTGAATGTCCATTAGAAGCTTGCGAGGCCAACTTTTTCATCGGAGGTCCCACTTCAAAACCCTCTGCTTGTCTTTTTGTAGACACTTGAGAGCTCAGAGTACCTTTAATGGCTCTCTGTCTGTCAGGTCCTAACTTCATTTTGTCCAATTTGGCAGATAGCCTAGACCGTGATGTACCGTAGTTATGTTTCCTGCTGGTCAAGCATGCTGGCTTCAACACCATTCTCAAGTTTGGAGGTATCTCAGCTATCTTGACACTTGCACTCTGCTGCAACTTGCAGACTTCACACAGCCAATCACCTTCAGGCACTTCGTCTAACATACTTGGCATGCAGTAACTGTCAAAGAATAAGTAAATAGGAATGTATCAGACATTAAAACCCATGCATCGCAAACATCTCCACAAAATAGTTTTTTTAGCTCATTGCAAGAAACCACACATCAGCTGATACCACAGTCTATATTCTATTAGTAAACTGGAATACATACGTGTGTTCAGCGCCATCTTTGCACATGCTACAGACAGCAAGCATCTCTTCATAACCTGTGTCCCCACAGATATCACATACTTTAACCTGCTAATAGAAAAAGGTGACAGGTAAATAAGGATTAATATAGACTTTACTGTTCAAATGGAAGTCCAGTGTGTTCATCAATATAATTATATCCAGATAAAGACAAATTCCAGCAATAACAAAAATATATAAATTTAAAAGAAAAAGATTTGATATATTTTATGATCTATCATTCTAGTAACACTCCTATGTATTAAAATTTCAAACTTCTTCCAGTCTGAACAATCTTCTTTATTCAATAATTCATCTCCAGATAGAAGTTGATAATCCTCTTGAAACAGTTCTCTCCCAATCAGAATGCCATTACCAGCACTAAAATGACAGGCGCTCTTCAAAGCAATTTCCAATATATGCAAAGACTGGTCATCTCCCATGGCAAGACATTATATGCAAAAGGACACACGCCATCTCCCACTTACTGTAAATTAGCCTTTAGCTGACTTCAAATTTGTTCAGAGTCTCTACAACTTTAAAACTTTCCCCTTTCTACAATTGATTCATATAAAATAATGGAATACCATCAGCAATTCTTTGAAATCTTCTATCCATGAACTTGTGGACTCATGATAACACTCACTATCTGCAGGATGTCTTCTAGATTCTCAGCAAGCTGATAAAGTGGATGGAGAATAATACATGAAAGCCTTCACAACAACACAGTTACAAACTCCCCAGATGCTCCAAGTTAAGAATGACTAACAATGAACTTGAAAAGCATTTCTCCTTGCAGGATCTTTACCAAAATTCTTACAGAAATGATCCAGAATGTGAGCAACAAAAAGCCAAAACAAAGCTGGAAATATGTCAATATATGACCTGCCCACTGTAGTAGATTATCTAGTTACATCTTGATACTCGCCAATGCATAGTTTATATCAATGATTGAAAAAAATGCTCCTCAAACAAGAAACCAACACTTGCATCAATATAGCCTATTGCTCATTAGCACACAAGCATATCCTCTCAACTGTCCCAATTTAGTTGTATTTAAAACAATCTTGGATTTGAATTGGCAAAATGGTAATTCTAAATCTGAGGTTTAGAATTAAATATGGAAACTTATTCTGGGTTTCAATTGATGGAATTTGTAATTAGAGACGAATCAAAGACCAAATCTAGACTAAAGTCCACTAGCTTAAGACATATGACAGACCTTATTCAAAACAGAGCCAACAGGAAGCATCAGAGTGGCTTGTAGGCTAGGGGGATGGTCATAACTTCAATGTGGACATATGTTCAAATACTTGGGTATTCCCATTGCTTTTGAAGCCTCTCCAAAAGAGCTTTGGGAAGAAACGGTTTTAAGCGTGTAAAAACATTGATAAAAGTGGATTTTGAAACACATCTCTCCTAGGAAATTTCAAATCTCCACCAAGGTGCTTGCTGCTATGCATGTATATTACTCCTATTGGGTGTCTTCAACCCATGCCTATGCTAATCGACAAAAAAATCTCAAATTTGCTTTTTGGGTGAACTCTAGTCGGGACAATGGTCTCCATGGAGTCAACTGGAGCCTCTACTGCATCCCCGGAGAGAAAGGAGGTATAGATATTCTAGCAACCAGAATACAGTCCCAAGAATTGTGTGCTTATTTGATCTTTAGTGCAAACGAAGCTAAGGAAGCCTGGAAATGCCTACTACATAACTGCATCACCTCAAGAGATCTCTATCATTGAATCTGCAAATGCAATTAACTATCCTGGCCCCCCATCTATATAATGGGAACTTTTGTTGCCAAAAGGGCCTAGAAGGTTTGGGAGGCCATGCACAAACTGATGTGGAATAGGGATTCCTTTAGATCTAGCCTCTCTTTAAACGACCACAATCTCTGGTGGTCTCTAGAAATTGCTAAAGATGGGAAACTGTTGGCAGATGTCCCTTGGTTCTCAACAAAAAGGTTGTTCAAAAAATGCATCAAAGTTCCTAGGGACTGTTTTGATGTCCAAAGCAGAGATTGGAAAAGTTGGGAGACCCTAAAAGAAAAGTTCAAGCTTCCTAATCTAGACAATATCATCCTTGAAAAGATTTGGGATTTGACTGCTTATAATCTCTTTCTCAAGGTCCACCTTCCAGGGCCACAACCCTAGTAGAGACACTGGAAATAGAATCAAAGGACTTTACGAAGTATAAGACATCAAATGGATCCAAGTGGCTATAAAAAAGATCTATACTAGAATCCAAACTCAACAAGGTTTGGAGAATCAAATCTACAGAGAAGACCTGCCTTTACTGTTTAAAATATATTTGGAAGTGGCACCTTGAGTCTGAAAAAGCTTGTTTTACATGGTCCTACTCCTTGCTACATGGAGATCTACCGATCTAGCAGCTGCTGAAATATCTCGGAATTGTGCATAGCATCTAATCTGGTTCTGGTCCTACTCAGTTGGCTTGGCAGTGGGCACATCAGCGATGTCACTCTAATCTTGACCAAGATTACCTGGAAGGTTGCTCTGTTAGGAGTTCTCCCTTCTAGGCTGTGGATTTTCAAACTACCTGGCACTGGATTAGAGTTGACATCTTATATCATATCTGAAAACAAATATGAATTTTTTTCACCAGTGCACAACATGGCACAAGATTCACTTGATGCCACTTACAGCAGATCCAGGCAAAAAGTGTAAAGTGGAGATAGAAATAGCTTATCTGCATGTGACGATGGATTACTGGACTAGCATGTCATGCACCATGAGCAAAGTTCCCCCTGATGGAAATTGGCATGCCCACTCTGCCCACTCTTGGGCTTGCAGCAGCCATCATCATTGACACAGGGAAAGTTGGGTTGTAAGAATTTTTTGGGAATCAAGATGACATTGGCCTGTAGCAAGTGGTCCACAGCCATCTCAAAGATTGTCTAAAAGAACCCATGACGCAAGGCAACAATGGATAGGAGCCTATAGTGGCAGATCCTGATCTTGCAGCTGAAGGATGGGGGGCCCACCCAAGGACAAAGGTCTTCCTAATGCGCATCAGAGTCCCATTGTTGCATGTTATGTGTCTGACACTTGCCCTAATACGTGTCCAACACCAAAATTTTCGTGTCCCGAAATATGGACACTTTCCAGTACGTGTCGAACACGTGCCAGGAACGTGTCCTGATTTATTTAGTATTTTCATTTTGTATCTAGTAGTAATGTAGATACTAGATTTAGTACAAAGTAATATCTACTCTATTTTGTATTTGTCGGTGGCATTGTCTCGATATCTACGTAATACATTTTGATTTTTGTGGTTAAATCAGAAATATCAAGTATGCAGTTTATGGTTCAAAGTTCATGATTCATATTAATTTTATTATTGATTCATCATTGTCAAATTTCAATTGAATGATATTATGATTGATGTACATAATCTTACAATAAAAAAGTAAGTCTTGTACGTAATCTATTCTATGTTATTTTCCTAAAAAGCTAAAGATTCATTTTGTCTTCAATCTGCATGGTTTGCACCCAAGTTGCAGGAAATGCCTAGAATGGTGGCATACACATACCAGAAACACAGAAATGGGTACAAAACGTCTTGGTAACGTCCCTGGAGGTACCGTACGGTGTTTTCAAATCTGGAAATGCCGTATAGTATGGCCAAGGACGTTTTCAATGACGTTTCAGGTGTGTTTCTAGAAGTTTCCAGGGCCACCCAAGTGCCCAAGAGGGATGTGGGACTTATAGGAAAATATTACTTTTTTCATCTGATGAAAAAGGTAAGATAAAAAAGAATATATATATATATTGTATTTTTTATATACCGTGTCCCCCCCGCGTATTCATTTTGGGGGGGTCACATTTCCAGCCATTCCCGTTTTGGAAACTTGTACACTTTTCCACGTTCCGTGCAACTTAGGTTTGCACAAATATATATTATAAATATGTACAACAGAGAAATGGAAGTGAACCACACATCATATATATAATCAAAATTGGCGTTAGAGATCAATACTTACATCGTCCTCTGCTGAAAGAGGTTCACTAGATTTTTTGAGGAATGGTTGGCATAGAAGTGAACCTTCTGAACAGCCGGCCATTTCAGAGGGCCCAACATTCATGTTGCCTCTAGCAGTATGAAAATCTTCTTCCAATTTGATTTCTGCATCATGAGGAGTGTCTTCCTTAGCAACTGTTTTCATTTGATCTCCAGGTTCTAGTTGAAGATCTGGACTCACTTCAACAGGAAACTGTTTTATGTTATTTCCAAATTCAGAATATTCACCAGGGACACTTGATATGGCTAGAAACCCAGCAGAAAAATTACTTTTCACACATTCATCTCGTTGATAATGTGGACCTTTGGGAAGAAATTCTGGCAAAACAGGTGCAACATCTTTAGCCTCTTCCAAATTACAAATGGGGTTTTTGGTTGAAGAGATTTCTGTAGTTTCTGGTGAACATATAAGAATAAAATCCTCCTCCTTCTGACAGCTTGAGTGTGCTTCAATTTCCTTGGCAGTTGGAATGCTTTGGCTTGCATGTGACGTTACAGAAGAATGCCCTGGTGTTATAGTAAGGGGGGATGAAGAAAATGCCTCTTGTGAAATGCTTTCTTCAGCAGTGAATCTTTTTGGAGGCTCCCCCTTATGCAGAGAACTGGAGGAAGAATGGTCCAAAGGGCCATACTCAACAGCCATATCCGCATGTTCTACACCAGCTAAACACAAACTATTTCCTGGAGAAGAATGGTTGCGGGATCCATCTGCAGTTGGTACAATGGCATTTGCAGATGTCTTAGCCTCAATGTAATTATTCTCTAAAAGAAATGTACCCTCACTACAATCAACTTGGACTTTTCCAATTACATCTACAGAATCTTCAATCTTACCAGATTCCACCTTCCCCGAATGTATTTTTTCAGGTAATGCAGTAGTGGTCACATTCTCAGTATCTACCATGCTGGGAAAACCACCTGTTTCCTCTGCTAACATAATATTTGTTTCTGCATGTGATTCAGTATGTGTTGCTGCCTGATTGTCTGTATTTTCTAGTTTAGTGGGATTCTCTTTAACATCTTCAGCATTGCATAGATCCCCATTAAAATGAATTCCTGACATTCCTGCACTTTCACTTGCAGGCAAATGCAACTCTGAATCAAAGCCATTGAAAGACTGGAATGACAAAGAGGCCTTTAATCCTGGCAAACCTTTGGAGCCAATTTTTTCTTTATTTATTTCATTTTCTGCACTTATCGGTGCCATATTACATGTGTCCTGGTTCTTTTTGTTCAACGATGTCTCAACACTATCAGAGTCTCTAGAGTCCATATTATTTACATCAATTGGTTTGATTGAAGGTAACTCCCTCTCAGCCCCTACCTGCTCCTCCATATTTTCCTCATGACAACATACATCAATATCTCCATTATGGGGGCTATCCACTGACTTCAAAACATCAAAAAGTTTGTGAGTGGAGTATTTCTCATGACTTTCTTCTGACTGCTTTCCAACAGAAGGGATCCCTTTCTTAAAATTTGATTGAGAAATACCTGGACCCTCAAAGAGCTTTTCATTTTCTTCAATAACACTTGCTGACTTTCTTTCTTCCACGTCCTGGCTATAATCTGCATGGTTCCTCACCTTATCTGTCTTCCTTATTCTACTTCCCCTTGCCCTTCGTGTATTTTTATTCACCCTTGTCTTGACACTGCCAGAAGTTTCTTCTCTTTCAACTGTATTTCTGGTTGATGGTTTGCCTATACAATGGTCATCTGAGGATTCCCTTCTTGTTACTCTCATCCCAGTCAACTGTTCATCACAAGTACTATTAGGAGGGTCAACAGTACATTTTTGTATTTCATTGTTGCACTGTAAAGCAGCATTAGTTGAAATGGAACATTCCACAGTTCCAACTAAACTCTCTTCCACAGTTCTGCCCTCTGTGGTGCATGCCTGCAAAGCAAAAGAGAACGTAAATCATAGAGGAATCAAATGTCAATTTGCATTGCTCAAGTCTGCACAAAATAAAATTAGTAGAAATTTTTTGAATTTGAGTCTTTGAGAATTGATAATTGCAATATATTATATAACAAAGCATTTTGTGTTACATTTATGGCCAAAAAATAAACGAATCAGTCATTGGAATCACATAATGTCTCTCAAAATATTGCCACAATATTTAAGTATCTGCACAAAGTAAATGCTGAAGAATAATCTGTGAAAATCACCAGACAGGTCAAGGAAACAATTGCACGGAGCTGTTTAGATTTGATGGACAGTTAAGGTAGGATTAACTTGTAAAATAAGAAAAACACCAAATTTTCCTTCCACAAAAATAAATGCAACAATATTTCTTCACCACAAGCATTGATATAGTGCAAACAATTTCAGCAATTATGGCTAATGAATGAGGGTCCATTCAATGACTACAGAATGCTCAGGTAGTTATTTAATACCAGAATACTAGTATGTTGATGCCACATAAAAGAAGAAGAGATATCTTCACCTCAATCAAACTAATATAGCTCTCATAAGATTTGTGAAGGACATTGATGTCTAGATGATTGGATGAAAAGACTGTTGTTTTTTAGATAGATGAAACCTCATCTAAAAAATTAGTTTCTTCAAATTCAGCTCAGTTATTTCCCAATAAATGCATTTTGATTTTAACTTGAATGCATAATATTAACATTTTGTTAAACAATTTGTATAATATAAGACACAAAAACAACGAAAACAATTTGTATAATATAGGAAACACAAAATCCTTTTGGACCCCTGAGTAGGCATATGAACATTTCCTATCCTCCAGTGATGGATGTGATATAAGTGAAATGTACCCCACAAAACATCCAAGAAATGAAATAGAATACTTTATTCATAATTTACTTCCCTTGTTCTATGCATGATAGTATTTTGAAGGCTTAAGTCACATAAAACTGTTCCAAAATTGCCTAGCAGTGAGGTTATGATATAAAAGTGAAGTTATTTACTCTTTACAGTTATTAACTTACCAATATACAAACAAAATCACAAGTGGTCTTTCAAAGAGCAGTAAGTCAAACATAGGTAGAATAAATGCTAAAAGCTGTGAAACACAATGCAATCTACAATCTAACTAACAGAAAAAATGCTATTGAGAAAGCTGGTCGGGATGAAAATGGATGAGTTTAAAAACATGGCTAATGCCATAATCTTGGATGATAAAATAGAGCTATGAAAATGAGTACACTAATCATAAAAAGTTATTAGGGTGAAACAATTTGCATTGATTAAATTAAAAATGGATAAATAACACACCAGATAAATAAGTTAACTTTCTTTGACTAAACTTTGCACGAACCCACAAAAGGCCACAAAGAATAAGCATATCTAAATCTCCATAATGATTAAAATTAGAAGTATAACAGATGGAAAATAAAAGGGGTGCAATAGAAGTTGATTGCAGCTAAAGAAATAGAATGAAGAAGATTTTGTAGAATGAATACTAATCTGTATACTTAGTCAAGTTTTGATTCTTAAAAGATAGCATAAACTGCTTTTACAAGTCCTTTAAAACAACAAATTCATACTTCACCTTTCTATGATCTGATGCTCTAAACTACACAATGCTCTCATTAGTCTAACACATTTGATCAATCTCTATCAACAAACTCTGTATATGGTATTCCGAGTTCCCATGTATTTACTATTGACAAAACATGTTAATAACGACAAATGTATGGATACAAAATGAAAGCTAGAGGATTCCCTTGACAATTCAAGAAGACCAAAGGGTTGTGAAGGTACCAATGCTGACGGAACATGAATGAGCTAGTGTACATACTACATACTACAAACCACAAGACTCTGTCCCTTATACAATTCCGTCAACAAGAGTTCGACTGCATATGATAATTGTTTAAAACTCTAGAGTCTAGATGATATGGATGGTCCAATTTTCTATCAAAAATCTCAACTTAAAAAACATTTCCTTCTTTTCACTTTTTTTAAGGAAGATAATGACAAAAAACTCACGGATTGGTTAAGCTCATACCCAAGAATGCAGTGGGAGATTCCATTGGAGGTTGGCAGCTCATCACCTTGCTTACAAAATCGTGGCTAACACTGTTTTAAAAACCGGCCGAGTTGACCCCCGACCGAGCTGACTCGGCCTGCAACTCGGCTCGGGTGGCCGATTTTATACTTAGTTGGCCGAGTTGGGTCCGAGTCGGCCGAGTTAGGGTCCGAGTTGGCCGAGTCGGCCGAGTTGACCGAGTTGCAACCCGAGTCAGCCGAGTCAGCCGTGGCGGACACCCACGAGAATGCAAACTCCAAAATAACATGTTTATTTTTTATTTTTAAGATTTTTCTTATTCTAACCATAACCTGAGGCCATAAGATGACCCCTGCCCCTCTATTTGCCTCACACTTCTGCTGTAAGATGTTTGTGAGCATTCGGCATTATTGTTGTTTGTATTCATGGAGGCTTGGAGGAGTGTCCAACAGTGAAGAACAATCAACATGATTGGAGGAGATGGACTGTTGGAGACCGGTTTTCTGTTACCTAGATGTATGTTAGCTTCCAGCTAGACATTGTTTCTTTTTTTCTCATTAAATTGACAAATATCAGTCCTATTTTCTATTGTTTGCTGCCAAAATAATAAGATTTTTTTATTTTTTCTTTGCATGTTTAGATTTGCTTTGCATTTAGATTCTAGATTGGCCCCAAAAGGAAAAGACCAGGGATGGATCCATGCTGATGTCATTGAAGGGAAAATGTATTGCAAGTGTTGCAAGACATGGATTAAAAGAGGGGGCATTAATAGATTTAAACAATAGTTGGCTTTTGTTAGAGGAAATATTTCCCCATGGGAAGCTGATTTAGAGTTTATTGGAGAGATTAGGTTGGAGTTGCAACAACAGTTTGATGAATTTGAAGAGGAGAAGGCTAATCAAAAGAGATGTATGATCATTGACATATGATGTAGTGGCATCATAGCATGTTGTTTTTTGGACTCTACTAGCCATTTAGGCCTCATTGATTATGTTTTTTGTTCTAGATATGTATTGCACAGTACACTCGATGTCATTTTGATATATTCACACTTATATGGTATATGCATGAGTAGACATTGGATATTTTGTCTCTAATGCTTTGCAAGAATGCATTAAAATCTTTAAAATATTGTTTATCTTTAAAATTTAAAATTTTAAGTATTTTTTGAGTAATCCGAGTCATTAAATTCAAATCGGCCGAGTCATTTCCGATTCATTACCGATTCCGAGTCTGAGTCCGAGTTGACCCTTGACCGATTCCGAGTCCGAGTTCGAGTTTTAAAACATTGGCGGCTAAGGCTTTGGCAATGAGAATCCAGTCAGTTGCTAGATATGTGGTGTGGTCAAAACAGACTAGCTTTGTGCAAGGGAGGTTCAGTTTTGATTGTATGGTTTCTGCCGGTAACCCTCATATTGTTGAATTTTCAGCATTAGCATAAACTTTAAAAATTTGCAGATAAACATAAATAGATCAGCAGTGCAGTAAAAACACATTCATCACATCAGCACACATGGACACAATATTTTTCACTGGGGAAACCTTCAAAGGACAAAAACCCCAAAAGCATTAATAGCTCATCTCGTAAATGAGATGGCTTAAGAAATTCTTCAAAAAGTTCCACAAATCCAGATCTGGATTTTGACCACAGTAACTGTAAAATATCAGTAAAAGTTAGACTGATAATTTTATCCACAATTTCCAGAATTACAGAAAATTACCAATTTAGGGCTTTCTCAAAAAAACTGAGATTTTCTCTCTCCTGCCCGAAAATATCAGACTGCTGAAAACTGCTTGAAAATATTAGACTGCTGAAAACTGCCTAAAAATATCAGACTGTCTAAAAACCGCCCTAAAATATCAGCCTGCTGAAAACTGCCCGAAATATCAGACTGTATGAAAATTGCCCAAAAATATCATATTGCTGAAAACTACCTCGAAATATCAGACTGCTAAAAATTGCCTGAAAATATCAGACTATCTGAAAACTGCCTAAAAATATCAGACTGCTGAAAACTGGCTAAAAATATCAAACTACTGAAAATTGCCTAAAAATATCAGATTGTCTGAAAACTGCCCAAAAATATTAGACTGCTGAAAACTGCCTAAAAATATCAAACTACTGAAAATTTCCCGAAAATATCAGACTGCTGAAAATTGAATGCTGAAGATAGTTGTGCAAAAAAATGCTGAAGATGGACTTTGCTGATAAAACCCTAGCTGAGGGTTTGAACATAAGATAGTCTTCTTCTCCTGTGAGAGCAAAAGTGTGTGTAACAAATGAGAAGGCTTGATCTTCTTTTATAGCCTTTGTTCACCTCTAAGTGGACAAGATTAGGAAAAATAAAAATAATAATATTTTTATTCTTTCCCTAATTTCACTTTCACTTTTACCAAAAAGGTCCTTTTATTTTTTCCTTTGACTTTTATAAGAAGTCCTTCTTTAATTAAGAAAAATAAAAATAATAATATTTTCATTCTTTTCCTAATGTCACTTTCACTTTTACCAAAAAGGTATTTTTTTTTCCTTTGATTTTTATAGGAAGTCCTTTAATTTTGTTTTCCACCTGTGGTCCTTTTAGGTGGACAAGATTAGGAAAGATAAAAATAATAATATTTTTATTCTTTTCTTAATTTCACTTTCACTATTACCAAAAAGATACTTTTTTTTTTCTTTGACTTTTGACTTTGGCCTTTTACCAAGTGCCCCTGTGGTCATTACCTGTGGTACTTTTTTTTTATTTCAAAGGTACATCATCATAAACCAAGAGAGTTATTAATGCTTTTATCTCACACACTATGTGACACCTAGATCTAGTACTAGGGTAACTTAACCAAGGGTAGCTAATCCTTGGAGAAGCACACCAAGCCCATAGATCAAGGGTCAAAGTGCTACACACATGCCCGGACCCAGTCTAAAGCTTACAGTGTCTTCATTCTCTCAGAGAATGGCTACTCAGAACTAAGCTGAGTCTACCAGTCCCAGACTAGTCTACATCGTGGTCTTGGACCAAATGTCTACTCAACACAAGGTTGAGTCCACCTAGGGCAGATCTGGGTTTATATCATGGTCCCTGACCAAATATATACCATTCAACAGAATGGTCACTCAACACTGGGTTGAGTCTTCACCGTGGTCCCGGACCAGGTGGTCCCATTCTCCGAAGAGAAGGGCTCTCGATGTTGCTCAGAAAATCAACACTCCCTCTCAGCGAGAGAGGCATTCTCTGCCATACCAAGCTTGTCAAGAAAGTACACGAACTTTGATGCTGTTAGAGGCTTGGTCAAGATATCTGCAATCTGTTCATCTGTACGAATGTACTGCAACTTCAGAGCACCTCTCTGCATTAGGTCTCTGATGAAATGATACCTCATTTCAATGTGTTTCGATCTGTCATGAAACACTAAATTCTCTAAAAGCTTTATGCAACTCTGATTATCGCAATGGATGATCATTGAGTCAAGCTTTCCCTCGAACAGATCAGATAACAACTTTCTAAGCCAAACTGCTTCCTTGCAGGCATCGCTTGCAGCATTATACTCTGCCTCAGCTGTACTTTGAGCTATGGAACCCTGCTTCCTGCTGGACCAAGAGATCATTGCTGATCCCATACTGAAGCAATAACCAGAGGTACTTTTTCGGTCGACTGCACTGCCAGCCCAATCTGAATTTGAATATCCAGATAGCAATACTCCACTGCTGGAAGTATACCTGAGCCCATAAGTGATAGTCCCTCGCACATATCTGAGTACATGTTTGGCGGCTACCAAGTGTATGTGCTTCGGATCTGACATGAACTAACTCAGTGCATTCACTGTGTAGCAGATGTCTGGTCTCGTATGCATGAGATATATCAGGGAACCAATGAGCTGTCTATATAGAGTAGAGTCCACATTCTGTGAACTAGAGGCTGAGTCCCGCAACTTTGTCAAGTTGGTAGTCATTGGTACGCTCATGGACTTGCAGTCCTGCATCCCAAATCTCTGCAAGATATCCATTGCATACTTTCCTTGTGTCAGGAAGATCTCACTTGGCTTTTGCCAGACTTCTAAGCCAAGGAAGTAATGCATGATTCCGAGATCTTTCACCTCGAATTTAGAGGTAAGCTCCCTCTTACACTGGTCTATCAACTGTTCATCACCTGTAAGAAACAAGTCATCTACATATAGAACAAGTATCAAGACATGATTATGAACAACTTTAAAGTACAAGTTAGAATCAGTTGTACTTTTGGAGAACCCCAAGCTATGGAGAAATCCATCCATCCTGGCATACCAGACTCTCGGAGCCTGTTTTAGTCCATACAAGGCTTTCTTCAGTTTACATACATGGGTCTTCTTCCCATGAGTAACAAGCCTTCAGGTTGTTCAATATAAACCTCTTCCTCAATCTTACCATTGAGAAAGGCTGTCTTTACATCCATCTGATGTAACTTCCATCCGAATACTGCAGCAAGTGAGATGATGGTTCTGATGGTAGTGTACCTGGCAATAGGTGCAAATGTCTTGTCATAGTCAATGCCTTCTTTCTAAGTGAAGCCATGAGCTACGAATTTGGCTTTATACTTCTCCACACTGCCATCTACAACATGCTTAATCTTATAAAGCCATTGGAAGTCACTACTGACTTTCCTGTAGATCTGGGAACAACTTTCTAAACATCATTCTTCATGATTGACTTATACTCTTCAATCATGGCATCAACCCATACCTGTTTACTTGCTGCTTCTTCGTACGATGAAGGTTCTGAACTGATAAGCTGACTCATAAGACTGGAGTACTTCTATGGTCTTATGCTTTCTCTGAAAGTCCCTGGAGGAGCTTTATGCTTCTCTGCTTCTTGTACCGTTTCTCGGTACCAAGCAAGTCTTCTTTTGGAAGGAGGAACTTCAAGTAGTTCTTCTAGTGGACTTTTAATGTTCTCAAGAACATCTGGAGTTTGATCATCAAACTCTTCCTCCCTCTGAATTTCTGAATCTAGAAACTCAAGTGGAGGAACCGCATCTTCCGGTGAAAGCTCTAGTGTTTTACGAAACACCGCTTCCTCATGGAAGATCACATCTCTGCTGACCTCAATGTACCTCTATCTAGGTATATATACTCGATAAGCCTTCGAGCAATCATTGTACCCAACAAATAAGCCTTTCTTACTGGAAGGCTCTAGCTTGGCCCTCTTTTCTTTTGGCTCATGAACATACACAGGAGTGCCAAAAATCCTCATGTGATCAACTGCAGGTTTCTTCTAGGTGAAGACTTCTTTTGGAGTCTTCTCACCCAAGATAGCATGAGGGCTTCTGTTCTGGATATACACTGTAGTTCCGGTAGCTTCAGCCCATAAAGACAAAGGAAGATCTAGATCAATGATCATGGCTTTAGTAGCCTCACGGATCGTTCTATTCTTCCTTTATGTAACCCCATTCTGCTGGGGGTTGTAAGGCACTATCAGCTCTTTCTTGATTCCTGCTTCTCGACAAAAATCATCAAACTCATTAGATTAATACTCACCTCTGTTATCTGATCTCAAGATACGGATGTGCCTGCCAGTCTGATTTTCAATCAGTGTCTTGAACTCTTTGAACTTGTCAAAGGTTTCACTCTTGACCTTGAGGAAGTAAATCCAAGACTTCCTAGAGTAGTCATCAATAAACAAGACGTAATATAAACACCCACTCAAGGAGGGTGAAGACATGGGCCCACAAATGTCAAAATGAATCAAATCCAAAATTCCTTTAGATCTACTCTTGCTTCTGGGAAAGGATTTCTTAGTGTTCTTACCTAGAGCACATCCTTTGCAAATTCCTTCATGCTTTGGAGAAACTTCTGGCATACCTGTGACCATCTTCTGCAATCCTGGGACAGCTGTGTAGTGAAGGTGTCCAAACCTTCTATGCCAAAGTTCACAAGGATCAACTATGTGATGTACCAAAGCATGAGTGGAAACTTTGGAGGCCTTGTAGAGGTCTCCCTCTCGAACCCCAATCTGAACAGCTGAGTCTAGATCTGTGTCTTTTGCCCATAAAAAGACCTTTTGTCCATAAAGAGGACTCTGTGGCCCTTGTCTTCTAAACCAGCAACAGATAAAAGATTCTGCTTTAACCCAGGAACATAAAGAATATCATCAATATGAAAAACCGTACCTGAGTCAAGTTGAAGTGAAGTTGAGCCAACTCCTTCAATCTTGTAAGTGGAGTCGTCTCCAAGTTCTACCTGAGTGGTGAACTTCTTCTTTCTGTAACTGGTAAGGGTACCACAGTTACCTGTCATGTGCCTGGAGGCACCACTGTACACCAACCAAGAAGTGGAGCAAGTTGAGAAAGAACCAGTTAGAGCAAAAATCAAATAGTACTCTCTTTTAGGCTCATCCATTTTATTAGCCTTGGTTTTCTTCTTCTTCTTTGGTTCTTCATCTTCTTCTTCCTCTGCTTCTGCGGTAGATGCTTGAAACCTTCTCTTGAGTTTCTTCTTATTTTGCCTGCAGTCTCTAGCATAACGTCCAAACTTGTGACAAGTATAACATTCAATCTTGGACATGTCAGAAAACTTACCCTGAGGTTTCTTACCCTTCTTCTGCTGAGGGAAAGGCTTCTTGAACTTCTTGGTCTTTGCTGCAAGTGCAAGGTCATCCTGCTTGATTACCTTGTTAGTGTTCCTTGCTTCTTCTTGTATGCAATCATGCCAAAGCCTTTCAAAGGTTGGCTGATTTTCTCATCCACAGACGAATGCCATGAAGGTTTCCCAAGAGCTTGGGAGACCATCAACCACTGTTTGTACAAGATCATCATCATCAACAGTAACACCAATAGCAAGGAGTTGATCTCTTACCTGTTTGATCTTGGTGAAGAAGGAACCAACACTTTCATCTTTGTTCAACTTCAAAGTTCGTAGCCTCTTCTTTAAGACTCTCTTTTGACTGGGAGCCTTCTTTTCATAGAGGTTTACCAGTGTATCATAGCATTCTTTAGCAGTCTTCAAGGATGTGATGTTAGGCATCAATTCTTCTTTGATAGAGTCATAAATAACTCTTTTAGCCTTACCTTGCTTCCTCTTGTAGGCAAGCCTACCAGCATTTGTAGTTGGCTCTTCTGTGACATTAAGAACAATGTCATCCAAGTCATTCTCATCAAGAATGGCTGTCAACCTGGCCTTCCAGGAATTGAATATTGCTGAACCAGAGAGCTTCTCTTCCAGTTTGAAACCAATGGTTGCCATCTCTGTCACTTATCCAAATGTTAGATCTGCAAATCTTATTCCAAGATCTAGTGAGAAACAACAGCAGGATCCCTTTACTGTGTTTTCACATGCTAAGCTCTGATACCATGTTGAATTTTCAGCATTAGCATAAACTTTAAAAATTTGCAGATAAACATAAATAGATCAGCAGTGCAATAAAAACACATTCCGCACATCAGCACACATGGCACAATATTTTTCACTGTGGAAACTTCAAAGGACAAAAACCCCAAAAGCATTAATAGCTCATCTCGTAAATGAGATGGCTTAAGAAATTCTTCAAAAAGTTTCTCAAATCTAGCTCTAGATTTTGACCATAGTAACTGTAAAATTCATCAGTAAAAATTAGACTGATAATTTTACCCACAATTTCCAGAATTACAGAAAATTACCAATTTAGGGCTTTCTCAAAAAAACTGAGATTCTCTCTCCTGCCCAAAAATGTCGAGCTACTGAAAACTACCTGAAAATATCAGACTGTCTGAAAATTGCCCTAAAATATCAGCCTGCTAAAAACTGCCCGAAAATATTAGACTTTCTGAAAACTGCCCAAAAATATCACACTGCTGAAAACTGCGTGAAAATATCAGACTACTAAAAATTGCCTGAAAATATCAGACTGTTTGAAAACTACCCAAAAATATCAGACTACTGAAAACTACCTGAAAATATCAGACTGCTGAAAATTGCCCGAAAATATCAGACTGTTTGAAAACTACCCAAAAATATCAGACCACTGAAAACTATCTAAAAATATCAGACTTCTGAAAATTGCCCGAAAATATCAGACTGTCTGAAAACTGCCCAAAAATATTAGACACCTGAAAACTGCCTGAAAATATCAGACTGCTGAAAATTGCCCGAAAATATCAGACTATCTGAAAACTGCCCAAAAATATTAGACTACTGAAAACTGCTTGAAAATATCAGACTGCTGAAAATTGCCCGAAAATATCAGACTGCTGAAATCTGCCCCAAAAATGGAAAGCTGAAGATAGCTGTGCAAAAAAATGTTGAAGATGGACTTTGCTAATAAAACCCTAGCTGAGGGTTTGAACATAAGATAGTCTTCTTCTCCTATGAGAGCAAAAGTGTGTGTAACAAATGAGAAGGTTTGATCTTCTTTTATAGCCTTTGTTCATCTCCAAGTGGACAAGATTAAGAAAAATTAAAATAATAATATTTTTATTCTTTCCATAATTTCACTTTCACTTTTACCAAAAAGATACTTTTATTTTTTTCTTTGACTTTTATAAAAAGTCCTTCTTTAATTAAGAAAAATAAAAATAATAATATTTTTATTCTTTCCCTAATTTCACTTTCATTTTTACCAAAAAGGTACTTTTATTTTTTCTTTTTACTTTTATAAGAAGTCCTTCTTTAATTAAGAAAAATAAAAATAATAATATTTTTATTATTTTCCTAATTTCACTTTCACTTTTACCAAAAAAGTACTTTTATTTTTTTTCCTTTGATTTTTATAAGAATTCATTTTGTTTTGTTTTCCACCTGTGGTCCTTTTAGGTGGACAAGATTAGGAAAGATAAAAATAATAATATTTTTAATCTTTTCCTAATTTCAGTTTCACTATTACCAAAAAGGTACTTTTATTTATTTTTTCTTTGACTTTTGACTTTGGCCTTTTACCAGGTGCGCCTGTGGTCATTCCCTATGGTACTTTTTTTTTATTTCAAAAGTACATCATCATAAACCAAGAGAGTTATTAATGCTTTTATCTCACACACTGTGTGACACCTAGATCTAGTACTAGGGTAACTTAACCAAGGGTAGCTAATCCTTGGAAAAGCACACCATGTCCATAGATCAAGGGTCAAAGTGCCACACACATGCCTGGACCCAGTCTAGGGCTTACAGTGTCTTCATTCTCCCAGAGAATGGCTACTCGGAACTAAGCTAAGTCTACCAGTCCTAGACTAGTCTACATCGTGGTCCCGGACCAGATGTCTACTCAACACAAGGTTGAGTCTACCCAAGGCAGATATGGGTTTATATCATGGTCCTGGACTAGATATCTACCATTCAACAGAATGGTCACTCAACACTGGGTTGAGTCTTCACCGTGGTCCCGGACCAGGTGGTCTCATTCTCCGAAGAGAAGGGCTCTCGATGTTGCTCAGAAAATCAACACATATATCATGAGGATTTTTGTCCCAATTTGAAGACCCTGCCTCGGCAAGCTGCACATGGAGTGTTGCGGCATTTTTCCATATTGTTATCAGATGCACAGATATCAGTGACTATCAGTTGGAATTTTCTTCGCATTGGATAGACATGCAGAATTATTTGATGGATCTTCATGGTTTATTGAGAGGCATTATCGTTTGTGCATACACTCTCTTTGGCACTTCCTTTGTGACATTGTTGACCATCTTGGTTGCTTAGATGTCTTGAGAAGAGTTGTTCTTTTGCACACTTGCCTATTGTTGTTGTCCCCTAAAGCACATCACCATGAGGGGATTGTTTTTTAGGCTTATTATTGGTATACCTTGGTCAGATGATATGCATTATCTTCATTATTGGCCTATTCATCATGGTGCTTGGTTGCTCTAGTTGAGCATTCCATTCATACACACATTATTATGGTTATCTAGCCTTTCAAAGGCTAGATTTGTGTGTGGTTCATGATGCATTTGCTCAGTGATGGAACGCCCTAGTGGATATTGACAATTTGACAGTGATGTGGCATGTTTAGAGTTGTTGATTGCTTGATGGAGTAGAGTGTTCCCTTTAGTTTCCATTTGCACATATTTTGATGCAGGGGAACCCTTTATGCACAGTGCTCTAGGTCACTACACATGGGTGCCCTTGGTTTTAGAGTGGACTGATGGTATTGGCACATTGTTTCATATGGTTCTTCTTGGTTCTGGGAGGCTTTTAAATTATTATATTGGAGAGCGTCCTAGCCTTATTGCACAATCTGCTAGGGTGAATTGTTTATGCTATTTCCTAGAGGAGATGTGTTGGTACATCTACATCTAAAAATTCTGGCACACTTATGGAGATAGTTCCAGTTCTTGAGGATAGTAATTGTTGAATTTTCCTAAGCAGCATCGAGAGCCATTCTCTAGGATAATAGAGGCATCTGGTCCGTTACCAAGAACTTGACCTAGTCTGGGACTAGGGGACTCGGCCTAGAGCTGAGGGCCATTCAATGAATGGAGGTTGTAATGTTCCCAAAAGTGACATGCATGCAAACCCTAAAAGTGACATGCATGACATCTAAGCATTATTTAATGATGCATGCACTCAATTAAGTCGCCATGCGCATGCATGCAAGTCAACTACAAATTAGAAGTTAAAGTGACCTAATTAGGTCAAAAGTTAGGCTTTTCGCAGTTGAAAGTCCCTTAGTCTGGGACTAGGGGACTCGGCCTAAAGCTGAGGGCCATTCCATGAATGGAGGCACCTGGTCAGTTACCAGGAATTTGAACCAGTCTGGGACTGGGGGACTCATCCTGGGGCTGAGGCCCATTCTCCTAGAGAATGGAGGCTGTAATATTCCCAAAAGTGACATGCATGCAAACCCTAAAAGTGAGATGCATGCAAACCCTAAAAATGACATGCATGCAAACCCTAAAAGTGATATGCATGCAAACCCTAAAAGTAACATGCATGACATCTAAGCATTATTTAATGATGCATGCACTCAATTAAGTCTCCATGCGCATGCATGCAAGTCAACTGCAAATTAGAAGTTAAACTGACCCAATTAGGTCAAAAGTTAGGCTTTTCGCAGTTGAAAGTTATAAAAGAAAGATAAATTGAATGGAGACTTTACTTTTGATGATTATTGATTTTGGAGCTCTTGAGTAGCAGCATAGCGTGCGGCCACAATAGCTGGGGTTGGAGATGACGTCTTCAGCTAACGGGATTTCAACAGTGAGATATCTGCCCTAGTCTCCTTCAGGATAAACCATCTAGGTTTGTCACCGTGTCTATTACATTCATCATTATCCAGTATTCCAGTATAAGTCCGAAGGTTATTGCAGATTCATCTGTACAGCTGGGAGCATTTAGCTGGGAAACCCTAATCATTCACCAGGACTCTGGATCACTATATTTATTCCGCATGCGGCTTGCATCCTCACTGATAGGATCACTCTACTACATTGGGTGATTATCAGCCATTGGATTGTCCATCTGAGGCAACTAGCAGCAGTTTACAGGGTTGTGGGGGCGTGAACAGCAGATTGGTAGATCAATTTGCTAGGGCATCTGGGAGGTCAAAACCCTTGCATGCTCCGGCCATTCTCTCCGACACTGGCATACTTTCCTTCCGACTTATTTCCAGTTGAAACTGACCATCCCTTCATAAAAAACGTCACACTTGTTTGATTTAGCCATGCGGGGGTATTGCAGCAGAAACAAGGTTATTTCTTCACCGGCTCAACTCATCTTGCATGTGTATTCTCTCTGGAGCATATTCAGTCGGCTTATCAGTGGTAAGTGTTCATTCTATCCTGCAAACCCTAACCCTAATTGCAGCTATAAAATAGGGAAATTTTGCATGGTAGTTTGCATGCCCGGCTATTTCAGTAAATTTGCATAGAAATAGAAAATATCAGTATTTGGGATATTACAGTGGTATCAGAGCATGATCCTTGCCAGTTGTGGGCACATAGCAATTGAATAAAAGTGCATGTTGATACATGCGTGTACATGCAAATGCATGTCAGTGATGTTGGTGAAGTGCATGTCAGAACAAAGGTTTTCCTCTGCCAGCTTGTGAAAACATGAAGACAATGAGAAGGATCTTGATTGGAAATTGGCAGAGGTTAGCAGCACTTCAATACTTGCCTCGATATCAAGAGTATCTAGCCTTGGGTGATGAGGTATGTGCGGCATTGTCCTTTCAAGGTTATTACACCATCCAGTTCGGGAGCCAGCCCAAGGATTTGGATGAGGATCTCCTTAAAGGCATAGTTGGGGAAGAGAATAAAGATGAGCATGAAGTACAGGTTGTTGGTGAGCTTCATTTGGAGTTAATAGTACATGATGAGGATGTGCATGAAGAGATAGCATTAGAGCCATCCTGTGAGTCTAGTGACACAAGCACATTTGCTAGTCAGATTGTGGACAAACCATGTCATCAGTTGGAGTTGGTACACTCTTCATCAGCTACAGCAAGAATCCAAACAGTTATGACAGGCGAAATACATGAGGTGCAAGGCAATGAGCACAACAGTCGAGATAGTGAGCAGTCACACATGCAGGTTAAGGAGAGTTTATACATGCATGAGATAGAGCTTCCAGATGATAGTCACCGAAAGAAGATTGAACGGGTTAAAGAAAGCATTCTAGCAATGAAAGAGAGGACCAAGATACTCCGAAACACCATAGTACAGCGAGATGTTGAGCTTAGAGTTCTTTGAGTTGTATGTACCGAGTCAAAGGTCAGGCTGTCTAGTATTGAAGAGCAGTTGGATTCCTTGATGGGGCAGCAAAAGAAACATACTATTGCATTTCAAAGCAGTCCTCTTAAGGAGTACATAGATAGGGCTTGCAGTAGCTTGAGTCCACATTTGCATAATGGTGGATGGTTTTTACAGGTTGGCCAAGATCGAGAAATTGACCAGCAGTATATGAGCATTCCAGTTGAAATCAGAAGGGTAGAATGTCAGCTTGGTAGGATTATTCCTTGTGATGGTGCTTATGGACAAGGTACTTTTCGGGGGTTGGATTGGAGAGAGATTAAGAGTTGGTGTCCTATTGAGTGGGCGATTCTTGGGAAGACATTCCTAGCCAAGGCTATAGTCCCACAAGAGCCTTCAGATATTTGGGATGAAATATGCACAAGTTTGCATTGGGATCTAGGCGGAAGACCTTATGAGGGATGGATACAATGTTTACTAATGGCGTTACTTGGGAGTCTACATGATGCTCCTTGTGTCGATACTACGCAGGGTAGCAATGGATGCATTTTGACCTCTGCAATTCTCAGATTGATTTGGGACCTTGGGATTACAATGACTGACAGTTTAGTGATTGCTAGTGCTTTCAGGAGGTCTCTGGTGATGGTACCGTACAGTGCAGTGTTTTGAGCAGAGGGTGCTACAGATCTCCTAGGATAATTTGGGACCCAGGGATCATCCCCGGATTCAGTTGGTTCAGTTGATTGATTGTGGATTTGCGTTGGCATTGCTTGAGGACAAGCAATCTTTGGCGAGGGAGGACTGTAATGTTCCCAAAAGTGACATGCATGCAAACCCTAAAAGTGACATGCATGCAAACCCTAAAAGTTAGATGCATGCAAACCCTAAAAGTGACATGCATGACACTTAAGCATTATTTAATGATGCATGCACTCAATTAAGTCTCCATGCGCATGCATGCAAGTCAACTGCAAATTAAAAGTTAAAGTGACCTAATTAGGTCAAAATTTAGGGTTTTCGCAATTGAAAGTTATAAAAGAAAGATAAAGTGAATGGAGACTTTACTTTTGATGATTATTGATTTTGGAGCTCTTGAGTAGCAGCACAGCGTGCGGCCACAGCAGTTGGGGTTGGAGACGATGTCTTCAACTAACGAGATTTCGGCAGTCAGATATCTGCCCTAGTCTCCTTCAGGATAAACCATCCAGGTTTGTCACTGTGTTTATTGCATTCATCATTATCCAGTATTCCAGTATAAGTCCGAAGGTTATTGCAGATTCATCCGTACAGCTGGGGGCATTTAGCTGGGAAACCCTAATCATTCACTAGGACTCTGGATCACTATATTTCTTCCGCATGCGGTCTGCATCCTTATTGATAGGATCACTCTACTGCATTGGGTGATTATCAGCCATCAGATTGTCCATCCGGAGCAACTAGCAGCAGTTTATAGGGTTGTGGGGGCGTGAGCAGCAGATTGGTAGATCAATTCGCTAGGGCATCTGGGAGGTCAAAACCCTTGCATGCTCCGACCATTCTCTCCGGCACTGGCATACCTTCCTCCCGACTTATTTCCAGCTGAAACTAAGCATCCCTTCAGCAAAAACATCACACTTATTTGATTCAGCCATTCGGGGGTATTGCAGTAGAAACAAGGTTATTTCTTCACTAGCTCAGCTCATCTTGCATGCGTATTCTCTCTCAAGCATATTCAGCCAGCTTATCAGTGGTAAGTGTTCATTCTATCCTGCAAACCCTAACCCTAATTTCAGCTATAACATAGGGAAATTTTGCATGGTAGTTTGCATGCCCGACTATTTCAATAAATTTGCATAGAAATAGAAAATATCAGTATTTGGGATATTACAGAAGCACTTGGTCAGTTACCAGGAAATTTGAACCAGTCTGGCACTGGGGGTCTCAGCCTAGAGCTGAGGGCCATTCAATGAATGGAGGCACCTGGTCAATTACCAGGAATTTGAACTAGTATGGGATTGGGGGACTCAGCCTGAGGTTGAGGGCCATTCTCTGGGAGAATGGAGGCGCTTGGTGAGTTACCAAGTATTTGACATTGAGGAATTTGATGCAGCATAGGGCTGAGGCACTTGGTCAGTTACCAGGTCATCACCATAAGCCCTAGATTGGGTATGGGCACATGATGCACTCCTCTCCTTGATCTATGGGCTATGAGACCTTCTTCAGGGACTAGCTACCCCTGGTTGAGAGACCTAGCACCTGATCTTTGTGGCCCGAGAAGATCAAGTTAAAGCATTTGGTAATTCTCCTTATTTATGAAGATATACTTTGAGTGGGCATGAAGGACCCTAGAGACCACTTGCTTTGACCACAAAATACTTGGAGGACCATCTAACCCTAAGTCTTGGACCAACAAAAGAAAGACCAAGTGGCACAAGTCAAAATACAAGAAGACCTTTGTACCACAAAAAGATTAAAGTCAAAAGGGTCAAAGATGAAAAAAATTCGAACCCTATTGTCAAATCCTAATTATGTGGGGCTTGTTTCCCACCTATTTCGACTAAGTGGCAACCTCATGTACATTGAAGATGTACATTTTGTGTAGTTTGTACCATGGAAAATCCTTGGTATTTTTCACTCTGCAGGGAAATTTGCCCCTTGGTAAACGAAATGCCCAATCCCTAGCGTGGGAAAATTAATGTAATTCTATGTACTAGTGTGGGTCATATGCTATGGATGCCACACCATGGACCTTATTATTAGGGAAGTCCCCTTCATCGAGTGTTTTTTTCCCTTCCGATTAATCTTGTTCTTTAACGATTTTAATTGGTTGGGTTTTTCACTCAAATCCTCCATAGTGGTGAATGGGCGTTCTAATAATCTTGTCCATGGAATGGCTAAGGGTTCAAGATGTTATTCGTGACCATGCTAGACATCTCCTATAGTCTTGCAGAATTTCGTTAAGTTTTTATATTTTTATTATTTTTTTGTAATTAATATACTTCACCATTTGGTGGTTAATTAATTGGATTTTGATGAAATAATGTAATTTCTTGAACCTTGGAATTTTGTAATAGAGGCAATGAATGCAAATGAAAATGCTATGACACCCCCTAAGCCATTGGTTCAAGTCCCATGTCATTCTGACAAGGGGTTAGGAAGTTAGACCAATTTTGATTAAGACAAGGTATTTTTTCCTAGAAAATTAATTTAATTTCCTAGGGTGAAAAATTAAATTATTTGATTTTGAAAGAAAAAATCAAATAAGGCCATGGTAAGTAAGTTTGGGGGGTGGCTGAGCATAGTCAATTTTTATTTTTAAATAAATCCCCCCATGGTCAAAATAAATTTTTGAAGATCCCCTAAGTGGGGCGCCCCTCTTGTTTTTCCAAAAAATAAAAGATAGAAAAAAAATCAAAATTTGGGTCAAAGGAGGCCCCACTTCAACCCCAAAACTACTCCCAAGGTGGGCGCCTAGTCATGGAAACCCTAGATCTAACGGTTAAGCTTCATTGTGACATGGATCTATCTTTTTTACCATTGATTTGAAGAGGCACCCTTGCTTGTGATTGGTGGATGGCTTGCAAAGTCAACAAACCTAGATCTAAGGGTGGAGGAGCGCTAGAGTTTAAATCTATGTTTTGGACCCTTGATTTCGGAGTGGGTTTGGGACCTCTTCAACTATAAAAGAAGGTCTCCCCTCCCTCATTAGATTATTGGTTCTCATGCTAAGGTTATGCTGCTAAAATCTTTCTCTCTTCTCTCATATTCTCTCATATTCTCTCAAGCATTTGGCTCAAGCCTCTTGCTATTGTTGTATTGAATCTTGCCCTAGTTGGGCTTAATAGAAGAAAGTTTTGGAGGCAAATTGTTGATGTGAATCTCTCTCATTTCATGCTTGGATTAGTGAGGTAACCTTGTGAATTTATCAATTATTGTTGCATTTGCTTATAGCTTGGAAGCTCTCCACAAAGTATTTTGTGGAGAGACTTGTAGGTAGAAGTACTTCTATCTTCATTTGTGAGTAGATTAGTAAGATTCTACAAAATATTTTGTAGGATTTATTTTTGTGCCCATCTCTTTGCTTGCTTGTTGCAGCTCTAATAGGTTTGTTTTGCAGGGATCTAAAGCTAAGAAGGGCTCCTCCAAGGGTTTCTTGTTTTCAGATCTGTTTTTTTAAGGTTCTCGATCTAGGGTTTCTACCATTGTATAGTGGTAAAAACCCCATTTTTAGGGCCTAAATCTTTAGTATTTTAATTAAACATTTCAGATCTGATATTTTAGTAGCATTTAGGTGGCTAGAAACTCAGTTTCCAGCCAGCCCTCTAAACATCACATATCAGTTATTTATTCCAATCAGATTTTTGCCCTAAATTAATGATTTTTTGGACTAACTTTTTCTGATAATTTCTTTGAGTTTTCTGTGATTTCTAGCAAGCAAAGCTTGCTGGTTTGTGACAGGTTTTACATAGGTGAAGGGGAGGTGCTACCCAAATTGGCCCAAAAATTCCTCAACCTTCAACCGGTTCCAAAAGGGGTTCAAACCCTCACCTTTCTCTCTTCTTTTCTGATATGTGTAAACCCCAAAGAGAACTTCTCTTTGGGTATTCTCCAAAAAGTTTATAAAGCATTTGTAATCTATAGGTAAGTATATTAGGAAGAAGAGTAGGAAGAAGATCACTAGTTGTTGTTTTTCCATTTCAAATAGATCTAGATTTTTCAGTTTTACCCACCTTCTCCTTCAAGGAGATTGTTGTGTGGTTAGCATACTTGGTCTAGCTTAGTTTATTTTTTGAGCATTTCTTTTCAAGCAAGCATTTAGATTAGTTTTGTTTTTTGTTTTACAGTTTAGTTGCTCAAGGTACCGACACCGTGCTCTATGGCACAAAGCTCGGTTTCAGGCTTGTGGGTTATTTTATTTCTATAATTTACTTCCTGTCATTTAAATTTTGCAAAGAGTAATATACAACCTAACATCCGTCCATGTATCCTCTGCCCTCCGTTATCTCCCTTTAGGGAACTCGGATCAAGGGTATGAAAAGAGGAGGGGTCTGGGGGCTCTAGTTTAATAGGCATTCATCTTGCTATTTTTCCGGTTGATTAAAAACAGTGACCTCAAAAGCTAGTTGGAGTAGAAGACCGTGTGGGTCTCTAGGCGTTTTACGTCCTCCTTGTTGAGCATCGAGCCATTGGGGTTTAACCTAGGAGCTACAGGTGGAATTGTTTCCACTGTTTTGAGCGCACTAGCACTCCCTCTTTGACTTGAGAGATACTAGATTGGGGTAGTCACACCACTGGTTCGAAGACTTAACTCGACATTAAGACCCCCTTAAAATTTATTAAAATTCACAAGGGACATCGCAAAACGTCCTACAAATACAGGTCACTGCTATTTATCTTCGCCTTGCTATTCAAGGCTTTTATTGCAAGCACTTTCATATTTTATTTCATTGCAAGCTTTTCACTTTTCAGTTACAAGTATTTCCTTCCAGTTTTGCAATCTCATTTGGTGGCATCTTTAATTCATTTGGATAAGTAATCACATTGTTTAGTAATCTGTAGATCTTGTGTAACACAATTGATTCATTTCCTTTCGGCATTTTTTGGGTAATAGTTTAATAATTGTTCCATTTATTCAATCTGTTCATAACATTTGATACAACTGTGGATATGGTTTATATTGCTTAACTGCTTAACTGCTCATTCATTACTATTTATGTTGTTCAAAGTGTTCATTTGTCCATACTGCAATCTGGTTTGATTTAGATAACACGTAAACTGTGGGTTTAATTAATGTAGATTTCAATTTCATTTGTAAATCTGTAAAGTTGTATTTCATCTTTAGACTCCATTTGTTAATAGGCAATAGTCTTCATTTATCTCAAGGTCGGCTTGTCATTAAAAGGAAATCTTTGCATTTGCATGTTGCTCGTCATTCCTTAGATAGTGTAAAGTCTTAGCCTCGCAAACCTTAATAAAAGATTCCTTTAACTAATCGTTAATAAACTTAGGAATAATTTCCTGTAGGGACTACCCCCCTTGGCTCTGTTGGGATTTGGCCTAAATGGAGGAGTTAGTAGACTGTGGTGACAGTGGTCCCCACCTCTAACTTGCCCCCAAGGACACACAAAGCAGGTTGGAGACTTCCCCGTGTCATAAAGTGTGTATTAGGCAGCAATAGGGCCAACCCAAGTGTTTGAAAGCCTATAAATAAATGTCACTTGCAATTAATTTGATACACACAACAACTTTATCACTGAACTGCTCCCTCTTGGACCGAGGAAAATTCGTGACTGAGGCTATTCGCTGCCATTGAAGGAGCTTTGTTTTTGGCTGAGTCTTTTCTTTTGGTCTTTCCCTTGCCCTAGTGTGGCGGCCTAGCCAACTAGGGCTTTTCCCTACACAGCTCACAGTTCTTGGTGGTGACTAGGTTTGCTCCAGTAGGCTGCCATATCTCTGGTGGTGTTCACGGGCTGCTGCAGCAGACCTCCCATTTCTTGTTGGTGATCACGAGTGGCAGCAGAAGGCTGCCCTACTTTGCTGGTGGTCACGAGGGCAGCAGAAGGTTGCCCTACCTTCGCTGGTGGTCAAAACAACCAGCACACCACTGCTCTAACCTCCACTAACAGCAGCTGCATACAGGGGGTCGCAGGCAGCACTAACAGCACCCTGGGCAGCAGTCAACAGAGTTTCAGGCAGCAGACATGTCAACAGACCTCGAGCAGCAGTTAAACAGAGTTCTGAGCAGCAGACACAGAAGTTTGGGCAGCAGTCAAACAGAACTTCGGGCAGCAGGTTCAGTGGTCACGGGCAGCAACTGAAGGCTGAAATAAACCTCCACGTGGCAACACCATTTGAAGGCAGCATTAAGCCTGCTAGGGTTTTGGAAAATTATTATACATTCATCTCAGAATTCTGAGATCAAGTTCTCTTCATGTACAAACTTAGTCATCTCATTTAGAGGATGAATTACTAATGCTTAGGGGTTTTTGTCCTTTAAAGGTTTCCCCGTGAAAAATCATGTGTTCAATTTGTGTGATGCTTGGTTGACTACTGCATTTATCTTACTGTTGTTTACTTTTCAAGCTCTATCTCTATTACAGCCTGCAATTTTTAAAGAATAACATGCACACGTTAAAATTCAACAGTTATAACTGCTATATGGAAAATGGGCACGTGTTTCAATCTTATATTTGTAACAAACATTATAAATGCAATATTATTAACAACAACAACAACAATAATTTATAATAATAATGATAAATAATATTAGTTATACCTTAACGAAAGATCAAAGGACATAACCTTTCGTGAAAAGGTATCAACCAGCCCTATTTATACGGGGCCCTCATTTGTAACATTTATCATTCATCATGAATTCAATTATCAAATATACTTATATATATCTTCAATTTTATTGCAGAATACTTATGTATAAAAGCGCTTCACGCTACATTGGTATCAAAGCCATTACCATGCGTCATAAAACAAAATTAAAAATTTACTAGTCAGTAAAACAAATTTACTAGACCTACTTTAAAAAAATTACTAGACCTGGTGAAAAATATTACCAGCCCAGTAAAAAATTTTTACTAGACTAGGTAAAAATATTACCAGACTAAAAAAATTATTTACCAACTCGGTAAAATATTTTTACTAGACCTAAAAATGTTAAATTGAAAACCTCATATACATTATATATAAAGCAAAATGAAAAAGTGGGTTTTATGAATAATAAAGAAAAATTAAAAATGGGTGACTATGATGAAACTCCAGAGGGAAATCCCTTTCTTTGTTGGAAAAAGCTTAAGATCACATCCTTCTCCTCAAGTAGAAACTTCGGGACAAATTGAAGATCCCTCTGGATTTAGAACGATTTCTTTATGTGAGTAAGCAGCTAGAGGATGTACTCACCTTGTATTATTACAACATTTATAAGGATTCCACCGTATATTTCGTCTTGCGGTTACAGGGGGGGTGTTAGGTTACCTTCTTTCTCTATTCCAATTTCTTATAAGGATGCAACTGGATCCAAAACATCTCCTTCATTACAGCAAATACTAGTTCTACCAAATCCATATTTTGTTGAGAAATTGGTTGAGGTGCCAGCTTTGGAGGTTAAGAACTTGGAGATGTTGAACAAAATATAGCACTCAAGACATCGATATTGCTTAGTAGTTCTATTGAAGTTAAAACCGAAGTACCTCTACATTATGACATAGAGCTTCTGATTCAGGTTGAAGGTGATTTTCCAAAATGAGGAGGTGATAGAAGGTGTTGTTATTTTTGTGATATTTTTGAGCAATACGAGGAATCTGCTGATTTGGTATGTTAAAATTTAAGGTTAGATCCAGATTTAACATGAATAATTATACTTCAATGCATAAACAACACAAGGTTAGATTTAGAATAGTACTATTTCATAAATTTGATCTGCAATATAATTTTCATCTCTTTCAACTTTAACACTCTGTTGGTCACTACGTTAAAGTTGGTCATTGAGATGTTTCAACAAATGCCATGTACAGAAAAAAAAAATGTACAAGAGATAACAGCACTTAGGAATCCTAACTATTATTTGAATCAGCCTTATACTCGGAAACTTTTAAGTTTGATCTTGTCACCGAAGGGACAAGTCAATCTGGGTAAACAAATTGGGTACCTTGCGAGAGAGGGTTCAAGTAGAAGTTAACAGACCTCAGATTCTTCAATCATATTAGCAGCACAGTCATACTGATAAGAGACACATGGTCATGTTGTTGATAGTGTCTTACATAGTCAAGTGAAGGTAGATCACGTTGAGTAGGAAAGAAGTCACGCAGGTGTATACATAACCAAGATAGGATAGAGACTGCATATATAAAAAAGAGCCACACAGGTGTAAATAAACCACACTAGGGATCACTCAGGTATATTCACGCAGGTGAGTTCATGCTCCGCGGGTAAGTGAAACACGTTGAAGATTCACACAGATACAATCACGCTGGAGTATCGCGCGAATACAACCACACTAGGGATCACGCCAGTATATTCACGCTAGAGGAACAACACAAACTCAGTCACGATGGAGGATGAGAAGCTCATGCAATAGTCATCGTGGAAGATGGGAGGCTCATGCAACAGTCATCGTGGAAGGGTCACGCAAAAGCAGTGATTGTGGAGGACACGCAGACAGTCGGATGCGGATTATACACACAGTCACGGTGGAGGAAGCGGACAGATTAGTCACGCTGGAGCCCACGGTTATGGTGGAGAGTTGCATAAGTGTCCCGCAGGAATTAGACCACACAAAGAGCTAGCCTAGTCCGAGAGCTATCCCAGTCACATGCGTTGCAAAAGAGATGCGCGAGTCAAGCAGAACAGTCACACGCAGGGAGAATCATGCAAACGGTTACGATGGAGGGTGTGCAGCAGATGGTGGATGACGAAAGGTATCCACGCGCAGAAAAGACACGCGGAAGATATCCATGCGCAGGGAAACAAAAAGCAGGCCCAGTCCTGTGAAGAGGTAAGACACATGAGAGAGGATCGTTGGTGTTGAAGGATCAAACATGCGGAGGAGCAGAAGAACAATCGTGAAGTGCTAATGGAGAGAAACTCAGTCATGCTAGAGAGAAACACAGTCACACTAGATAAAGAGAATAGGATCGAATGATCATAAACGAAGTATAACCTTTTCTTTTTATAAGGTAGGGAAGTTAATCAAAACAAACATTAGGTTGACTTAGGGTAAGACCAAAGGTCCTAAATAAAACAAGAAAAAATAAAGTGGTACAATTAACATAAAATATAAATAAATGAAGTAATAATATAAGGTGGTAAAAAAGGTAAGATATAAAAGGTCCAATGGTTTTATAATAAAACCATAACAATAAATGGTCCAATGGTCCTTTAATAAAACCATAAGGTAAATACACTTAGGATAGTGTACCAAATAAAGTCCATAAAGTAGGAGTCATCATAATCAAAGGAACACACAAGTAAGAGTGCCAGGACCAAGTAAGGTAAAGGACTAAGTGTCAACCAAGAGGGTCACAATAAAACAACCCACATACCCACAGGATAAGGTGAACCATAAAAGTTGGACAAACGACTCCTTTATAGGACCAACAAGACCTATAAACTTTTCTCTCTCTCAAGGTATATTGTTTTATATATTTTGTCATCATTGTATAAGGGAAAGATCTATACGAATGGTATAATCCTTAGGTCCTCAACACTGCTCCTAAGGGTTAAGTGCTACGGACATTGTCAAGGGGTGGCCAATCCCTTCAGAAGCAACCTAGCAATAACCGATTAAGAGAGGGGACATCACACATCATTATCTTCCATTCTTAAAGAATGGATTTCAGCTCTAGGCATAGTTTCAGTCTTAGACTGAATCATGTTGATCAACCCCTGGACCATGACTACGTCCTCCATTCTCTCGGAGAATGGTTCTCAGTTCTAAGTTGAGCTTCAGTCTCAGACTGAAAGTTGATCAACTACCTGCAGGACTTACTTGGACATCGTGTCCCTGGTCCCAAACCAGAATATATCTCTGCCTCTACTTGCAGGATCTACTTGGACATCGCATCCCTGGTCTTAGAACAAAATACCCTAGAGGCACATAGGGGCCCTAGGCACATGCTAGGGGCTTTTCCATGGCATCAACCTATTTGTTCCTAGACCAAGAACCCCAGGAGACTATTGGGGGGCCTAGGGTACCTACTAGGGTCTTACTCTACCTAGTTAAAATGACTAGGGTACCATCCTCGCTGAGAATGGGTCTCGCACCTGCACTAACTTTAACATGGTAATGGTTTCTCAACCAAAGTTTATTTCAACATTTATTTTGAGCTTAATCATTGCCCAGATTCAATAGATTATATGGATCCAGTTGAGCAATACATAGAGGAACTATTTCAGATGGAAACAAAGAATATCCTAGGGTTTTCATCCTTTCTTCTAGATAAGGAGATGCCATTTTATGAAGTGCATAACTAGTCATGCTTGGACCCTTTACATTCATTGAATTTTAAGTACATGTTCACATCAGTTGATTTCATGATTGGCTTCAGGAGAGACTTAAGTACATTGATGAGTTCAATAGATTTCATCAATTGCATGATTGTGTTCAGTAGTTTTCCAAGTATGTTGATCAGCCATGAGTGGAAAGTGGCCACACAAAAAAGGAGAAAAAATAAAATAAAGGACTTCAAGTTATTACGATAGGTCAACTTTTTCCATTCTGAGCTTTTAGGTAGGTCGAGTTGTGCTATGTTATTTCCCTTTTCCCTTAGGTCGAAAGTTCACTTTTCCCCTTGTGAAATTTCTTTGTGCTACTGTGACAAGCTCCTTGGCGTGTTTTAGCTTTGTAACTTGGGATCTAGTGGGGTTTGCATCAAGGAACATCTTGATAGGGAGGAAAAACCATTTGTTCTTAGCTCTAAGGGCCCAAAGTCGGTTGCTTAGTGACCTAAACTACAAGAAAAGTGTGGAGATGGAGCCCATCCAAGCATTCTCTATATTGATGTCATTCAAGTCTAATGTATTGTGAAGGAAGGAGGTGCCTATTTGTAGGGGTTCCACAAAAAACATGGAGGGGGGTAGCCCACGTACTTTGAAATTAAGTTCTCATGTTCGAAGGAGGTGTTCTTCAATCAGCCTAGCTTGTATGGCATCCTTGACCTCGAGAAGTAGTGAGGAGGGGGTTGTTCCCTTTTTCTGAACAATGTGAACCATAGTGTTAAGAGTTTGTTGTTGCATTTCCATTTCTTGTTTAAACAAAGCCTGCTAAGATCTCATCTCTTCTTGCATATTTTTTATGTTTGAGATTTCACTCTAGAAAGTGGGGGAATCCATAAGTGGGTTTGGCAAGTGTGTTTTATTAGTGTTCCATTTCAAAATCCGACTATTTGAAATCTATTACCCAACGATGACCAAAAAGATCCATTGTCGATCCAGCACCCTACTAAAATACCCAAGCCTCATCGCCTCTTCCAACTAGCTAGTCATAAAGAGAACCCAAGCTAGGAGTACATAGGGGGAGGGGAATCCAAATAATGGCCCAAAGATCTCTAATGACCACCCATTTCCCTACAAGTTGTGCTACTGTTTCCAGCTCCTTGGCATGTTTTAACTATGTAACCTAGGATCTAGTAAGGTTTGCATTGAGGAACATCCTGCGAGGGAGGGAAAGCAACTTATGCTTGCCTGTAAAGGCCTAAATCCAATCACTTACTGACCTAAATAAAATGAAAAGCGAGGAGTTGGCCCATCTAAGCATGCTCAATATTGATGTCATTCGGGTCTAATGTATTGTGAAGGAAAGAGGTGCCTATTTGTAGGGTGCCCACAAAAAACATGGAGGGGAAAGCCCACGTACTCTGAGTTTAAGTTCTTAAGTTCAAAGTAGGCGTTCTTCATTCAACCTAGCTTGTATCACCTCCGTTACCTCGACAAGTGGTGGGGGCAGCAGGTTGTTCCCTTTTCCGAACAATGTGAACCACAGAGTTAAGGGTTCGTTGTTGCATTTCCATTTCTTGTTTAAACAAACCCTCTTGTGATCTCATCCCTTCTTGCAGATTTTTTATGTTTGAGATTTCAGTCTGGAAAGTGGGGGAATCCATAAGTGGGTTTTGCAAGTGTATGTTTTCTTGGTGTTCCATTTCAAAAGCTAGTTGTTTGAAATCGGTTACCTTGGAGTGGAACTTCTTGTTTTTGGTTTCAAGAAATTCCATCCTTCTCAACAAATTTTTAATCTGGGATCTCCGATATGAAAAATATGACCCCATTATAATATCCATGGGGCTGTAAAATGGTCCTAGATTGTTGTTGCAATTATGAAGGGCCTCAAACTGTTTTCTTAGAGATGAAGAAATTGATGTAGGGTGAGGGTTTTGAGGTAGAGTCCACCATTGCCTCAATTTTGTGGATAGGCAGAGAGAACTCTACTTCCATTTTTTGTTGTTGCAACGTTCAATCTTATGCAGCTTCAGATTTCCTTACAACACCAAATTGGTTCCTATGCGAACAAGGAAAATTCTCAATGGATAGTTTACTTAAGAAAATAGTGATATTGTCTCGATTCAGGATATTTAATGCTCTCAAAATTCATTAACAAGGGTTCCTTGAGGGGTAAAATCACCCAATGTTCAACCCCTTGCCCTTCATTGCTTCTGAAGAAATGTCTAACTCACCTAGGGTTTAATTATTCGACTTGATTTCAGCTACAAATAGGAGCCCAATTTAAACTAGATCGTCTCATGGAGTCGTCTAGCGGATGCGGAGATTTAGGCAGTTACAAAGAAGCTTTTAATGGTAGTAAACCATTCAAACATCAGACATGCATGGGGCAGCTTGTGTTTCTCTGACTCCACTTAATCTTCATGCCGTAATCCTAACTGAGAGAGCCAGAATCTGATTTGCCCCTTTGGTCTCCAAACTTGAATTATCAATTTTGAAAGTTATCATTTCAACGGCTCAAAGGAATGATGACTGTGAAGGATACTGCGACTCTTGTCACCGTGTTTCCCAACATTGAGTTAATTGTCGGCCACTGATTGTTTCATCTTTCAGAGGTTATCATTGTATTGCTGACACAAGACCAACAAATTTCTCAATCCTCAGAAGCTGACTTGTGAAATGGATCCAAAGATCCGGGACCACAAAATTTATCGAAATTGAGCAAATTTTGGTGCCTTAGCAAGGAACTTTACCTTTTGCAACCGACTTAGATATGAACCCACAATGCCAAAAATTGCTTGGAACAAATTTACAAGTGCCATGGATCTCAGACATGCATGGAACGTGAATTCAGTGTGGTCGATGGAAACAAGGATTTTGGAACAAGCAAGAGCCTAGTGTCCTCTCCAATCGATGATAAGGACCTGGAGCAAATTTTCAGTCCAAATCAGATCTGAAAACTGATGATAATGTTTGGTTGGAAGCTGGAAAATCAGCCATGATGCAAGGTATACAATTGGAAGAAGAAGGGAAGTCATCAGGGGTGGATGCATAAATTGAGCATGCTTATCAAGACTTTGAAATAACACCAACTCAAGTAGTAGAGAACATTGATTAGGAGATAGAATTAAAAAAACGAGGACTAAAGTGGTACTACATGTTAATTTTCTAATCCCTGCTCTAGATAAAGAATTTCCTAGTGATTTCTTTACTGAAAATAAAATTTGCAACTTACTGTATAATTTATACTATTGGAACTTATTGTAAGAAATTTAAATGGCGGAAGCAAAACAATGGAAAGTTGAAACAGATCCACTCAATAACACAAGCACAAAATTTTTTGCCCTTCAAATCTGTTTTTCATTAAAATAATATCCAAGCATACAAGGGCTCCTTTAATGGGAAAATGGCTCAAGAAATACAACTACAAGTCTACAACAAACCTGGCAAATCTGCCCCACTGAGAAAATCTTCCTCCTGCAAATCTACTCTAGAGAAACCCCTACACCTGTTGCTGCCTCTGCTGCTACTATACATGCTTGTATAGCTCTATTGTACTGTATGTATGGACTGTAAGGACTCCTTGAGGCTAACAAATCTCCCTTGTGGCTAATAAATCTTCCTTGCAGCTAACACGCGGCCTACTGTACAATGGGTTGTTGTGGCTTGTACAAATGTCGCACAACCCTATTGGACTCTGCCAGTTGTACGACTAGCTTGTACGACCTCTGCTGCAAGGATGAATCCTCCTCTCTGCTGGTACGACCTCCTAAAAAGATTCTTTGATTATTGCAATCTTCTCCTTGCCAAATCTGGAAAATGAAAGTCCTTCTTTACTCTTCGTAATGAGTCCCACACTCAATGCTTGTGTGTTCTTGTGTCTTCTCCTCTCACATTGGCTAAGAGATTAGATCTCCTCCTCACTCGAGATCAATGGCTAAGATTCACTTAATTAACTTAAATCACTAATGCCCAAAAAACTTAGGAATTTTATTAAATTAACCATAATAAATTCTAAAATGACATTCACTTTAATAATTAACTTAATAAAGTGAATTTCAAAAGATCTGAGAGGTATTAATGACGATTTCCACAGGTTTGATGCAAACCCATGAGGAAATGCATGTCCTAGAGAGGAAGGTATTCTCCACCACTCCTAGTTTATCTTTGAAGACAAAAAACTTTCCTTTCACCAAGGGTTTGGTCAGAATGTTTGCAACCTACTCATCTGTGGAGATATACTGAAGCTTGACTGCCCCCTTCTAGATCCTATCTTGGATGAAATGATACATGATCTCAATATGCTTGGACCTGTCATGGAACATTGGATTATCAGAGAATTTGATACAACTCTAACTGTCACAATATATCATCGTATGCTCCAACTCCTAATCAAACAATCCTGTAAGCAATTAAGGCCAAAGGGCTTCACAACTGTACTCCACCTCCGTTGAACTGAGTGATACAAAAGTCTACTTTCTGTTGAACCAAGCAATCACTATTGAGCCCAAGTTGAAGCAACATCTTCAGGTGCTCTTTCAATCCGATGCATTCCCTAACCAAATTGAGTCTAAATATCCCTGTAGCCTCACTCTACCTCCAAGATACCTCAATCCCTACTCCACTATGCCTCTCAAATATTTGAGAACATGCTTTGCTACTACCCAATGCACTTGCCTCAGCTCCACCATCAACTAGCTCAAGGTGTTCACAACAAAACATATGTTTGACCTGGTGTTGACCAAATACATCAAGGACCCTATCAGCTGTCTATATAAACTATAATCTGGAATCCACCAACTCTAAATCTAAAGGGACAACCTTCTTCAAGTTGGTAAGCATAGGTGTAGCCATCGGTCTATAGTCTTCCATTGAATCTCTTTTGGATCTCTACTATGTAATTCCCTTGACCAAGGAAGATCTCACCCGATCTCTACCATACCTCTAACACCAAGAAATAATGTATCAAGCGAATATCCTTCATCTCGAACTCTGTAGTCAAACCTGTTTTGCACCTTGCTATAAGCTCCACCAAGATGAGTGGCCCAATCCCAACAAGTATGAAGTACAAGTTAGGATCAACATCACTCTTAATGAAGCCCGTGCTTTGCAAGTATTTGCCAATCCTGGAACAACACACCCAGGGCACCTGTTTGAGTCCGTACAAGACTTTCTTAAGCCTGCACATACCTTGAAGGCCCGAGGTTGCTCTATATATACTTCCTCTTCAATGATCTCATCGAGGAAGGTTGTCTTCACATCAATGTTACAAATATCGTGTCAGTGAGTATATTGTCAAGGGTCCAAAAAGAAATTATCGGATTTATCAGCGAAAATGTCGACAAACATCGGCAATATATCAACAAAATATAAAAATATAAAAAAATACAAAATGCAAAAAATCACAATATATTCGAAAAAATCGTGATATATTCAAAAAAATCGATAACTATTGTGATAAAATCGAGAAAAAATTGCCAAAAAATAGGGGAAAATATCGAGGTGATATATTACCGATATATCGCCAGTGAGTTAACATCACGATATACCAACGATGTTTGTAACAGAGCTTCACATCCATCTGATGAATCCTCCACCTTATGACTGAGGCAATAGATATTATAGCTCGAATGGAGTCATATTTGGCAACAAGTGCAAATGTCTCCTTGTAGTTTACTCCCTCACTCTAAGAGAACCCTCTTTCCACAAACCTTGCCTTAAACTTCTCGATGCTTCCATCTACAACATGCTTAATCTTTAAGAGTCAAATGGAAGTCACCACAAACTTCCCCTTCGATCTAGGCACAATGTCCCAACATCATTCTTCATGATGGTGTACTCCACCATGGTGTTATCTCCTAAATAAATTAGTTTTCAATAGGTCAAACTCAGACAATTTATTTTAGCATAGTGATGAAGATTGCAGGGCACATTATGAAATATTTTTGTGTTTAACAAAATTGGAGTGCCTTGTATTCTGTTTTTTCACAAAAATCAAAAGTTTAGCTTTTGGTGGCTTAGGGGAACTTTTCAACACTTCATTAGCCACCGAAAAGCCTCGCTTTCGACAGCTAAAAGTTTGGACTCAGAACTACGTTAACCACCGAAAGCCTATTGACTCCGTTTTTTTATAAAATTTTGAAAAAGGCAGCTTTCGGTGGCTTAGGCGAACGTAGCAACGATTTATTAGCCACCGAAAAGCCCAACTTTCGGTAGCCTACAAATTAGACCCAAGATTTTCTTAAACCACCGAAAGGGCCAAAAGAGGAAAACGGTTAGCACATCCATCAAAATCAAACACCGTCAGCATGAGGAGCGTCATGATCAAGCACTTAACCGCCGAAAAGACTAGGGGACTATAGAAAATCATGAATTGGTAAATAAGAGGTCGTTATTAAACCGAAGTGACTGATAGAGACCAAAACCCTAGCTACCCTCCACATGTCTCGTGACTGCAGTCGAACCACCACAAAACATTAAGTTCCAGTTAAAATGATTGTTGTACTGGCCATCTCATGGTTCTCACTAGAGTTTACCGTCATCTTGCTCAAGTACCAATCAACTGATCCGCCCCTCAAAATCAGCACCCTATCCTCAGTCCACTCCACATTTCCCTGCATGCATCCTCACTGCTCTAGGCCATCCCTGAAACCAGCACGTTGATCTCCTTCCCAGAATTCGAATTTTGATTTTTGCAGGTACTAGAAGCACAGTGCAGACATGAAGGAAGGAGGAAGACCTGCCCTCAGACAGGAATTGGGTGACATTGGCTATCTCGAGTCACATCCAGAAGTATGCCAATTCTTCAAAGAAGCAGGCTGTTACAGGTTCTCTGAGAAAATTCAGGGATCCCACCAGCAAGTGGCAAAACCCTTTGCTCTTTCTTTTGATGGCTCCAAAGCACTGATAAGCAAAGAAGAGTTCCAAGTTGATGAAGCCCTAATAGCAGAAGTAGCAGAACTCCCAAGGACTGGGGAGAAATGGTTCAAAACCACCATCACAAAGGATGTGGAATTCAGGTCTTGCTTGAAGCCTGAACATAAGAATGTGGTCTAGAAGAAAAGCATCCCTTTAACCTGGCTTGAGGAGAAGTGGCAGCAATTGTTGAAAGCAATCCCGGTTTATGTAACTTGTGAAAGCAGGTATAACAGGGTGATGATATACCACTTTAAACTGATGAATCATTTCACTGGCAGGAGCCCACTAAACCTGCCTTTTTACCTACACAAGAGTCTGACCAAGATGGCCCATCAGGTCAAAGCCCAGCCCACCAAAATTGCAGGCAGGCTATCCCACCATGGCTTGATAAAGCTCATTGTCCAAGAACTGCTGCAAAGAAGAAATATAGCATGGACATACTTCTTATTTTGAAATGAGTTTGAAACATGTTTACAGCCAGAAGACAAAGGAAAGTCCCCTTCAAAGAAGTCCACCACTCCCAGGTGTGGCAAGAGGAAGAGAAGGGCCATCTCACCAGTGGCAATGGATCAGCCCTCTCCAACTCCCAAGACCAACAGAACCAAGAGAAATCTGGATTTCAGTGGAAAGGAGGAGGAGGCCCCAGCATAAGGTAAAAATGTACTTAACTTACCTTACTCATACTCTGAAGAAGAAGGGCAGGAGGTTGACCTAACAAAGCAGGTTGCAGCAGAACATGAGGATTTTCCCTCGCCTACACCAAGGGAAGGTCAAGATGAACCAATGGCAGAGACTTCCTCAAGCAAACCTAGGTCTCAAAGAATCAACCAGCTATTAGGGCAAATATATGAACTAGAGGTCTTAGATTGAGAGATCAAAAGAAATAATGCAAGATTAACCAAGAAAAATACTGAATTGCATAATTCTATTCTAGAAATGAGAGGGATATATATCCTGCAGCAAAAAAGGAATCTGAGATTAATGAAGGACAACTCCAAGCTCTACAGGATGATCAGACCGTCGAGGTTGCAGAAGAAAAACTCAAACCCTAGCTCTCAAGCTCACCTTGCGCTGGAAACCCTAGCAAAGGCAGCGATAAGCCTTCAAGATCCAGAGGCAGCCCATGATGCTGCTATTATTCCAAACCCTATACAGGTCGAAGAAATACCAAAAGGACAGAAGTAAAGTTGTAAAAGGGTGATTAAATGACTAATTAAAATTTTACAAAAACAGAGCTTTCGATGGCTTAGGCGAATGCAGTAGTTGTTTATTAGCCACCGAAAGCAGAACTTTCGGCAGCTTACAGACCCAGGATTTTGTTTCCTTAACCACCGAAAGCCCAGAACAGTGCAAGAAGACATGCTTCCACACAGAACCAATTTTGATTGATCCAGACACCTCAAGGATGAGTTATGAAGTTGAAGATTAGTTAATTACACCAGTAGGTTGGTTCTGTTTCAGTTTTGAAGGTGCCAGCGAGGTGAAAAGGGTCACAAACCCTATCTACTTTTGACAAACCATGACTTATTTGTCAGATAACAGGACCTAGTTTTACTTAGGTGATCACTGCAGTTATTAAAGAGTTCAAGGAGTGAACAAGAATTAGAGTTAAATAGACTAACACTTAAGTTAGGGTTTTTGACCTAATTTTTGCAAAAACAGTTATGTTATCTATTTTTGGTAAATCAGATCCAACTTTTCAGGATCTGAAATAAATTTTGTAAAGGCTATAAAGCCTAAGACTTATGTTGAAGCAAGGGTTCGACTTCGGAGACTTTTAGACCCTTAGTGTTATCAAGCTTCTCATGTTATTCATCATTTAATATAAGCTCTTTTCCCATTATATGTTCAGGTTCCATCTCTTTTCTGTCCTGTACTTGTGTTTGAATGTCTAATTCAGGTTTATTCTTTTTGTCTAATACCGGATAGATGTCATCCTATCTATGTGTTGATGAGTTGAATTGCAAATATTTTTCCTTGTTATGATTAACCATTCATATGTGATTGCTTTATATATGAATCTGCCAGCATAGTAAGTTCTCCATTTATTCACCTTGTTATCAACCCTCTGAACATTGATAGTTAGAAGCCTTATCTATTTGAATGAGTTTTATGCATGTCATGAGTGAGTGAGGTCTTAGAGGTCATCTGACTTGATCCATTTAGTAAACCATTGAAGAAACATTGAAGTTACCAGGCATCCTCAAGCTACAACCTAGAGGAGTTTCATGGAGAGCTAACAAATTGGTGTCGTTGTCGGGGAGAGGAGATTGAAGCGCAACTTCCCTAGGAGATGACATAGATCCTACTTTGATGATAGACAAAGTCTGGACACTATTCTAGTTGTAATCATCTATCTGGCGACTCATTGGAATAAGGTGGCTTCAAGAAGACCAAGTATCAGAGCAAACCCTCAAGGGCCACCAGTAACACCTATTTCAGATCCAGAAGAGATTCTAAGAAGAGCTAGGGCTTCACTAAGACAGACCTCCAGAGCTGCAAGAGGAGCTACATCAGGTATTTCAAGAGGTATTTCTGTTGTTATATCAGATAGACCTCCATTTCAATCTTCTTCTGCTAAAACATATAATTCTCAGAAATTTATAGTTGAATCAGAAAATTTTAGGGTTGAGGAATCTTCAAGCACTGTTGCTTGTGTAGATCCAATCCCTGGCGACTCCAGTGAGATAAATCCACCCCGAATACTCTCTTAGCTACCACCCACACCAACAGTGTCTCCTTCTTCCCTTTCCATACCCACATCAAATATGGCTACCCCTCTGACCAAAATGGAAAGAATCCTTGTTGCCAGATATGCTCCTCTCAATTTGCCTAACCCCCTCTCTGCTATGCCTACTGAAGATTATCTCAAATACATGCCTAAGTTTACTGGAGAGGGAGATTTCACAGCTGAAGAACACTTAGAGGCATTCTACAGTTATGCTGAGAATATAAACATTGAACAAGAGGATGTGTGGACTAGGGTTTTTGTGCAAAGTCTAGATGGTCAGGCTAGGAAATGGTTCAAAGAGTTCCCTACTGGATCAATAGCAGGCATTGAAGCCCTAGATGACATATTTTTGAAGCATTGGGGAGAAAGAAGAGACCACCTTTACTATATCACTGAATTTAGCAATCTGAAGAGAGAGAATGGTGAGGCTGTTTCTAACTTCACCAAAAGATTTAACAAGATGTTCAGCAAGATCCCTGCTGAGATCAATCCAACTGACACTTCAGCCAAAATCACCTATGCCAATGCCTTTGATTCAGAATTATGTCTCCTTCTCAGAGAAAGAAGATCAGCTTCTCTATCACTCATGCAAGATGTTGCTCTTGAAGTTGAGTCCAATATCGTTGCATCTCAGAAGTTTAAGGTTAAAATTGACAAGAAGAAGCAACCCTCAGATCCTCTAGGGGCTTCTTCATCAGAGAATAAAATGGAGAAAATGGCCAAAATGTTGGACAGTCTGATAGCTGAAATGTCTAGACTTAAAGACCGAGGGAAAATACGTGTGAGGGGTAAAGGGCCAAATGATTTTGCTAACAGAAACCCTAATTTTGTCCCTTATAGAAGAAACAACCCACCAGCTCAGATCCTTCAAAGGGATAGGAATCAAGTTGAGGATCAAAGAATCAGAGCTCCTTTTCAGAATGTTGTGCTAAAAGAAGAACAAGAGTTTGCTCAAGAAGAAGGGTAGACAGAAGACAATATCAACTATATGGAAGATGAAGTAGATCTCTCTTTCCTGACACAAGCAGACTATGAGGAAGCCCTCATGAATGAACAGATCATGGAAGAATCTTTGTATCAGGCAGATGATCAAGAAGGTTATAATTTGAGATCCAGAATTGTTGCTCCTGTGAAGAAGAGTCCTGCCCCTACAAAGCAGCCTGCTCCTCTTGCTAAAAAGATTGTTGCTCCTGCAAAGAGGATGGCTGCTCCTCCAAAACAGCAGCAAAAGCCATTACAGCCATCAGCCCATGATCCTATTCAGCTAAAAGCCACACCACAAGAGGTAAGAACTTCTGACAAATTATCCTATACTTTTAATCTTGAGTAAAAAATTCAGAAGTTAAAAATCCCTTCTCCCTTGATAGAGCTGATGAAGAATGATGCCTTCAAGGCATCCATACTGAAATCTCTTCAGCCGAGGACACCCATAGATGCTGACTTTGTGAACTTGCAAGATGATAAGCCCACAGTAATCCTAGGTCCTATGATTGAAGAGTTGGATGAGTCTTGCCCACCTTTTTACATATCTTTGAACATCCATGATAAAATCCTTCACAACTGTTTGCTCGACTCAGAAGCATCCCATAACCTAATGCCTAAAGCAGTGATGGATGAGCTTGGCCTTAACATTACAAAACCCTACCATGATCTGTTCTCTTTCGACTCAAGGAAGGTCAAATGCCTAGGCCTCATCAAAGACATTGTCATAACCCTCTCCCAACTACCTTCAAAAAGCATAGTGATGGACATAGTAGTGGCTGACATCCCACCTAAGTTTGGCCTCCTTTTGTCTTGTTCATGGAGTAAAAGGCTGGGTGGTACCCTTCAAATGAATCTTACATATGCTACAATCCCAATGTTTGGAGGAGAGACCAAGAGACTCTACAGAGAGAACCAGTTCACCTACATCATCAGTAATGCCAAGAACTCCATAAATCATCCCATCTATGCAGTAGACACAGACTTTGGGGCATGCATCTTGCAGATAGATGATTCCCAGCCAACATCCATGCAGCTTACCAGACCTACCTATCAACCACCTGAGGAAGTGACCACCTCTGTCTGGAGCATGTTTTTTGATGGGGCCAACAATCAAGCCTCGACAGGTGCAGGTATAGTCCCGATTTCTCCTTCAAAGGAGACTATACATTTGTCTTATAAGCTGGATTTCAAGACTACTAACAACATAACAGAATATGAGGCATTGCTATTGGGAGTGAAGGCTGCCAAGGAAATGGTAATCATGTGCCTGAAGATCTTTGGAGATGTAGATCTCATTATACAGCAAGTCAACAATACTTTTCAAGCAAAGAATGTCAGGCTGAAGGCATATAGAGATGAGGTATGGAAACTCAGGGACTCTTTCATGTTTTTTGAACTCTCATATATACCTAGGGCTATGAACCATCTAGCTGATTCCCTTGCTGTCTCTGCACGTATGTTCATTCCCCCTTTGCCTCCTAAGCTGAGCTATGAGATCCAGGTCAAGTACAGACCATCCCTCCCTGATAATGTGAAATTTTGGAAAGTTTTTGAAAATGATGATGAACTCAATAAATTCCTCCAGGTCGTAGATGAGTTTTTTGATATGCATATTGATCAAGAAAACCTAAATATGGAAGAATCCCAAAAACTCAAATCAGGAGATAAAATAGGAGATCAGAATATTGTTCAGCTGCCTAGAAATTATATACCTCGGGGTCTGGTGCCCCTAGAAGGTCTTTTTGATCATAATGATGCCCCCTTTAAACCTGTCCAAAGGGAGAAAGAACCTGCTATCCATGAGCACAACCTAGGTAGCCAAACTCATCCAAAATTGGTAAATTTGTCCTCTGAGTTAAATGTTGATAAGAAGTCAAAACTGTGTAGTCTTATGAAAGAGTTTGCTGATGTATTTGCTTGGGAATACAGTGATCTGAAAACCTATGACACAGCTATCATCCAGCATAGGATCCCTCTGGAAAAGGACACCATCCGTTTCAAACAAAAGTTAAGACCTATCAGTCCCCTCCTTCTACCAGTAATTGAGAAAGAAATCCAAAAGCTCCTTAATGCAAAAATCATAATCCCACTGAGATATTCCAGATGGATTGCAAACCTAGTGATAGTGAGGAAGAAAAATGGGGAGATCCGGTTATGCATTGATTTCAAAAACCTAAACAAATGTTTTAAGAAAGACAACTACCCCTTGCCCAAGATGGAGCATCTGTTGCAAAAGGTCTCAGGAGCTAGTGTCATGTCATTCCTAGATGGTTTCTCTGGCTACAATCAAGTTTCTGTACACCCCGATGATCAAGAGAAAACTACATTTACCACTCCCTTGGGTACTTTCATGTATGCCAAGATGCCATTTGGGCTAATGAATGCTGGGGCCACCTTTCAGAGAGCCATGGACATAGCTTTTGTGGGATTGAAAGACAAATTTGTTTTCATATACCTTGATGACCTCACTGTTTACTCCAACATCCAGGAAGAACATTTGCAGCACTTGAGGAAGGTGTTTTTGAAATGTAGACAGTTTGGGATATCCCTGAACCCAAAGAAGTCTCAATTTGCTCTAAAGAAGGGCAAACTCCTAGGTCACATAGTCTCAACAGAAGGTGTGAAGATTGATCTTGTTCGAGTTGAAGCAATCCAAAAGTTGTGAAGGGCAAACTCCTAGGTCACATAGTCTCAACAGAAGGTGTGAAGATTGATTCTGTTCGAGTTGAAGCAATCCAGAAGTTGTCCATACCTAGGTCAAAAAAGGACATTCAGTCATTCCTGGGTAAGATAAATTTTGTTAGGAGGTTTATCCCAAATTTTTTTGAGTTGGTGAAACACATAACCTCTATGTTGAGGAAGGAAGCTGAAATCAAGTGGACAAAGCAAGCAAGAAACTCTTTTGAAGCCATCAAGAAGGCTATCATGGAATCTCCCACTCTGAATGGTCCAGACTACACCAAGGGTTTCTACATTTTCTCCTTTGCTTCCTATGACACAATGGCAGCAGTTCTGTTGCAAAAAGATGATGAAGGCTTAGATAACCCCATTGCCTTCTTCAGCAAGACATTGAGGGATGCTGAACTGAAATATGATCCTATTGAGAAACAGATCTATGCTCTCATCAAGTCACTGAAAGCCTTCAAGATTTACATTCTACATGCAAAGGTCCTTGCCTATGTCCCTTCAGCTACTATGACGGATGTCTTGACCCAGCCTGACATTGATGGAAAGAGAGCTAAATGGATTGCCAAGCTTATTGAGTTTGACATAGAAGTAAAGCCCACCAAGCTAGTGAAAGGCCAAGGTCTAGCTAAGCTCATGGCTGAAGAAAATTGTGATCTTTTGTGAATGAATTTCATTGGTATAACTTCAGCAAACCTGCAGAGAGAGATAGCATCAGAGACAGTTCAAAAGCAACATGACAGTCAGCAGGTAGCTAAGAACTTGTCCTCATGTGAGTGGTATTCAGGTATTTTTCATTTCCTGCAAAATTTAGAAATTCCCCCTGAGCTTAGCTTGACTCAGGCACGGGCTCTTAAGCTTAAATCTATTAAATTTTGTATAATTGATAAGCTACTGTATTGGAAAGATCCTTCGGGAGTTTTACTAAGATGCTTAGATAAGGAAGAGACAGTTCAGGTCATACATCAATTTCATTCAAGTACATGTGGGGGCCATCATTATTGGAAGACTACAGCCCACAAGATTCTTAGGGTTGGGTACTATTGGCCTATTCTTTTCTCTGATGTATGTACCTTTGTAAAATCCTGTGACAAATGCCAAAGATTCATAGGAAAGCAACAGCTCAGATCTTTGCCCCTAATGCCTATTGTAGTGAATGGCCCTTTCCAGCAGCGGGGTCTTGATTTTATCCTTCATCAAGTGGTCAGCACAAGTGCATCCTAGTAGCCACTGATTATTTCACCAAGTGGATAGAGGTAGTCCCCACAAGGAATGCCACTCATCAAGTCATCATGAGGTTTTTATATGAGAACATCTTTATCAAATTTGGCTGCCCAGTAAGGCTAGTGACTAATAATGCACCAGCTTTTAAAGTCGGGGCATTGGTTAACATGTGCAGGTCAATGGGCATCCAATTGGTGCATTCTACTTCCTACTACCCTCAAGGCAATGGCCTTGCTGAGTCATCCAATAAGAGCCTTGTTAGAATCATCAGAAAGCTATTGGAGAATAATCAGAAGAGGTGGGATTCTAAGCTGAAGTTTGCTTTATGGGCTGACCGAGTGACTAACAAAAAATCCATAGGGACTTCTCCTTTTAAACTGGTTTATGGTACTAAGGCCATTTTTCCCATTCAGTTGATCCTACCAGTAGCAAAGTTCTTTCAGGAAGAGCAGGATGAACCAAATGACATGGTAAGGAGGATGTTGGAGTTGGTTGAGCTGCAGCAAGTCAGGGAGCAGCTAGTTGAGAAGTCAGAAGTGTTGTCCGCCGATTGCACACCAACAGCAGAAATCTTCCGAAAGTTGTCTCCTCACAAGTGTTGTCTGCCGATTGCACACCAGTAGCAGAAATCTTCCGAAAGTTGTCTCCTCACTTAAGGAAGTGGGAGAGGTGTGACCTTGGGGGCAAGCATAGACCCAGGTACTGTCACCTACTCCTAGCTCCTCCACGAAGCCAAGGGGGGTAGTCCCTAACAAAGAGTTTCTAAGGCTCAATGTGTTTAAGTTAATTTTGTGAAAGTAATACGAATGGGTGTTGTTTAGGAGTTAATTTATGATGAAGATGATTATAATTATAAGATTTTGAACACAAGACAAAAAAGCAATCCACGTTGTTGCACTGGATTAAAAGATGAACAATATATCAAGAACTTGTAAAAATAAAAGTGCATTCATAGACAAAGAATTTATAAATCAAAGGACAAATGGTCAGATTAATAATAACACATGAAATGATAGACCAATGCCTTATGGAGTCGAAGCTCTGAAATGCTTTGAAGAATAACAAAGATACAAGTCTTGAAATAAAGCTAGTGGATATGTTATGCGAGTGCTCTTGGTACGTTTTAAATATTTTAATAGTCTTGTTTATTATGGCTTGAAAGAAGGTATCAAAGACCAACCGAGAAAGTGTTCAAAGTCATTCCGTTCTAGACATGTCAGCCCGTCCAATATCTCGGGCTGGTGTCCTAGAGGATTGACCAGCTAGCTGTGACTCTAAGACAACGGGGAGTTCCGGCGCCCTTACTAAGAATAGACTTGAATGCTTTCTACAACGCCAGTGCGTTGGTTATGGGTAAAATTTTTATTAGGTTGTTATTGCGAGCTTAGCAAGTTCGTTCACCGTTCTGAGTACGAGCCCAACTATGAAAGTAAATTAATTAGAGAGAGAATGTGAGTTGCAAAATTTTATTAAAAGAATTAATTAAACCCTCCGACAGAGAGCGCTCTTGACTTTGTCTTATGACAAAAGTTCAAGAGTCTTATCTATTCTATATGCCTAAGTGCAAGGATGATGCAACAATTAATATGCTCTCCGACGGAGAGTGCTCTTGACTTGGATTCCGGCAAGTTCAAGAGACTTAGAAATTAATTAATAAATTACAAAAAGCAAAGTACATGAAAATAAAAGAAAAATTCAACAAACTCTTCGATAGAGAGCACTCTTAATCCACCTTACGGTGAGATTCAAGAGATTTTGGTTCTTTTTAATTTTTGCAATATTATATCAAATGAAAATAAACAAAACTTAAACTAAGTAATGAAACATGAAACTTTATTTGCTAACTTTTACGAAAGCAAACTTCTAAATAATGAAACTACTCTTTCCTATTCTACCTTAGCAAATTATTATACAAACATGAAAATAAAAGAGACGATACAAGCTTCCCCCAAATGGGAGAAGAGGGGTGTGGGAGCCTTTATCCCACTTGCTTTTTATTAACTATTTTATAATGCTTTCTTTTATTTCGCTTTTTGCCTCTTCCGAAAGAGCGGGGTGAGAAAGGGAAAGAGAGAAGAGAGAAGTATTTTTGTCTTTTTGCTCTTTGCTTGCTTCCTTGCTTGCCTTTAGTCTTTGGGTTTTTCTTGATTTTTCCTGAAAGTAAGAGCTTTAAACACTTGAAACATTATAAGTTAATCAAAAAAACATAAAAGAAACAAAACTACAAACTAACTCTTAAAAAGGGGGTAAAATTCTACGATGAAAATGGAGAAAAGATAGAGGAGAAAAGGCTATGAAAAGGAAAAGAAGAAGGGTAAAAGAGGGCTGCAAACTAACAAAAAGGGGCTGCAAACTAGCAAGGAGAGGGCTGCAAACTGAGTGAAGAAAGGGGAAAAAAGGGCAGTGAGAAAAGAAAAGGAAAAGCAAGCCAAACAAGGCAAGAGGAGGGAAGCCAAAAGATGGAAAAATGGAGACTAAGGCTTCCTAAAGTAACCGGTAACCAAAGAAAAGATTTCTCGTAGATGGAACACAAGAGATAGAGATAGACTCCTAGCTTTCTTTTTGTATTAAAAGAAGACGATCCCTGTAGGTCCTGCAATCACAAAGTGTTAAACAAAAATTGGTTGCTTGAAGCTTGGGATAGAAGCAACTGAGCTCACACCCTTCTTCAACCTGTGAAGCCTGATAACACACCAAAACTCAATACAAAAGTGAGATCAAAATAACATGCTAATATGCTAAGAGAATTAAACCAAAATCAACATTACGTATTACTAACTACTCATGTTCATCAAGATACTAATTTACTTTGCATAAACAATCAAAATGAAACAACAAATGATTATTCTACCATGCCAACAATGGCCTTCTTGAGCTAACAAAATAATTGATCTCATACAAGTATTAAATAAATAGGGGTTATAGACAATATCACCTCAACCATTAGAAAGCTACCACCATGCAAGAGTTCATAGACCTCCAAAGCCGAATCTTTATTAACAATTCAAAGCAAATGCTTGATACAATTTTCTCAGAGTAACTCTGCTACAAGGTTCCATGTCGTAGAGCTCAAAAGAGCCTCTACTTATACAAAAAGGAAACAAAATAGGGCTCAAATCCCTAAATCCGAACTAAGAGTAACACCGGAGTAATTGAATGAGCTCGACATGATGATTTGGAGTTGCACTGAGCTGCAACTGAGTTGTAACTGAGTGCTGGAGTAATGAGGGGGGGTGAGGTGGCTCATCCTCCCTCGTAATGATCACCCAACCAATAGATAACCCACACTTCAACCAAAAACGAATTTGACCAAAGAGAGCAAATTTCTGACTGATAGTTCAACTGCTACACCCCGATACTTGAATTGAAACTGACCAATATTGATTGGAATCATCATAAATGCTCAATGCCATGTCATTTAGCCTTTTTTTATTCAATTTGGTTTATTTTGGAGAGTTTTTTATTATCTCCAAAATATTCAATTTTAATATTTTAATTAATAATTTCTCCGTAAGTGACTTTTTTAAGAAATTATTAATTATGAGGTTGAATGAAAATCCGAAACTTAGGGATAGCTGGCCAGTTGATCATGAATGATTTTTGGCTTAAGGTTAGAGCCTTCAATCATTGAATTCGGGTTCCGGATGACTGACAGATTACAAATTGAAATTTTTCCATTTAAACTATAGAAAATTTTAATTAAAAACTTAGTAAAAATTAAAAAATTAAAAAAATAAAAACCCAAAATCCAACGCGTCCGATAAAAAAAATTTGGAATTTTTTCTGAGGGTCCTAGTGACTTAGGACATGACCATAGTCTATTCTAATAATGTCTAGTAGGTTTATACATACTCAGTTGGGCTCTAATAACCCCCTAAGGCCCAGAATTCGAAATCGGGCATTCCAGCTTTGGAGAAAGCAGGAGAAAACCTCGTCGATTATACTCGGCTATAGGCAAAGCATAATTGACAAGGACAAAAAACTCCCTAGAATATGTTAGTTGAAATTCTACGTCTTAGGAGACCGAACCACTCAAAACACCCTACTAGCACATTTTATTACAAACCCCGCGGGGCCATGGTCATAATTACTTAAAACAAAAACTGACTAGCCAAAACTGGCTAGGTACAAATGGTAGATCATCTAATACACTGCGACACAAACATTTATCATGTTTGTCAAATGGCAACTCTTCAGGTAATCCAACTATGGTACAAATAAGTTGGTAACAAGAAGCTCATCAAAAGAAGATTAAAAGTATTTTTGATAAGAAGGCAAAGGTGGACAATTTTCAGGTCGAAGACCAGGTTTTGAAATGGGATGTTATCAGACAGGACAAGGGAAAGCATGGTAAATTTGATTCTCTGTGGATAGGCCCTTTTGTGATAGCTTAGGTGCAGCAGATCAACACCTTCAAATTGCAAAATCTGGAAGGAGAGGAGGTGTTTGATGGCCCAGTCAATGGGCGATTTCTGAAACTCTATTTCATTTAAGGCTTTAAAGCCTTATTATTGTAAAATATTATTTTTGTTGTTTTTGTTTTCTGCAAAATAAACTCCATGCCCATTGGAACAGTAGAAGATAGGTTTAACTCTTATTTTTCAGGAAAGGCATTTGTTCTGGGTTTCTTATGACCTCACAGGGAGGCTCCCATCCCCGAGTAGGAGCAAGATGTTATCTCCTAAACAAATTAGTTTTCAATAGGTCAAACTCAGACAATTTATTTTAGCATAGTGATGAAGATTGCAGGGCACATTATGAAATATTTATGCGTGTTTAACAAAATTGGAGTGCCTTGTATTCTGTTTTTTCACAAAAATCGAAAGTTTAGCTTTCGGTGGCTTAGGCGAACTTTTCAACAGTTCATTAGCCACCGAAAAGCCCCGCTTTCGGCAGCTAAAAGTTTGGACTCAGGACTACGTTAACCACCGAAAGCCTGTTGACTCCGTTTTTTGATAAAATTTTGAAAACGGCAGCTTCCATTGGCTTAGGCGAACGTAGCAACGATTTATTAGCCACCGAAAAGCCCAGCTTTCGACAGCCTACAAATTAGACCCAAGATTTCCTTAAACCGCCGAAAGCGCCAAAAGAGGAAAACGGTTAGCACATCCATCGAAATCAAACACCGTCAGCATGAGGAGCGTCATGATCAAGCACTTAACCGCCGAAAAGACTAGGGGACTGCAGAAAATCATGGATTGTTAAATAAGAGGTCGTTATTAAACCGAAGTGATTGATAGAGACCAAAACCCTAGCTACCCTCCACCTGTCCCGTGACTGCAATCGAACCACCACAAAACATTAAGTTCCAGTTAAAATGATTGTTGTACTGGCCATCTTGTGGTTCTCACCAGAGTTTACCGTCATCTTGCTCAAGTACCAATCAATTGATCAGCCCCTCAAAATCAGCACCCTATCCTCAGTCCACTCCACATTTCCCTGCATGCATCCTCACTGCTCTAGGCCATCCCTGAAACTAACACGTTGATCTCCTTCCCAGAATTCGAATTTTGATTTTTGCAGGTACTAGAAGCATAGTCCAGACATGAAGAAAGGAGGAAGACCTACCCTCAAACAAGAATTGGGTGACATTGGCTATCTCGAGTCACATCCAGAAGTATGCCAACTCTTCAAAGATGCAGGCTGTTACAGGTTCTGTGAAAAAATTCAGGGATCCCACCAGCAAGTGGCAGAAGCCTTTGCTCTTTCTTTTGATGGCTCTAAAGCACTGATAGGCAGAGAAGAGTTCCATGTTGATGAAGCCTTAATAGCAGAAGTAGCAGAACTCCCAAGGACTGGGGAGAAATGGTTCAAAACCACCATCACGAAGGATGTGGAATTCAGGTCTTACTTGAAGCCTAAACATAAGAATGTGGTATGGAAGAAAAGCATCCCTTTAACCTGGCTTGAGGAGAAGTGGCAGCAATTGTTGAAAGCAATCCTGGTTTATGTAACTTGTGAAGGCAGGTATAACAAGGTGATGATATACCACTTTAAACTGATGAATCATTTCCCTGGTAGGAGCCCACTGAACCTACCTTTCTACCTACACAAGAGTCTGACCAAGATGGCCCATCAGATCAAAGCCCAGCCCACCAAAATTGCAGGCAGGCTATTCCACCATGGCCTGATAAAGCTCATTGTCCAAGAACTGCTGCAAAGAAGAAATATAGCATGGACATACTTCTTATTTTGGAATGAGATTGAAACAGGTTTACAGCCAAAAGACAAAGGAAAGTCCCCTTCAAAGAAGTCCACCACTCCCAAGAGTGGCAAGAGGAAGAGAAGGGCCATCTCACCAGTGGCAGTGGATCAGCCCTCTCCAACTCCCAAGACCAACAGAACCAAGAGAAATCTGGATTTCAGTGGAAAGGAGGAGGAGGCCCCAGCATAAGGTAAAAATGTTTACCTTACTCATACTCTGAAGAAGAAGAAGGGCAGGAGGTTGAACTAACAAAGCAGGTTGCAGCAGAACATGATGATTTTCCCTCACCTACACCAAGGGAAGGTCTGTTGCCGCCTAATTCGCACCTCGGGTAACGTGGCAGAAATCTTCAAGCCACTGGGTGCGACCTTGGGGGCAAGCTCGAGCCAAGTGCTGTCACCTGNGGTCAAGATGAGCCAATGGCAGAGACTTCCTCAAGCAAACCTAGGTCTCAGAGAATCAACCAGCTATTAGGGCAGATATATGAACTAGAGGTCTTAGATAGAGATATCAAAAGAAATAATGCAAGATTAACCAAGAAATATACTGAATTGCATAATTCTATTCTAGAAATGAGAGGGATGTATATCCTGCAGCAAAAAAGGAATCTGAGATTAATGAAGGACAACTCCAGGCTCTACAGGATGATCAAACTGTCAAGGTTGCAGAAGAAAAACTCAAACCCTAGTTCTAAAGCTCACCTTGCGCTGGAAACGCTAGCAAAGGCAGCAATAAGCCTTTAGGATCTAGAGGCGGCCCATGATGCTGTTGTTATTCCAAACCCTATACAGGTTGAAGAAATACCAAAAGGACAGAAGTAAAGCTGTAAAAGGGTGATTAAATGACTAATTAAAATTTTGCAGAAACAGAGCTTTCGGTGGCTTAGGCGAACGCAGCAGTTGTTCATTAGCCACCGAAAGCAGAACTTTCAGCAGCTTATAGACCCAGGATCTTGTTTCCTTAACCACCGAAAGCACAGAACAGTGCAGGAAGACATGCTTCCACACAGAACCAATTTTGATTGATCCAAACACCTCAGGGATGAGTTATGAAGTTGAAGATTAGTTAATTACACCAGGAGGTTGGTTCTGTTCCAGTTTTGAAGGTGCCAACGAGGTGAAAAGGGTCACAAACCCTATCTACTTTTGACAAACCATGACTTATCTGTCAAATAACAGGGCCTAGTTTTACTTCAGTGATCACTGCAGTTATTAAAGAGTTCAAGGAGTGAACAAGAATTAGAGTTAGATAGACTAGCACTTAAGTTAGGGCTTTTGACCTAATTTTTGCAAAAAGAGTTATGTTATCTATTTTTGGTAAATCAGATCCAACTTTTCAAGATCTGTAATAAATTTTGTAAAGGCTATAAAGCCTAAGACTTATGTTAGAAGCAAGGGTTCGACTTCAGAGACTTTTAGACCCTTATTGTTATCAAGCTTCCCATGTTATTCATCATTTAATATAAGCTCTTTTGCCATTATATGTTCAGGTTCCATCTCTTTTCTGTCCTGTACTTGTGTTTGAGTGTTTGATTCAGGTTTATTCCTTTTATCTAATACCAGATAGTTGTCATCCTATCTATGTGTTGATGAGTTGAATTGCAAGTATTTTTCTTTGTTATGATTAGCCATTCATATGTGATTGCTTTATATATGAATCTACCAGCATAGTAAGTTCTCCATTTATTCACCTTATTATCAACCCTCTGAACATTGATAGTTAGAAGCCTTATTTATTTGATTGAGTTTTATGCATGTCTTTAGTGAGTGAGGTCTTAGAGGTCATCTGACTTGATCCATTTAGTAAACCATTGAAGAAACATTGAAGTTACCAGGCATCCTCGAGCTACAACCTAGAGGAGTTTCCTGGAGAGCTAACACATGGCATGCCTCCAAACTTGTTAGCCACCTGCTTCCTCATAACTGGAAGGCTCGGAATCAATGATGCTACCCATCAATGCTATATAGTTCAAAAATTTCCTCAGATGCCTACTCTTTCTTAATGATCTCTTGGGAGCCTCAACATGCTCTTAAGCATCCTTCAATGTCTGCTCAAACCATCTAGGTCTCCTAACAGAATTGGAAGGAGGTAACTCCTCACCCGAACGCTGACTCCCTAAATCAAAAGTCTATGAACTTTGTCTTCCCTTTGAATCCACCTACTCCGCATCCTCTGCCACTAGTGGTAACTCATGAGACTTCCTAGATGCCAATTTATCCTCAAAATTTATATCTCAACTCATTGTTGTCTTCCACTATGGTAGCATGAAGATTTTGTAAGCCTTTGAGGTAAACTAGACAACCAAATATCCTAAGATGCCTGATCTCTAGTTTCACTCCTGTGAATGCCTTGTCAGGAGTCTTATCCTCCAATATCCTATGAGGACTCCAATATCCTATGAGGACTCCCGTTCTGCAAATACACTATTATGTTACATGCCTATACCCAATAAAACATAGGCAAACACTAGTCATGAATCATAGCTTTCTAGCATTGATGACGGACTGGTTCATTCTCTCCACAACCTCATTCTGTTGTGCATTGTATGAGACTATCTTCTCCCTCTTGAGCCTTGCCTCCTTGTAGAAATCCTTGAAGTCATTTGAGGTGTACTCTCCCCCATTATTTGACCTCAAGACCATCATCTCTCACCTGTCAAATTCTCCACATGAGCCTTGAACTCTTGGAATCAATTGAAGATCTCATCCTTGGTCTTCATTAAGAAGATCCAAGCTTTCCTAGAAAATTCATCAATGAATGTCACATAATATGTCGCTCCCTGCATAAATACTACAGACATCAATCTAGGTACCTCTAAATGAATAAGATCCAAAATCCCTTTGGACCTACTCTCGTTGCTTGGAAAAGCATCCGTAACCTTCTTGCCAAGTGCACACCCTCTACATATGCCTACTGCTCAACACTGAAATCTGGAAGACCAGTGACAATCTCCCTCGGAATCAGCAACGCTCTCTAGTGTAGGTGTTCCATCCTCCTGTGCCATAACTCACATAGGTTGTCACTTTCATGTACCAAGGATTCCCCTACAATCTATATAAGTTGCCCTCTCTAACCCCAATCCTGAATGTTGTGTCAAGGCTAGCTCCCTCTGGACGTATGAGTACTTGCTCTTTCTAAAAGATAACAACAAAACTCTATCCTCCATAACTAAGAGTCTGAGACTGAGAGCGAATTCTTTTTCAGTCCTGGTACATATAGCACATCCTAGGCATCAAACGAACCTCATGACTCAAGTTGGAGCGAAACTATTCCCTCTCCTTTCATTGCATACTCGGCATCATCTCCAAGCTCCACATGGATCCCTGAGTGTGTCTTTGTCTGACTCCTAAATAGCTCTCGTGCTTTCGTCATATGACAAGATGCACCACTATCCACGTACCACGCACTCTTAGCAATTGTGCTAGTGGAAAGGCAGGAAACTGGTGAGAAGTCACTCTTGAACTTTGCTCCAAACTCACTTAACGAGTTTTTGCAGGTGTTGCTACTTGTTACGAACATTGAGATGCATAGTGCCCATTCTTTTGGCACACGAAACACTTGATTTTACTAAAGTTCTTCTTCTTCCCCATCTTAGTTTGTCCCCTCACTGTTACCCTTCTTGCTAAGAACAACTCTTTTTCCCTTTCTTGTCTTACTGAAAAGGGCCAAGTTCTCATCGCTACCTCCTTGCTTGCCAGCTTTGGACTCCTCTTGAGTCTCTTCCTAGATACAATCATCCCAAAGCTTATCCTAATTGGGAAGTTTCTCTTGGGTGAAGATTCCTTTTACAAATGGTTCCCATGGCTTGGTGAAACCATTCATGCCACATTGACAAGCTATGTGTCAACCACTTTCTCCCCAATGGCTACAAGTTGATCATGTATAAGGGTGATCCTCATGAGATAGTTGGTAACATTATCAAATCTTGACATCTAGGCATCTCTGAGCTTGTTTCTCAAGATCATCTTCCTGTTCATGTTGTTACTCTGGAACAAATCCACTAGAGCTTTATACATTTCACTGGTAGATTTTTTTTCTGCTACATGAGGAATCAGGTGATCCTTCACAACGTTTAGGATCACTCTTTGGGCTTTGATGTCCTTCTCATGAGCTGGCAACTGAGTTGGATTTGATGATGCAGGAATAAACTTCTCCACAATCTCCCAAAGGTCATGTTTCATCAAACGCAAAGTTACCCTCACTTTCCAGGACAAGAAGTTAGATGTCCCATCTATCCTATCTTCAAATTTGAGACTGGTTGCTACCAAAACTAGATCTGATCAAAATAATTGTCGTGTGCTTATTCCTTCAAGCACCCACCAATATCTATTGTTGTAAACCCCATATATACACTGGATTTGTCTATTGGTCACTCAGATCTAACAGATATGCTACTGTAGACTTCAAATCTACTTCCTTCTTAGAGTGAGAGCTCTAATACCATGTTAATTTTTCTAATCCTGGCTCTAGATAAAGAATTTCCCAATGATTTCCTTGATGTTGCAGCTCACTAAATAATTTATACTGTTGGAACTTATTAACAAAAATTTAAATAGCGAAAGCAAAACAATGGAAACATATCTACTCAATAACACAAACACAAAATTTTTTGCCCTTCAAATCTACTTCTTTTTAAAACCATGGGAACTTAGCAACCTCCCAAGTGTATATCCAACAACCCGTAAGCCAAATATACCAATAACTTGTGACTCAACAAGGGCCGACATGTCCTGAAGCCCACGAGGGTGAGCCATTATCCCATGGGTCGCCTACCCCTCGAGCCCTGTCACAACGGGCTATGGAGCAAATCTACTTTTCAATAAAATGATATCCAAGCATACAAAGGCTCCCTTACTGGGAAAATGGCCAAAGAAATATAACTATAGCAAACTTGGCAAAACTACCCCATTGAGAAAAAACTTTCTCCTGCAAATCTGCTCCAGAGAAACCCCCTACACCTACCGCTGCACCTATATAGCGTTTGTATGGCCTGTACGATCTGTATGGACTGTACAGACGGCCTGCGGCTGGGAGATCTTCCTTTACGACCAGCAGCCTGTTGTACAACTAGTTGTTGTAGCATGTATGATTATCGCACCACCATGTACAACCCCCTTGGCTATATGGATGGCTTGTATGACCTCTACTACAAGTGATGAAGCCTCCTTCCTGCTAGTACAGCCTCCCAAACAAATTCTCTGACTACTGTAATCTTCTCCTTGCCAAATCTAGAAAATGAATGTCGTTCTTCACTCTTTGGAATGAGTCTCACACTCAATGCTTGTGTGTCTTCTCTTCTCACCTCAACTACCTTTTATAATCTTAAGATGAACCAAAACCTTAACCTCATAAGTGATTAATGGCTGAGATTAGATCTCCTCCTCACTTGAGATCAATGGCTAAGATTCACTTAATTAACTTAAATCATTAATGCCAAAAAACATAGGTATTTTAATAAATTGACCTCAATTAATTCTAAAATGACATTCACTTTAATACTTAACTTAATAAAGTGACCTTCTAGAGCTCTGCGAGGTATTAATGACAATTAGTTAGACACAAACCCATGTGGAAATGCCTATCTGAGCTACAAACTTCAACACTACAACACTTGGAGATGTGAGGTTGAAGAAGCTTCCTCAATCAAAAGGAATGGCCGAGGGGGGAACCTATAAAGAAAGGTAAGAAGCAGGAGAATGTTTAATATTGTTTATTTGTTGATTTAGTAAACTCATCAGTACATTGTGTTGCTAAAATTGATCACCAGAAGAAAGCCTTTAGGGAGGCTCAAGGAAAAATTGCATCTACAACAAAACAATAAAAAATATTCCTAACCATGGGAGTTCAGTATGGTTGGTGGAATTGCAAAATGAATGTAGACAGTCATGGTAGGTGGGCTAAATTTTCCAACCATCGTTGACTCAAATATGGTTAAAGGGTTAGTTGTAGATGACATGGTAACAACCATGTCAGATACATTTTTTGCATCCAACTTTATCTCTCATGTTGTGGAGGAATTAATGAGAGGCACGCGGTGAATAGGGAAGGCATTAGAATGGGAATTTATGAGCCTTACTTTGTTGCTTATCGGTTTCTCTACTCAAATGTGAGCTAGAGACGTCAGACGGTTCCTAGTTTTACAACTTGATTAGTCCAAAAAAGTTCACTTTGTTTTACAGTAAGCAGTGGTGCTCAATCGTTAAGTGAGGGTATATATATATATATATTGGTGGTATCTAGTACTTTAGATAGTTAAGAAACTCCCAAGGGGTTAGCTCAACTAGTTGTTGACAATGTCACTGGGCATTTTGTTAGTTCCATGCCCTAGGTGACTAGTTTTAATTCCCCTGGGTGAGGCACACTAGTCTAAACCTACAGGTTTACTATGGATGCCATCCACCAATGCAGAGAAACATCCGTGAGGTTCACTTGTGAGGTTTTCCTTGGAAAAAAAAGATAGTTTACGTTAAGGAACATTGGAATAAAGTCAATTTATTATGGCTTTGCAGTGTGGGGACCATGCTTGCTTGACTGTGATTGGGCCTTAGCAGAGAGAGTACAGATCCTTCTTTGTTGCATCATCAGATGCAAACAAACAGTTCCTCAACTCATCATGTTCGCAAAGTTTGGCGCTAGACCTTTTTGGCTTGAGACTATGTTCAGTCTTGTCGCTCTCTTAAACCGCATTCGGAGCTTCGCAGACACGTCGAAGGGGCATGATCGGTACCCATACATGGCCTCAACCAACACCTCAACCAGCCCCTCGAGTCAATCTAGATGTTGGTTTACGGGTGTTGTGGATCTTTTAGCATCTGTCGATATGGTGATGGACCGATTTCCTCCTTTTGGGTATTCCTTGAATGTGCCTAGTTGCCTCTTACAAACCAAACAGGAGTTGAACAAAACCACTAGAGATGACATTTATAAACAATTTGTTCAAGTCACCTAGATCAACCTTTTGGGAGGGTTACGTCCCAAGATGGATTTCTATGCTACGCACTTATTGAACCTAAGGAACGGTCTCATTGCTCAAGCCCCTTACACATTCCACCATTGGTCACATGCTCTCTGTATTCCTTTAGGCCAGTTTAGAGTGGGTTCTTATCATCCTAGGGTAGAGACAGATCACCAGCTAGACCGATCAGACAAGATCTGCCAGGCATGTCACCTTCGAGAGGTTGAGACCGAGGAGCACTTCATCTTTCGATGTCCTATTTACTATGAGATCTGAGACGGTTTTATTGTCTTTTCAGGGACCTTCTTCTCACAAAACTCCAGATTTTGGCTTCAAATACCCAAACCAAAGATGTCTAGACTTATACTTGCAGGAGGCCCTTCGGCTTCGGTCTTCCACCCTTCAAAAACATTCTCAGTCAAGACCAGGCTCCATTCAACGTATTACTTCTTTCTTTTTAGTGCTTCCTTCCTCTAGAGGCACCAAGAGACAAACAAATGATAGCATAGACCTTCACCACTTTGTTAGGACACGACAGACCATCTCTACCTCCACCCAACACCCAAAACGGAGATAGTCTCGACCTCGTTGCGACAGACGGACGACTTCTTCCAAGTTGCAACATCGGGCACCCTCCTCTAGGCAGCGACACACTAATCATTCCAGTTCCTCTTCTAGCTCTTCCTTCAGTCAAAGTACTATTTTGAGCTTCTTTCAATCGACCTCGGATGGTAGGAGAGATGCTCCCAGTGCTTCCAGTGGCCCATGACAGTTTTCATCATCACCATATTTGCATCACAGTTCTTGGATCAACTTCCTTCCTTGGAGTTCTATTTCTATCTCTCCTTGGATATATTTCTCTCTGAGATTGGCTCTGTATTTAGGGCTAGGGTTTTAGTTTGTTTTCTGTTTTTATCTTTCTATAGGAGCTACTTTTACGCTCCCACTCTGTATTATTATCATGGTACCGCACAGTCACAGTTCCATGTACCAACATAAAAGATTGTTTTGGAAAAATAAAGTTGTGTCCGTTGAATGGCTCTCTCATTCTCATTTGCTGGTCTACATTTTTTGTTGTTGTTGTATGCAATTACTAACCTGGAAATTAAAATGTTTATAATTTTTCAATATTTAATGTATCTAGCTATATAAAATCGATAAAAATTACAGTACTGTCTTTTCCCCATTCCTAACAGTTTGAAAGTGGCATTTCCAAAACAGTAACTATTTCTGTATCAAGCTACTTAGATTGGAACCGTTCAAGCATGATTTTATTGCCTGTGACCAAAGTTCTATGTGCTGTTTTGATCTTAACGCTACTATGTTTCTATTAGGACTCAAACTATCAAGGCCAAACTTTTATACCATAATAAAAGAAATACTTGGAAGTGAATCTCCCATTGAAAAGGAAATTTTCACATGTAGCTGACATTATATTTCCAAAAGCTATCAATTGCACAAACTAGATCAGTCAGCTACTTAGCCTGTTTTGAAACCCAGCCTTATTCTGATGATATATTTGAAACTAAATAACGTCACTCCTGATATCTTACCATATCTGTTTCGAATTCATAGCCAAATCCATCCAGAGGTCCTTGCATGCGACAATTTCCTTCAAGTATCGGAGTTACCTGCAGCATATTAATTCATAAGGTTCAAGAGAATTCCAGAAATAAAGATGCACAGGAAAATACTAAATAGACAAGGGCAACTGTAAGATGATCCAGACTTTTGGTCCAACATTGTAACACAGAATAAATTATTCTGAAACCATTAATGTCCTTTTCTCCAATGGTTACAGTCAATCTTGCACAGTTAAAACTCAGATGCTATTTTCCTTAATACCCACACCCAAACATGAAAGATGCACAGGAAAAGAAAACAAACAGATAGACAGAATTAAGTTTGAATAGGAACGGCAAAATTATCATACTAAATAACACAAAATGGACCCATTCTAAAAACCACTTTGCACAACTAACAATTCAACTATAATATAATTCTCCTTCACATCCTCAGGAGTCAGAAGTTATATGAAATGCACACCACAGAAAGCAGTCCTACAGAAAAAAAACACTTACACTGTGGAATTTTAACGATTTTATCGTAGTTCCAGAGGGGGCTGGATAGATAATTAAAAAGATTGGCAATACTGTATACCATACAAGGCAGTTGAACATACTGCTAACCAGTGTCATTCTTGTTACCTTTCCAGTTTTTAACTATTAAGTTTGTTTTTCCAGATATGGATTTTTTTCCTACAGAAGTGTGGTCTAGCACCAAGCAGAGGGTGATCAAGCTTGCATTGATGCAGAGAACGTTTTCAGGACCCCCCAAGTGAGTGCAGATGAGGCCAAGTGTAAGTCCTGGGTGACTTTGATGGCAAAGATACACCACTCATAGCACAACAGCTGCTTAAGTCAAGGGGATTCTATAAGAAGTATTTCTCAAAAGAAAATATCATTTTTGTTATTTTTTATTTTGCATCATAAGTGAAAATCTTCAGAAGTTTTCTGGCAGTAGCTCCTAATGCTAGGAATAACTTATATATCCCTGTTATCAGAAAATTGAGAACCTTTGGCAATTTTCAATCTTTATTTCAAATATGTTAGTGGTTTCAAATTATGAATGCCTGTCTCAAGGCAAGTTTCTAGATTACTTCAATTGATAAACAAGTGCAGGTATAACTAAATTACCATGTATGTAATATGACAGTTGTACAGCATTTTCTTGAATGTAGATCATTTCAACCTGGACAACTTAGACCAATGCATAAGTGTAAAACATGCATTTCAGTTCAGCACATTTGTAATCATTTTTTCCACCTCTGGACAAACCCACACTACTGTATGAATAGTTCAGCCTGCAGTTTCCTTTTTGCATGGCCTGCTATATAGATATTTTCCATCTTCTACAGTTTAGCATGTATCAGTGGAGCTAAGTTTCTTGTTTCACACAACCTGGGCCAACTTGGAGTTTCTAGGAGCTATTTTAGGGTTATGGACAACACTGTAGAGATAATTGCAGCCTGCATTTCGGCCATGTCTTCCAGCTATAGCTGATTTGAGCGTGGACAGTTGATAGTTATAATCTGTTATTGACGATATAGTATATACAAGGTATTCAAACTTTCAAAGTGCTCAATCTGCCCAAAATTGCTCATAATGGATGCACTAGACTAGAAATATTTCAATCTCGTTCTCTGTGTATTTCTACTCCCATCTCTAAATTTAACTACTATTTTCCATGTCATAGCATTTACTATTCATATTTTTGAAGTAATTAATGTTGACTCGTGAGGGTTTACAGAAGTTAGCTCCTGAATTTGGTTTTGGCAAATGTAATTGCATATGATGCTTCTGCCATGTCAAAATCACTACTAAGGGTAGAGACAAAGTGCACATTATGAACATAAGTCTACTGATTGCATTTATGAGACACAAAAGCCAACAAAACTTGTAAATCCTAGGCAAAACACAAAACTACAGGAAATAAAATAATATGAAATAAGGTCAGGACTCAGCATGCCCTTTCGGAGAAGCTGGCTACTTGATTCTTTCCTTCACTTAATATTTGCAAGAATAAAGCTCATTAAATATACTGCTCTAATTGCAAGTCATGACTGGCCAGGTGGATTGGCAGGACCTGACAAATTAGGCCCTGTTGCTGTGCAGAAAACAAGGCCCATATTATTGACTTAGTCTACCACATACATCATAATAATTGAGTGGTTCCTCGCATAAAAAATAGCACCCCTGCATCAACAGTAAACTATTGGCTATTTACAGCTAACTCGAGAACAATATCATGTTTACTACCTCCAAAAACAAACGAGATATCATCTCTTGCAATTTCAAGTGGTCTTCAATTCTTAAAACCGCAGGTGATAATGGATTATGATACCGACACTTACTGAGACTTTGTCTGAGCAATAACTTGACAATATTCTCAATACAAAAGCAACCATTGCAAATTTCCAACTAGGATATTACCTCATGACTAATTGGAAAAGTATTTTCTCTTGAATGGGAGAGGTGCAACATTCAAATTTCTCTCCCAATGTAAAATTGGGTATTTGTACATGGGAAGGTGCAAGATTCAAATCTTTCTCCCCATGTAAAATAGGGTATTTGTACATGGGAGAGGTGCAAGGTTCAAATCTCTCTCCCCATGTAAAACAAGATATTTGTACCACATTAATGTGGGGAGTTGGAGTTTATAGCTACCCACTGATCAATTAAAAGTGTTTACACATAACAAAAAAAAGCAAGGTGCCATCTATTAATAATAAATATCAATGAACCTGAGTTTTAGAGGAGCATGTTTGCAACAAGGTCTCTCACATTTGAGGGTCTCATTTTTTATGTATGAGACCACTTGTACTGCTCAGTTCAGCTGCTATACGTATGGTACTTTTAAATAGTGAATACTTATTGCTCGTATGGCTGTAATAACATCAGGTTGACTCCAACACAACATGCAAATTGACGCTGACATGACAGGTGTGGGTAGATGTTATAGGTAACTGGAATAGTTACAAATTGCCACCTATAATTACCTAGCAATTGCAAGGAGCTCTTGAATGTTTAGAATCAAAGACTTCGTACAGGGCTATTCAAGGGGAGATTAATGAGGCAAAAAATTAAAGACCAACTCTTTGGTCCTAAAAGAATTTAGCCAGTTTATGAGATCAACAACTATGTTAGTTGGGAATAACGCCAAAATTTCACAGTTCACTACATAGTTCACCTTTATAATCATCTCAAACTGGTCATTGACCAATCATAAAACCTCTCTCATTACTGTATGTCCCGTATTGAGTATAAGAAAAAACCCGTATCTTTTTCTTCTAAATAGAGACGTTTTTTATGGGCGTTAGACAAAATTAAGATTTCCTCTTTAACTAAGAATGAGAGCTTGCCTACTTGGTGTTCAACATACTCTGAACGAGGCAATAATAAAGCTATAGTTTCATCTTTGGAAAACAAATTTTTTATTTACCCCAGTTTAACAATATACATACCAAGTCATTTATGGGTTCCGTCGATAAAACCCAACCTATAAAAAAAAGTCTAGAACAATTGTATTGTTTTAAAACCAACCTCATAAAGTGTCGAAAAATAATATTTGAAGGGTAAAGGTATTTAGGCCCTGACACAGCATGCCAGATTTGAAGCATGAGCCCCCTTGTGGGACGTACCCAATACAATTCCAAGCATACACTAGTGACTTGCTTGAATAGACGTAGATAGTGTGCGGATTACAAACTTTTTCAAGCTACAAACCAGAATTGTATAAAGTTTATCTGTAATTTATGATTTTTCATCCAGAGTGAAACAAAAACTGCATAAATATATTCTGGAAGTTGTTTAAAAAAATAATAATAATGGGCTATAATCCAACATTAAGTATACGAAAGCTTTTGAGTAAGCATACTTAAATATCTAACAGAAAAATGTAAATAGTTTTTCAATTCTTTACGCACCCGTGGCCTGGACAGCTTGACAGCCCGCTTGTACAGCTCTACCAAACTGCGTTCTTTTCGCTTGCTCATGTTGATCACCAATTGAATCAAATTCAAAGCCTTTAAACCCTTATTGAACACAAGTCTTTTTAAAGGCCTGGAATTTACAGGGGGCAAGTCGGGGGTTTGAAACCCGGGGACGATCCCTGAATTGGGAATGAAAATAAAAGGCAAACGATCAGGGCCTGCGTGCTGATTGATATTACAGAAGCCGAAGCACCGATCTGGACAGAGGGGGCGGGGGTAATTAGAATGATTCGTTCCTTAATCGTGCATATAATTGGGTTTCATCCGTATTGAAAAGATGGATCTTTGACGCAGGAGCAGAAGAATTCGGAGGCCATTAAATGCATTTATTGTATCGAATACAACGGGAATCTGCTGGATTGGGATATTCCATGGCTTGGAAACCGGGCAATTGTTTGAAGCCGACGAAGGTCAATCGATTGTACAGGACGGGACGGAACTCGATCTGTGGATCGGATCGCTGAGGTGACGAAGAAACCCCAAAATGACCCGACTCAAACCTCCTCAGCCTCCGGTATGTGTTGAGGAAATCGAAATCTGGGTTGGAGATTAATTGTAAATACTCCCAATTCCAAAGCTCGTGTTTTTGTTTGTTAGGGGTGCTTCTTCTGTTGTTGAGACTACGCGTGTTGTGTCATCATGTTATTGGTGAGTTGTATGCATCCCATAACCATTCATCATTATCGTCGCCATCATTTGCCTGATATTTTAATATTTCTCTTTATTTTAATTTTCTTCATATAAAATGCGAGTTTTTATTTATTTCAATTCAACTTTTCATTAATTTGTCGAAGAACAAACTTGAGATAGAAGATTTCAAATCTAATATAATATTAAATAAAAATAACAATAATTATATTTTGTGAACTTGCACTTTAAAAGAAGTTTGAGAGTACTATAGGTAAGCTATTTACATGTATATTAAAAATTAAATTGTGTTGTGTTTAAAAATATTTGTATATTAAAAATTAAATTGTGTTATGTTTAAAAATATTTGTACATGTATATTAAAAATGGAGTAAGCTATCTAAGCGACCATTTGCATTGGGGTTTATTTGACTCCGTCCAGTAATAGATTATTTTATTAACTTTCTGTGTAATTTATCAAATCAAGTTGAATACTAAACCGATCTAAACCTGATCTGAAATTGTGTTCTAAAAACTTGTAATTTGAAATTCAATTGTTATGGATTTCATAACGTCAATGTTCTGTGTGTATGCTAGTTTAAAACTTTAACCTCCGTGATCACGAAGGATAAAGAATCCAAGGTTTAAACCTGGATCGGGTTCCATAAAACAAACAAAGGAGTTGATTAATTGTTACAAGGAAGTTGGTAAAACGTTCCAAGTTTTAGTTATTTCCAGTTATTTTTATGGAGTTGACTAAAATTATACAGTTCTAAACATACATTTGCAATTTTTATAAAAATTCCAATCAAAACTTACTATTTTAAAATTGCACTTAAAAAACAAGAATTTTCATGGCTAAATTTATGGATGAATGAATTCGAGAGCACAATTGGTGTGAAAGTAGGTGTTAATCGGTTGTTCTTGTAACTGAGTAAGCTATCACCTGACAGCGTGAGGTGGACCCGTTGCAAATGGTCGGGTAGATAGCTTACTCCATTAAAAATTAAATTATGTTGTGTTTAAAAATATTTGTATATTAAAAATTAAATTATGTTATGTTCGAAAATATTTGTGAGTTTGCACTTTAAAAATGGAGTATAAATAAGCTCTATATATACAACGTCCCTTTTTTGAGGTGGTGGAGATGGGGCATGTGTTTCTATTGGCCTTTGGTTTGGTTTTTTTAAGGTGTTTACCTTTGTTACATTTGCTAAGACTATGTGAGTCTATTTTTTTTTGCTTATAAATATCAGCTATTATATATGGTAGTTTATGACAGGATGATATGATACTTGCAAGAAATAGGCAAGGCCTGTTTTATTTTTTGTATATTTTAGAACTGTTGTTTCTAGAAATCTGATGGATGGATCAGATTGGATGTTGGACTTGGTTGAGTCATGATCGGTGCTTACAAAAATGCCTTGCATATCTACTAAATGTAATTTTGTCTCTCTACGGATGAAATAAAATTATGCTTTTTTTCCTTGGAAAAAATATATATATATATATTAAATTAATATATTATTTAATTTGTGATTGGTGATTGTGATTAATTGTTTTTAATTCATGCTTTAGTTACCAACTAGCACATCCACATAGTTTGTGGTTGGATCAGGTCCATAAGAATCAAATGGATGAGAGATAGTTGTGAAATGGAAGACACTTTAGAAATATTTGTTTATTCCTCATATTCTTCTAGTTAAAAGGGTTCAAGAGTGAGTTATGGAGTAAGCTATTTACACGACGATTTGCACCGGGGCCCACCCAACACCGTCAAGTGATAGCTTACTCCGTTACCACAATTCCTTACTAGAACTTCAACTTCCTGGCTTATTCGAGTTCTCCGTATGAAATGATAATACATATTGTGACAACCAGTCAGAGAAAGTTTCACGGTTGATCCTGTCTGTATTCTGATAACTCTCATTTGACGCATCTCTTACGTGAAAAGTGCTCTTCACTATGGCTATGAAACCGTGCTTTAGAATGATATATTAAAATCGAATCTCCTTCACAGCTTTCATATAATCAACTATATATATCCTCTGTATAAGCCAATTCAGAATACACGATGACCTAATTTCGTTCTGCAAAGAAATTGTCGGATTTCGGTAATCACAAGTGGTCTATAAAGAGCACAGGTCCACAACATACCAAAATCATATTTCTTCTGTTGAATCTCTTCCTGCATCATAAATTATTGAATCCTAGTTTATCCATTTCGGTGTAGAACTGGAACGGAACTGTCACTGGCGTCGCGTTCGAGTTAGACTCTAACTTCGGAGTCCCTGGAGCATTTTTCATCACTAATTCACATCCTAATGAGTTCTTTCTCAACTCACTCATGGTAATTGAAGTTCTTGGTCATGGCAATGTTCACTTCAAGTGCAACTCTTGGGTGTATCCCACCTCCACTTACAATAGAGGCCGTGTCTTTTTGTCAAATCAGGTACACATAGGATCAATGTGTAAAGTTTTGAGCAATCATTGATCTCATATATTAGGGCGGTATAGTGTTTTGAATAGGTGACGAAAAATAAGGGCTACTAACTATGTTTTATTGTAATATGCAAAGCTATCTCGCTGTGTATTGTCCTCCTGGGCTCATAAAATTGAGAAATGAGGAACTCATGAGCCTCATAGTGATGGGATGGCAGATAATGAGAGGAAAGAGTGGGACAGAGTGTATGATTATGATTTCTACAATGAGAGGAAAGAGTGAGACAGATAACTCAAATAAGCCAGGAAGTTGTGGTAACGGAGTAAGCTATCACTCAACGGTGTCAGGTGGGCCCCGGTGCAAATCGTCGGGTAGATAGCTTACTCTGTGAGTTATACATGCCTATCTACATGTTATCACGGACGACTTTCTGTTATTCATTTATCAACTATCGATTATTTTTTATATTCTTTTTCTTTTTATCTCACATCTTTATAGTTATCTGCAATAAAGAGTTGGTTAACCATTCATTAACTCTAAGTTATCCATGCATTGCTCATAGTTATCCTCATAAGCTAGTTACTAGTTATTTTTTATATTCCTTCATGTTATCCATTAATCAACTATGAGTTATTTTTTATATTCTTTTTCTTTTTTATCTCACATTCTTTTACTTATATCTACCATGAGTTGTTGGTTAAGTCGATAGACATTTTTATTTGAGTTTTTTTTATATTCTTTTTCTTTTTTATCTCACATTCTTTTACTTATATCTACCATGAGTTGTTGGTTAAGTCAATAGACATTTTTATTTGAGATTTGGGGTGGACGAGGGCCTAACCAGGATGAGACAAGTGTACTGTATAGATTGATTCTATGGTAGTTGTTCAAAATTTGAAATAATCAATTATATGTGTGTGTGTGTGTGATAGTTGATGAATGGATTTAACCAACATTTTATGGGAGATAACTAGAAGATTGTGATATATATATATAGTTGATAAATGGATAACAAGAAGAATGTATGTGATAACATCTACTACACATGGATAAAGAATCTAAGGAATAAAAAATATTTTCCATTTCATAACTATGTCTCAACCATTTGATCCCTATCCACGTGATCCGTGTGCTAATTTTATAATTGTTTATTTTGAATTTTGAACGAATGCCATATCATTGAATCTTAGTAGTACACTTGTCTCATCCTCGTCTCGAGATGAAAAAGCATAGGCCTTAGTCCACCCGAAATCTCAAATAAAAAAGTCTATCAACTTAATTATAAATTAAATTAAATATTTATCGTCATATAGGTTTTTATTTGAGATTTGGAGTGGACTACCACCTATGATTTTTCTTCTAGTGAAGAGGATGACAGAAGTGTAATCTCAAAATTGGTTCTATGGCATTCCAAATAAACAAATATATAAAATATAAATGGTAACTGATGAATGGATAGGTAGTAGGGATGCATGGATAACTCAAAGTTGATAAATGAATAACCAACCGTTGATAAATGGATAAATGAATAACACGAAGAATGTGAGTGATAACATGTAGCTAGGCATGGATAACTCATAATTGAACCCGTTTAACTAGAAAAAAATGAAAAAAAAATATAAATTTACAAAGTGTCTTCCATTCCATCTCTATCTTTCAACTATTTGATTCATATCTGCTTAATCCAGTCATAAACTATATAGGTATACTAATAAATAGGTTAATTAAAAAAAAAACTACAAACTAAGTTCCATAATTTTCTTTATAAATATATAAATATAAAGTATGTCTTACTAAATTATTTATCATAATATTAGATTAACATTTTCTAAAAAAATAGCCTTCACCATAAAATCATTGATTTTAAACATACTAAGATTTTTTACCAAATTTAATGACTTGAATTAAGCAATTTCATTAGAATTAGATAGTTTAACTTAGATCTCTATAAGATTGAGATAGCAACAAAAGAACTCATATATATCATCAACAACACTTAGATTATAATTTTGTATGCTTTTTATTAAAAACTATTTAATTGTGTAAAAATAATAAATTAAAATTTGAAAATAAATATCTTAAAGATAAAATAATTTTTTTATATATTTATAATTAATTTAATTTTTTTTCAATTTTAATTTATAAACATTATAAATTTATACCCTAAAAGTCAAATTATATAATTAAATTATTTATATAAAATTTGATTTTATATTTATTTCACAAAATAAAGGTAAAGTAAAAGAAATTTCATTTTCTTTGACTTTACAAATAATGCTTCGAATACTTTCACTTTTACCATATTAAATATAAACATGACAATGATCTTCGAATCTTATTTATTTCCTTAATACATTTTATTAGTTTTAAAAATTAATATAATTTATATTATTATTATTATTATTATATTCTTATCATATTTAGTTTTTTAATAAATTTTATTAATTCAAAAAAACAATATATTAAATTATTATTAAATAAAATAATAAATAATTAGATATATTTATAAGTTTTTTAATTATATATATGATTAACTGTAATAAATATATGATAAAATGTTTTTTTAATTATATTTAATATATAGCTAGCAACAACTATATTATTAAGATTAATATGTTTGAAATAAACCAAGAGTTAAATATTTGACTTACTAATTATGTTTTTTAATGAAGAATGTGTAAATTACTTGTATCTAATAGTTAAAGTAATATAACAAACACTTAATTTATGGTTGTTAAACTCATAATTGAATTTAAGCTCATAGTTGTATCATAATTGGAGTTAAGCTAATAGTTAAATATCTAATAGTTAATTTAAAAGTTAATATAAACCTTACACTAAGCTTTATGCACATTAACTAGACTCCCACTCATAGCTCTCACTCATAAATAGAGTTCAACGGTCACATAAGCTCTATATTGCCTAAGTGATTGTTCTTGGTGCATGGTTTGAGTGCAATCAAGGTCAACTTCTCATGGTAAGAGATGGGCTTCGTGTAAATTTAATTTAATAGTTGTAACACTATTGGAATAATCCATAATAGCATAATTCGAGTACTAATACAAATACGAGTAGGATTCTGAAAAAATACATAACTAGAAAATCCAATACTAATTAAATAGGGAAGTATACTTCTTATATATATTATTTTTAATTAAATATACAACAATATATATAACATTTAATATAGTTAAACATATACAATATTTTTAATTAAATATTAAATACAACCATTAAATTTTAAACAAAAAAAATCATTTTTTTTTATAAATTATTTCGTATAACCAAAATTACTCTTTAAAAAACAAAATATAATGCCCTAGTATAGGACAGAAAACTCTTAGTTCTTAATAGTTATTAATTATTTTAAGAAGAAAGTAAATAATATTTACCACTATTTACATTTGGAATTAATTAATTAATGTTTAAATTGTATTAGGGTTAACTTTGACTAGTTATTAATAGTTATTAATTATTTTAAGAAGAAAGTAAATAATACTTGCCACTATTTACAATTGGAATTAAATAATTAATGTTTAAATTGCATTAGGGTTAACTTTGACTCCCTAATGAACAAGGATGTAAGTGGTTTTGGGCACATGGTTTTGGTAACCAATAAATCTAGTGTTGCTTTTATATTTGTATATTTATTTATTTTTACATATTTTTATTCCTATTAAATTGAATTACAAAGTATAAAATTGAAAGGTATTTAGTTTATAGTGTTTTAATAATTAAAATTGGCGTTTTAAAATTAATTTTCAAAATTAGACGAATTCTAATTTGTTCTAAATTTTCGTACACAAAAGTCCAATAGGACCAAATTATGCTACTATGGAATAATCTAATAGTTATCCAATATAACCACGATTAGAGTTGAAGTTAAACTAGCATACACCTAGCACACCCACATAGTTTGTGGCTGGAACACTTCGATAGGGATCAAATTGATGAAAATATATTCTTCTAGTTAAACGAGTTCAACTACACATTCTTCATGTTATCCATTTATCAACTACCAGTTATTTTTTATATTCTTTTTATTTTTATCTCATATTCTTCTAGTTATCTACCATGAATTGTTAGTTATACACTTATCAAGTATGAGTTATCCATGCATTGCTACTAGTTATCCAACTAACATTTATCAACTATGAGTTATCCATGTATTGCTCCGAGTTATCGATTCATTAGCTAGCTACTAGTTATTTTTTATATTATTTTTTAATAATTGTTTCCATACATGAAAAAACATAGGTGGTAGTACACCCCAAATTTCAAATAAAAATGTTTATCTAGGTAACTAATAATTGTAGAATCATTAGAGTTAAGCTAATAGTTAATTTAAAAGTTAATATATATTGGCAATTGGATTTTAAGTAAAAGTCATGATGGAAGTTGAAGTTAAGATAATAGTTGTATCATCAATGTATTTAAGCTAATAATTGAATAGTTGTATCTAATAATGGAACACTTAAAGCTCCAGTTTTGTACTTATCAAATGTTAACTTAGAATTTATTTTTTATTTTTTTAAATTGTTAATTATGAGAACCTAATTATATCTAATGGAAAACCTAAGCATGTAATATTAACGGTATATTAGCTAGATGCCCAACTACCAGACACAAGAGTTTATTAGGAGTTTGGGGGAGTTTGGAGGAGACTCTTACATGAGTGCACATTAGCTAGACTCCTAGATGCCAGATGCAGTTGGACTAAGCCTTAAGTAATTAGAGTTGAAGTTAAGCTAATAGGTCTATCTAATAGTTAAGCTAATAGTTATCCAATATAAATGTGATTAGAGATGAAGTTAAGTTAATAGTTCTAGAATCATTGGATTTAAGCTAATAATAGATTGAGTTAAGCTAGTAGTTGTATCTAATAATCGAATAGTTGAAGATTAATTTTCATTTTTACAACTATCACTAACTCTAGTTATCACATATTAATTAAGCTATTTTATTTTTTATTTTTTTGAAATTATTAATTATTAATTTTGGACGACTTCCATAGAATCAATCTGGATAGTATACTTGTCTCATTCTCATTACAATATACACTTGTCTCATTCTCATCCCTAGATGAAAAAGCATAGATGGTAGTCCACCCCAAAATTCTTAGATATATACCCCTATAGACCCAAAATTCTAAGCTATATATACATATCAACGTAACTATTGACATAACTATCAATGTAATAAATTTGTAATTTTTTATTTTATTTTATAGGAGTATATTACCAAAACTTTATTTACAATTTATAAAATATCATCTTAATCTTCAAACATTTTATTTAAAAAAATTATAAATTAAATAAATATATTTATTAAATATTTCATAATAAACCATATTTTTTAAAATTATATTTATATTTATTAAATAAAATTGGCTCAGAATTGGAAAATGAATATCTCCAAAGTTAAGTTTAAGAAAAGCTAGAATAGTTTAAAAGCTCTACATTCTCTTATTTTTAAATCATTATATTACATATCATCATATGTGATTGGCATTTAATGAAGAGTACCAAGCTCTTTGTTAGTGACCTTGATTGGCATTTAATGAAGGGTACCAATCTCTTTGTTAGTGACCTTGATTGTTGAACTCTTTCACTATGGACTTGATAAAAATATATACTTTTCATTATTTAATTAGTTATGTTAATTTATTATAATAAATTGTTTAATTAATTAGAGATGTTATTTTATTTTTATTATATTTAAAAGGCTTTGAAGATATAATTTCATCAAAATTGAATGGTATTTATTAACATTTCAATCTTATTGAAATGAGGCAAAAGCATTAATATTTATTATTTATAATTTTATAATATTTTTATTAAAAACTATTATTAGATACTTGGAAAAAAAAAGATGAAATTCTTTTTCTTTATATAACAATTTAATCACAATTTCAACTTCTTGTATTTATTATTCATAATGAATAAAAAAGATTATTCGATAGTATTCATAAAACAAAACAAAAGTAAACCCCATCACACTATTTTCAGAAAGTTGATGAATAAAAAGGCTATTGTGATGAACAAGGAACAGATCAGTTGCGAAGGATCGACTATGATGAAAATAGGGCTTCGAGGACTGTTTACATAAAATTTTAGAATCTATGTACAATGAAATTGTTTGGATCCTCTCCTCGAAACCTTATATTTACTCATCAAAATTACCATTTATATACCTTTTGATATATATATTTTATATTGACAATGAACAGAAAGCAATCTAAATTGATCAAATACACAGACAACAAGATTAATATCAGAAATTTAAGGCTTGGACGAATTCTTGCTATAATCTCCTTGCTCCCCCTACCCAAGATTGCAGATTCTCCCGTGGCTCATAGCCAAACAACCTAAAGGATTTTTTTGAGATGAAACTGGATAGTAACAAGGAATTCGGCTTTTAGTAGGAGTGCTTCTCACAGGCAGAGGCTTCTTCTAAGCCCAGAAAGTTTTCTCAGGATTTTCTGGTTGAACTGAATTATTCATTTGCGCAGCAGAATATAGGCAATCAGGATCTTCTGGTTGCCACGGCAGCAGTATAAGAGACAACCAAAACGCTCTGGATTGGCTGTTGGAATTGTAGTTTTTATTGTTCAAATATCTATTTCTCATTCACTGATATGGGTAGTTTTAAAATGTGCTATTGAGTCTATAATATGATTTTAAAATATTAAAAAAAAAAAATTATTAATATCGAGACTAAAAATCTATATTTTATTTTCATTATCATTTTAGTTTAATTAAAGTAATATAGCCATTACTAAAGTGGCCCATGAATATGGATAGGTACAACCAACCACCTAGTTTTGTGAAGATAGTTGGATGTTAAACAGATGCTAAAATATATAATTTTATATCCATTATTCATAGCACATTATTAGAGTTAAATATATAATTTTATATCCATTATTCATAACACATTATTAGAGTTAATATAAACCCCAAAAACATACTATATTTAGGTCCATAGACGTTTTTATTTGAGATTTGGGGTAGACTATTGTGTATGTTTTTTCATTCATCTACGGACGAGGATGAAACAAGTGTATATTCGAGATAGATTTTATGGCAGTCAATCAATCTCAAAATAAATTTGATAATGAACGTGACTAGGCTTAGTTATTAATAGAGTTAATTGATCTGTTATTTTAAGAACAATTTTTTTTGTTTTCAATCTAAAATTGTTGTGTAATATGTATTGTCCTTTGCTTTGATCACATAATGCAGAAGATAGATTCCAAGGCAGAGTCAAATTCCGCTTTATAGATCGAATACAGTCGGATCGGTTCATATAACTTGGCTTTCTAAGAATGGTACATCTGGGATCTGATGAAATAACAAAATTCGAGGAAGGATTTTCAATTTCAAAATATGTTTGGATCTTTCGTTCAAAATTCGAATAGCTAATTGATGAATGAATAATTGGTATCAATGCACGGATAACTCATAGGTGGTGAATGAATAACCAATACTTCATGGTACAGATAACTAGAAGAATGTGAGATAAAAAGAAAAAAGAATATAAAAAATAACCATAATTGATAAATGGATAACATGAACATTGTCACTGATAACATGTAGCTAGGCATAGATATCTCATAGTTGAACCTATTTTAACTAAAGAATATGAAAATAAAAAAATATTTCCAATCTCTCTTCCATTTTATAATTATCTCTCACCATTTCATCCCTATTGAGCTGATCCAACCACAAACAACGTGGGTGTGCACAAAAACTGATATAAAAAAATAAAAACAAATTGTTGCATGTTTCTTTAATAGCCCTTTAACTCAAGCTTATTTAAATCTTAATCAAGATTCATTTAAACATAATAGGATACGACCACCATGAAATGAATTTCTGTTATATACTTGTTACATTTGGGTTAATCTTGTTATAGCTCAAAGCAAATCCATATTTTAAGATAATATCTAAATACTTATAAATATATGTTCAACATAAAATATTTTAAATTTTTAATATCAAAACCCACCATTTATACTTCATTTTCAATATCATTTTAATTTAATTAAAAATAGAAGTAAACACATGTTTAATTTAATTTAATTTATTATGAAGTTAAAAACACTTCACTTTTATTTAATGAAGTCTTTATCTTCAAATAACATTTTACAAATCCTCCATCAACTTAAGAAAGTGTCAAATTGGTAGGGTAAACAAAACCATCAAGAGCTAATAATAATTTTTCTACTCTTATTTATAAAGGGAAAGGGAGACTTAAAGACAATTTGTCATTTCATTATCTTACAAGGTGATGCCATAAATAAATATCAACTTATAATAAAATTCCATACAAATTTAAATAAATAAAATGAAATTTTAAACGACAACAAAACCAAATAAAATTCAAAATAGAGAGAGGCCTCACTAAAATGAATAGTATGATCCTCCTTGGAGTTATCCTCAAATGTTAATGGTTTATCAAATCAAATTAACTACTAATATTTTTATGGATATTATCACACCTAAAAACATTAAACACAAACATATTTAGAGTCAATCCTTGTAATATCCAATGTTTTCAAATGGTATAAAATTTGAGATAACGGTATGACTTGTTTTTGTAAAGATATGTTATAAATCAGGATTTGTATTGTTTTTATAATTTTATGTAATTTTGATAAATTAATATTGGTTATTGGTTTAGTGATTTTTATAATTTTATGTAATTTTGATAAATTAATATTGGTTATTGGTTTAGTGATATATAAGTATAATATATAGATTTTATTAAATATTTTAAACTATCATATGCATATTGTTTGTGGCTAGATCAAGCTTATAGAAATTAAATGGTTCAGAAATAAGGATGGAAAGGAACATACTTTAGAATTTTTTTATTCTTTATATTGACTAGATCCATAAGTTAACAATGTCTAGTTATATGTTCTTATTCTTCATGTTATCCATTTATCAATTAATAATTTTTTTTATCTCACATTTTTCTAATTATTTTTCATAAACTCCAACTTATCCATTTATCAACAATTATTTTTTATAAGTGTTTATTTTAAATTTTAAACCACTACCATAAAATCAATCTCAATAATACATTTGTCTCATCTTAATGTTAGTCATAATTACTAAAAAAATAAAAAATATTAAATTTTTAAAATTAAAGTTTGAACAGAAGTTCAAAAACAAAAACAGATTTTTGTATGTTGGGTTTAACAAAATGATAAAATACATTCAATTAGTTTGAAAAATGGTCATATCCATGTTATTATAAACACCATTTTATTTCGCATGCAATGACAACTTGTAAGATCCACTCCTTACACTAGTGCACAATATAAGGTACATCCATGTTATAAATGCGAACCTGAGCTTATTTGGCATGCAATGACCGCTGATTTTATACAGCTAGTGCACAATATAAGGTACATCCAAGTTATAAATGCGAACCTGATTTTTTTTGGCATGCAATGATAGTTACTGATTTTATTTTGGCATGTAATGACAAATAATCTATGAGGTGTTATTTATTAAAAATAATAATATATAAGTATAGTTAGTTATTTAATTTGTTGTTTATGAATAAGCTAAGTATACAAAATAATAAAAATAATAATATATAAGTATAGTTAGTTGTTTGATTTGTGGTTCATGAATAAGTTGAGTGTCATACAACTAATTTATGTGAGTTGTTACTTGTAAAAAAAAGTTAATAAAAATAATAATAATATTATTATAGTTAGTTATTTAATCAAGTAGTTCATCAATAAGTTAAGTGTCAAGAGTTTCTTTTTATGTATAATTAAAAGTTCATATAGGTTTTTTTTATTTGAGATTTGGGATGGACTATGCCGTATGTTTTTTCATCTATGGACAAGGATGACATAAGCGCAATGTTGAGATTCATTCTATATCAGTGGTTATAAAAAGTAGCTAGTAGCGTATGAATGGATAGCTTGTAGCATAACTCATGGCTCATGAATGGATATAACCAACAATTCATGGCATGTAGCCTATGAATGGATAAGTGGTAGCATAACTCATGGCTAATGAAAGGATAACCAACAATTCATGGCATATAACTAGAAGAATGTGAGATTAAAAAATAACTTATAGTTGATAAATGGATAACAAGAATAATTCTTCATGATAACATGTATCAAGGCATGGATAGCTCAAAGTTGAACCCATTTAACTAGAATAATATGAGGGTTAAAAAAAATCCAAACTCTCTTCCATTCCATAGCTATCTCTCAACCATTTGATCCAACCACAATGCCAAACTATGTGGGTGTCCTAGTATATATATAATTCTTTGTTTCAAATTAAAAAAAACAAAATAAATATTAAAAGTTATCTTCTTATAATATAATTAGCAAAATCACTTAACTTGTGCTAGTAAACACTTATAAGTTAAGTGTCATTAATAAGTTGTTACTTGTCCTCTCCTTCTTCTAGTTAAATAAGTTCTTTGTCCACACATTTGATAAAAGTTATCCATATATTCAACTACCAATTATTTTTACACCCATAGGTAATTTATTTTGACATTTTGGGGTGGACAAGGGTCTATGCTTTTTCTAGATTGCACCAATATAAAACAAGTGTACTTTACATAATGATTATATGTCATTCCTTACAAATTCAAAATAAACAATTATTAAAAAGGAAATATAAACTAGCACAATCACAAACTTGTGAGTGGTGAACACCGATAAGTCACAAGTTAAGTGCCATTTAGAAGTGTCTCTGAAAACTGCAAGTTATCCACTCATTAGCTACGAGTTATTCATGCACCATCTAAGAGTTATTCAAGCATCAATTATTGTTTATAATTTTCATTTTGAATTTGTAACTACTTCCATATAATAAACTTTGACACTAAACTTGTGGAGTATATGAGTGTAATCTAAAAACACCATAGATACGTGTGGAAACACCTATAGGTATAAAAATTAATTTGGATAATTTTAATAGAGATTTTCATTAAAAAAACAATGTGATGAATCAAATAACATTGTCCAAAAATTAATTTGGATAATTTTAATAGAGATTTTCATTAAAAAACTATGTGATGAATCACATCATAATATTGTCCAAAAATTAATTTGGATAATTTTAATAGAGATTTTTATTAAAAAACTATGTGATAAATCAAATAACATTGTCCAATAATCACTTTTACTAGCTCACTGAAGAAAATTAATATAGCTAAGATTAGTACTAACTCTCATGAGCTCCATAGCTAAAGAGCATGTTGGTCTATTCCTAAAAACTCCATGGGTTGAAAGGGTTTGTCATGTGTGTGACTCTATGAGCTTTGAAGATGAAAATCACTTTTACATGATGTTCATAATATTTGTTACAATTTACAAACCTTTATAACCTCCTAACATGCCAGAACTATAATAAGCTTGGAAAGCTTTTTAAGTAGGGGAACAAAATTTTAAAGTAAACCAAATATTATCCTTCGTAAGGTTTCATAAACCAAAATTAGTCACAATAAATGTTAATCATCATGAAAAAAATTAAAAAAAAACACTAATGAAAAGAATAACAGCTTCTTATTAATCTTCAAAACATATAATTAAGAGGTTTTTTACATTATGCAGAATGATCACCTTGTTTGCATGTACCAATAAGAAAAATTAAAAAAAAGCAATAATGAAAAGAATAACAGCTTCTTAGTAGTCTTCAAAACATATAATTAAGAGGTTTTTTACATTTTGCAGAATGATATTATTTCCTAAGTAATCTTAGGACGCCACAAAACAAAATTGCAGACGATATTATTCAAATAGTATTAGGTTTGCCGTCGTGCCATAGTCGGGCAGTGATCAAATTACGCTATCGTAAAATACCCTCAATCCAACTGTATTGAAACAATATATAAAAAAATTTCAAGGTTGACTGTATATAAAAATAAGCAGATCGGTTGTTACGTTCATTTACGGAGCAATCAAAGCGAGTACAGGTTTTGTACAAAACGGGAGTTAGATGGCAAGAGCTATTCATTGAGCTACAGAGGATTTAATGCAGCTGCAGCAAGCTTCATAATTGTTGGATTTTGGACTGTCAACAAACCTACTGCAGCCGCATTAAATGCTCTGCAGCTCAATAGATAGCTCTTGCATAGTCGAGTTAGATAGAGTTTTAACAATTATATTTGAAGGGACAAAAATCAAACAATTTTTGTTCAAAACCGGAGTTATATAGAGTTTGAACGGCTATATTTGAACGGAAAAAAAACAAATATCATGACCTACCTTGTAGATATGTATCCGTTACGCTATGAAAAATATGGATGGAGATATGTATCCGTTACGCTATGAAATATATAGATGGAGATCTGTAGGTGTGAAAACAATAGGTGATGGTGACTTTTAACGTGAAGTTCGGTTCTACCGATTATTCGCTGATATTTATTTGTAAAGAAGGGCTGTTACGCCACTTGTTATTGACTAGCGTGCAAGCTACGCATTCAATTTGGCTCAACGGAATGATGGTTGCGTCGTTATTTCATTTAATTTGATGTTTGGGTCATTATGCCAGAACAAAAACGACGAAAGTACACAGAACGGAAGTTCAATAGTAATAGGAAATATATTTGAAAATATTGTTCAAATTGTGAGGTCTAGTCAACCGATTGTTGAATACGGACTGGATCAAAATATGAAATGGCGTTTGTTTTTATTTGGAAGTTTCGAATATCAAATCAGAACAGTGTGGGACTGGATCAAAATATGAAATGGCGTTTGTTTTTATTTGGAAGTTTCGAATATCAAATCAGAACAGTGTGGATCAATAGCTATATTATCGTATTCATCGTTCCCCACAGACCATGAACACGGTTTGAATCTCGGCAACAACGAAAAACCTAAATGGTGTTGTTCAAACGTAGTTTAAGGGCCTGATCTTAGCTAGATTGTTGATTTTTTTATTCAACAGGCAAGGAGTAAAGTCAATAATTGACTCTGTTTTTTTTTTGCTAGTTGGATAGAAAAAATCAACAATCTGGATAAGGATATGTGTTGTTAAGGATATGTGTTGAAGGGTAAAATTTTTGTGAAATTACAAACTATTATGTATGAAAAAAACAGTTCATCATAGTTAACAAGTTTGAATTGGAATATGATGGCTGTGTAATTAAGGGTAAGAATTTTGTGAGATTACTAACTGTTATGTATGAACAAAACAGTTTATCGTAGTTACCAAGTTTGTTTTTTTTTTTGTTGTTTTTTGGTAACAACAAAAAACATAAATGGTGTCTTTCAAATGTAGTTTAAGGGCCTGAGCTTATCTTGATTGCTGATTCTTTTCATTGTTTTTGTTGTTTTTTGGTAACAACAAAAAACATAAATAGTGTCTTTCAAATGTAGTTTAAGGGCCTGAGCTTATCTTGATTGCTGATTCTTTTCATTGAGCCTATTTTGATTGCTGATTCTTTCCATTCAAAGCTAGTTCATTCAAAGCTAATTGGATGGAGGAAATCAACAATCTAGATAAAGATGGCTATTTAAGAGTAAGAATTTTGTGAGATTATTAACTGTTATGTATAAACAAAACCGACAGTTCATCATAGTTACCAAGTTTGAATTGGAATATGATAGTTGTTTTAAGAGTAAGAATTATGTAAGATTACTCACGGTTATGTATGAACAAAACAGTTCATGTCATAGTTACCAAGTTTGAATTGGAATATGGATTCCAGTTTGACTTGGAATATGGATTCGAATTTATATGAAAACAATTGGAGAGCAATTTTTTTACCAATACATACAAGTTGCACAAAATTCACCAATACATACAAGTTATAGACAGGTTTATTCAATTTACAAAACCCTTTCAAGTTAAACATAATCCTCCATTTGGCATTGCCTTTCAGAAAAACCTAAATTCACCAATACACGCAAGTTACTTACAGGTTTCTTAAATTGAATACAAAACACTTCCAAGTTGAAAAAAATTCTCCATTCCCTGTAAGAAAGACCTACTGAGAAGCCTATGCAGGACCCTGTACAATGAAATTTGAATACATACTGGCCTGTGGAGAAAACCAATATAAACATTAATGAACGTAATTAAACCTAAAAATTCCTTTGGTAAATGGAATTTTTGAATATATATATATATATATGGGCTTAACAGGCTATATTGAATTATAAATAATTAATGTTTATTTCAGTTATAATTTTTATTTTATTTGGAAAATAAGATTTTTCTTATTTATTTATGAAGAATCAAAAAAATAAACTCCCTTACATAATAGTATGACAACATTCATACAACCACTCAATATATATTATACACTCATTGCAACCCTAATACTTCTCAATTTTAAACAGTAAAGCGACATGATTAGACATGATTCCAATTTTTAAACAGTAAAGAGACATCATTCCAAATTTGAAACAGTAAAGAGCCTATATTTTGAAATCATTTCAATAAAATTCTCATGAAATAAACTGCCAATGAAACGTTAAAAGGCTGCTGTCAAAATAAAGGGAAAAGATCTATGGATAGGTTTGAAATAATAAGATAGGAGGTGTATATCTTTATGGAAAAGGATCAAATGAAACGTGAAATCGTTGTCAAATGGAAAATAAAAATATTAGATTTAGGTAAAGTTGAAATATTAAGAAATGAAAGTTAAAGTGAAAAAAAATGGTTTCGGATATATTCCTATTTGCTGTCGTGAGAGAAACCAGCTGCACTTTCTATCATGATATAGCATTCTAAGAAGCAAGGCGCTTTTTTTAACATAGTTTAATGTGTCATCTGGAGTAGGTGTTTTTCAACAATAGTATAATAGATTGTGAAATTTATTTTAATAAATTATTATTATTAGTTTTAAGTAAATATATATTTAAATTTAAATAAGTCAAGTGGGTTAGCTCAAATGATTTAGTGCTTGTGAGCTAGATAAATCATAATATATAAAAAATATCTAAATTAAAATAAAACATTTTACATGTTTTTTTTAATATTTTATCGTGAAATTAAAAAAAGTTAAGATTATTGATTTAATAAATAAAATTAAAAAAAAGTAAATATGCATATTTAAATTTAAATAAAATTGAGACTCTAACATTTAATATATTTATTGATTACTATATTGTGATATTAAGATATGAATATTACTTATTTAATAAATAATATTAAAGAAAAAATAAATATATATTAAATACAAATTAAAAATTAAAATGAATATTTAAAATGTTTATTTTTTGCTTTATTGTGAGATTAACATATACTAAAGTTATTTAAAGATTTCTTTCTTTATTGTGAGATTAAGAGAGACTAAGATTATTTAAATCTAATAAATAAAATGAAGTATGTCAACTAAAAAGTGATGGTTAAGCTTTCATTTTAATTATTTTTTAATGATAATGAAGAATATTTAGAATTAAATCCTAAAGTAAGTTGATTTAATTTTGTTTTTATTTTTATCTTATGCTGAATAAGAAGAATAAATTAATTTAAAACAATTTTAGTATAAGTTTTTATGTTGATGATATATAATAAGAAATTACATTTTTAATACCACAACTTAGCATTATTTACATTTTATGGTGTTAAGGTGGTGGTATTAGCACAATTGTAATTTTTTGTAGTAAAGTAGTGATACTCACATTCCTTACATTTCTGGTGTTAACGTTGTAGTATTAGGTGTACCACTTATATTTTGTGGTGTTAAGGTTTGTTTATATGATTGGAAATGGAGTTTCTCCTCGTCTATGTTAAGAGAAATTATGTCATGTTGGCAAGTACCATAAAGTGATGCTAAGCCCTTATTTGTGAGGATTATTTTTATAAATTATTTTAAGGATATTAGTATCATTATTAGGTTTTGAACACACAACATAAGGAGGAAACCTCTACTTTGGGCCCTAAACAAATTTGTAGGTTCTCTAAAACCAAGAAAAACACCTCAAAGGTCACCACACATCTTTCTAAGAGTATCTGTGCCTCTATGTGTGGGAATTAACACCATTATAAGATTTTTTCACTAGGGATAGGTCTAGTTCCCCTTAGACATGATTGAGAGAAGAACCCTAAGCCATAGGCTAAAGGAAGCTTCTAGGCATCAAGGGAAAATATTGATGTATTGAACAAAAACAAATGATATTATGATACGTTTTGGCTTTAAAATAGGGATAAGGGGGGGAATGTGAGGAAATAGAGCTAGGTATGAGTCTCTAGTTCATATGCATGATTATGGGAAGAACTTGGGAAATTAAAGGAAACCTCTAGGGATATAGGATTAACAAATATACCTTAAACTAGGTCACATAGGACCTATTAAGGGTCCTTGGCCTAACATTTGATGTATCAGTTGCATTAGGAGGTTTAAAACATTATAGATGGTTCATAATGCCCTTGACATGTTTGAGGGAGCAACCCCAAACCTTAAACACAAAAAAATAGGCATCCAAGGCCAAAGACAACACATCAATCCACTACATGTGACCTATTGGGGTTATTACTTACCTTTAAATCAGGAAATAAACACAATTATGAGGTCTTCGATAGTATTTATGGGTTTCAAGGTTTTGTATAATGTAGCAGGAGGAAACATGAGCCTTAAGCCCTAAAGGAAGGTATGAAACAAAGGCATGACTTCCAATTCTATCCTTGGGATTTAAGTGTCGATTTAATTGACACTAGGTATGGGCATTAGAAACTTTGACATAGTTGTGGGAGGAATCATAGGACTTAGGCCCTAAAGGAAGGTTCTAGGTAGTTCCCCCTAAGAACATTGGCTCAAACTATCATATAGGGCCTCTTGAGGATTTCCTTTTCTTCCAAATGGGGGTATGCACACCAATAGAATATTTTGAGCTCTAGGTGGCCATGAACATGGCTGGGTGAAGAAGCATAGGGATATGATGATAAACAAAACTATTAGGAAGACATGGACATGAATAACACCTCAAATCACCACATAAGACCTATTGATTGGATTATCCTTACCTCTTAGTAGGAATATGGATGTTGTTATGAGGTTTATGATACTAATTAGTATGAGACTCTCGGCTTAGACATGGTTTAGAGGAAAACCTAGGCCTTATATCCATGCTTTGCATCCCTTCTTTAATTACTCGATCATAATAGTCCATTCATACGTGGAACCAAACTACTCTAACACCATAGACATCGTAGTTCTTAAAATAATTTTGTGGCATCGGAACCTAGGGGAGAAGATAGGTAGGGAGGAAGCTTAGATAAGAGAAATCACTCCTGCATTGGTTTTTTCATAGAAAGCTTGACCTATTTGATCCTAATTGGGGGAAAAAATATACCACAGGGGTTGGTTAACTTGGTGGACAATTATTCTTAGAGGAAGGAGACGATTCATGTGCTTATTAATAGGGTATATGGACCTTAAAAGAATATTTATTTTTATCAAAGATTTTACCAGTTGATGTGTTGATAAAGGAAAGTTACTCAAATCATCTTCCCATTCAAACCCTTTGTTTTGCTGGATCATGTGATTAACACAAATCCTTCTTCCTTATTTAAGATAAATGTTTCTCATTTGGAATCCCTTCATTGTCGTTCTTTGTTCCACTATGTTTGGAACATTATTCATTGTGTTATTGGGGATATGGACTACATGGTATGGTGGGAGGCGTCCATTCAGAGGGCTATCAAATTCATGTGTGATTGGCACATATGATTTCTTTTAAGCATAGAAAAAAGATTCAAGAGGGTAGCAGAAGTTGGAATATGTGTGCCTAGCCTCCTTGAGGAGGACTCACATAACATTATCATTTAGGAGTACGCAATGCACAAGTTAGAGATTGAGGTGGATAGAGAGGAGTATATAACTATAGGTTCTAGCGTCCATGCCAAGTTACAATGGAATCAAGAGAGAGATGAGGGATCAAATTTCTTCTTCAAATTTCTAATGAAGATAGTGTTTTTTTTTACTAAAACAGTTATGAGGCTAATTTATAGATCGACTGGCAAACCAGCTACCAGAGGCTTTACATTCAGAAACTAGTCTATCCTATTCTTGATATCCAAAGAAACAGGCTGCAAACTATCTATTGCACCCTTTACAGAGGATCTAGAGAACTAAGAAGATACATATCGAGACAGCCATAGACTGAAGAGCTTGAAAACAGAAATGAGAGAAAAATGTAAACACAGAGTTTGGATTCAGAGAATCAGCGTTCTGGTTTAGGCTCCTTTCCCTTCTCTTTGGTCAGGTCTGCTACCTTCTTTTCCAGTTCCTTCAACCGGAGTCCAATACCTCCAGTGGCCTCAGCCAATTCCTTGATGTTTTTCAGCTTGTCATCGAACATTTCATCTCTTAGTTCTTTTAATTCCATGTTCATGCTTTCCCACCTGCTCGTGCCAAGGGCCCGCATTCGGTCTTGCTTTTTCTTCAGCTCGTTGAGATCCGCCTGGAGTTGGGTGAGTCGAGCTTCAGGGGTGGACGAGCTGGAAGCCATCACGTTGCTTCCTATCCGGATCTGAGAGCACCCACAGCGATTAACTCAGCGTTTCCTTCAGGAGATACGATGGACTAACTGAGAGAGGGGCGCTGCCTGAACTAGAGGCGAGTTCAGAAGGAGGTCTGAGACAACCAGATCCTGAAGATTGCCTTTTCTGAAATGTCGATTTACCTTGCTGGTAGGGAATCGTCCTTGAGAGCGTCCATTGGAGGCCAATTTCAATGAAGACATGCTCAGTACTGAAAGGATCGTGGTCCAGATTCCTTTGAGGTTTTTTAATTGATATCCGCCTGAGATTGGAACAGAACGAGATTCCCAAGGAAATCTCCCAAGCTGAGCTTTGGAGGCACGAGATTTTCATTGCTTATCCTGTACCGAGCTAAAAGGACAGAATCTTTCAGGCTAAGGGATGGGCACGTGGCCTATGTTTCCATTCAGACTTAGTTCTCCTTTATTCAACTGGGCTCCCAAGTTGGCTTCATGATCCGCTAAGTTATTCAGATGCCGAAGGACGTGGTAGAATTTCACCTCTTCGAAATCTTTAATCTTGAGTGAGACTTTCCTGTAGATGTGGGTCAGTTCCATATTTTTTGGTGGCTCCTTCAGGATGAGAGCCTGGATGGTGTTACGGGAGTCACTAATAATCACAATCTTCTTAATGGAGAGAGCATTGGCCTGAGTGAGGCCCTGCCAGATGGCAAGAAATTCTGCAGCATTATTTGTTTTATTGCCCAGACCCCATGAGAAATTGAGGATGATCCTCCCTGTGACATCAATAATAACTCCGCCACTTCCAGCAAGGCATGGATTTCCCTTCGAGGCCCCGTCAACGTGCAGTATGTGCTCATTTAGAGCAGATCTCCATTTAATAAATTCTTGCTCTTTTAATCTAATTTCCCAAGGGT
>LPNX010609885.1:195224-223404 GCA_001517045.1 Pseudotsuga menziesii
AACCAGCAGCGGCAGGATACTTTCCGGAGGAAGAGCCCCATCCTCTTTTGTCTTTTAGCTTGGAGGAAATAGGGGAGAGGCCTTGGAGAGCAAAGAGAAGAGCGCGGGCTTCCAGATCTAGAGGAGGTGGGACAGGCCCCAAGTCCCACTCAAGCCACCTGTCATCAGGCCCCCACCTAGAAATATCCCAAAGGGAATATTTACTGGAAGAGTGAAGCCAGTTTTTGATATTTTCCAGACCTTCTGAGCCAAAGAGAGGAGGCTGTCCAAGAATAGAATCCTCCCAAAATTTTATTTTGGCTCCGTTACCCGGAATCCAAGTGAGGCTGGAAGAGATGAAGTTAAGGGATTTAATGCAAAGAGAGAGAATATGGGAACCTTTCAAAGTCCTTGGAGGGTGGTCCAGGCATCTTTCTTTGTGGCCTCTGAAGTACTTTGTTCTCAATGCTTTGGAACTCCAAGTTGTTTTCCCCCTGACCATTTTCCAGAGGATCTTTCCTCCCATGGCTAAGTTTTGAGTAGCCACGTCTCTTACTTGCAGCCCTCCTTCCCATTTTGGGGCTTTGACTTTGTTCCAGCTGACTAAATGCATTTTCCTGCCTTCATTCCTTCCCCCTTCCCACAGGAAATTCTTCAGTAGCTTGTCAATTTCTTTCACTATCCCTTTAGGGGCTAGAAGAAGCGAGGCTTGGTAAACGGGCAGGGAGGCTAGAACAGAGTTGATAAGGACTAATTTACCAGCTTTGTTCAGCCAAGAGGCCCCCCAGGACGTGATCTTGCTCTTGAGTTTTTCAAGCAAGGGCATCTAGAGGCTATTCCTAGGGGCTGATTTCACAAGAGGGATTCCGAGATATTTTATGTAATCCCACCGGGAGGTCCCATCCATGTTCAGCGTTCTAGAGATCTCGGCCAACTCGATGGGAGGGCAGTTCCAACTGTAGATCTTGCTCTTCCTCAAGCTGATTTCACTTCCTGAAGCCTCCGTGAAGGCATCCAACTCATTTTTGAAGGATCTGGCCGTAGAAAGATTTGCTCGGCCCATAAGTAGGGTGTCATCCGCGAACTGGGGCATGATTCAGTCTCTTCACTCTGGGAGAGATGGACAGGCCCAAAAGAGACTGTGGCTGGGTTCGTTTGACAAGCTGAAAGGAGAGGACCGAGGCTTGGATCACATAAAGCAGGGGTGAAAGAGGGCACCCCTGCCTTAAGCCCTTGGAAGCTTGAAAGAAGTTGGCCGGTCTCCCGTTCACCAATGGGGCGATCCAAGGCTCTGAGATGCAAGCTTTGATCCAGTTTACCAAATGGGGGTGGAAACCCATTTTTCCCATAGCTGCAAACAGAAAATTTAAACGTACTCTGTCAAAAGCATTAGCAAGATCAAGCTTCACTATCATACCTTTTTCTTTTCGATGACAGCTGGAATGTATTGCCTCTTGGACCAGGATGATGTTGTCCTGGATTTGTCTGCCCTGTATAAAGCCCCCCTGATTCTCCGGGATGATCCTTGGAAGGATTTTTTTTAGTCTGTTCGCGATAACTTTGGTGATGATTTTATAGCCAGTGTTGCAGAGCGAGATGGGCCGGTATCTGGAGAAGTTGAGGGCTCCTTTTTCTTTAGGAATTAAAGCCAGAAAAGACGAGTTTGTGCTTCCTCCGATTTTGCTGCAATGCTGGGATTTCCTCACCATTTTGATCAAGTCTTTCTGGATGATGTCCCAACAGGCTATGAAGAATCTTGCCGTAAAGCCATCTGGTCCGGGAGATTTTTCCGGATTCATTCCGTGGATAGCTTCTCTTATCTCCTCAATCGTTATGGGGGCCTTAAGCCTGTGATTTTCTTCATCGTTGATGATCATAGGAATTTCAGAGAGAGGGTATCGGTACAGGAGGGGGGGCGCGTCCATATCTTCAGTGAATAGATCTTTAAAAAAGGAGTGAGCTGCAGACTTTATCTCCTCAAATTTTCTGATCACGTGATCCTGGAAGTGAATTTCTCTGATGTTGTTCTGATTTTTCCTTGCTTCTGCCTGTTTATGAAAGAAGGAGGTGTTTTTATCGCCCTCTTGCAGCCAAAGGCAACGCGCTTTCATTCTCCAGTACTGCTCCTCTCTCCTCAGCGCTGAATGAAGAGCCTTTTGGAGATCGATTTCCTGGTTGAGAAGCTCCGCTGTGATCGTGGACTCCTCCATGAGCATTTGGTGGTTTCTGAGAGCACATTGGGCATGCAGTCTTTCCGAAATTGGAGATGGCTGGGACTTTGCCCAGGATTTCAGCGCCACTTTCAGTCTACGTAGCTTCTCCTCCCATATGTAGAACGGAGAGCCAGAGACTGCTTTTTTCCACGTTTATGTTACCAGATCTAAGAACCCGTCCATGGTGACCCAGAGAGGGCTGAAGCGGAAGGGGATGGGCCCCAACTTTTCTCCGGAGGTCAGGGCCAATGAGATAGGCTTGTGATCAGAAGTGCATGCCTGCAAGATTTCTGAGTTGGCAAATAGACCAAGCGTGAGAAAGGACGAGTGAACCAAGAACCTATCCAGACGGGCAGCAATATGGCCCGGCCCAACTCTTTTATTAGACCACGTGAATTTGCCTCTGCTGGGTTTGATATCCGCCAGATCCCAGCCAGAAATGATGTCTTCAACCCACTCCCTCGCCGGATCTCTTACGGGGGAGCCTCCTTTCTTTTCCGAAAGAGCTAGGGTGACATTCAAGTCTCCAGCGAGCACCAGATTGTCGTGTTGGTTGGCTGAAAGGAACATCGAGAGAGAGTCCCAGCAGTCTCTCTTTTCTGCCAGGAGAACAGGGGCGTAGATGTTGAAGAGGGAGATTTGCTGTCCCGAGTCTCTATACTGCAGCTTAGTGAAGATCCAATGGGTGGTGCCATATTCTTCGGTCAAGTCAAACATGGAGGAGTTCCAGAAGGTAGCTATCCCTCCTGAGGCTCCTCTTGAGCTGATTGCTCTGCCTTCTCCTTTTTTCCAGAACTTTTTGCCCGCCTGGATGGTCTCAGGCGCCTCCATCTTCGTTTCCTGGATTAGAAGGATCTCTGGTGTTTTCATTCGGACAAGGTCTTTGATTGCTTCTTCTTTGGTCTTGCTTCCCATCCCTCTGCAATTCCAGGAGACGAATATCATTGGGGTCAAAAGGAGGGGGGGTGGCTCCTTTCGGAGCCCTGCCTTTCTTTGAGGATCTGGTTTCTATCATGTCCGGGATGGTTTGCTGGACTCCTGCCGTGACATCTCTATACGATATTTCCTCTCTTTTTTTGCGATCTGGCTTCCTTCCTCTTGGGTTCCTTTCAGGAGTTCCAACCGAGTTGCTGGTCTCAGTAGCCCCCCCATCTGATTCAGCTCCCGTTCCGGAGTCTACAATGGTGTTTTCTTCGTCAGATTTCAGCGCTTCTTTAGCTATTGGATCATTATTTTCCCTGGCTGGGTTTTCTGAGGGTGTTTTCTTCGTCAGATTTCAGTGCTTCTTTAGCTATTGGATCATTATTTTCCCTGGCTGGGTTTTCTGAGGAGCCTGCAGATTGCGTTGCTATCTCTATACATTCCTTTTCCGGTTCGATTGGAGTATTAGTATCTTTTGCCTGGGGCTCGTTTGGCGCATTCTCTTTTGCCTGAGGATGGATCTGCGAGTGGTCAGGTCTTGTTTCTTTGGATTTAGAGGCTGGCTTGTTTCTCTTGACCTTATGCCAACCTTCAGCTTCTTCCTTGTCCATTGATTGATTTTTTGGACAATTCCTCTGAAAGTGTCTGTGCTCCTGGCAGAGTCTGCATTTGAACGGAAGGTGTTCGTAATCCACTTTCTGGAAATGGGTCCAGGTGCCAACCTTCAGCTTCACTGCCTCTGGAAGGCCTGCTTCTAGATTCACCTCCACACAGATCCTGGCACAATTGTAGATATTCTTATTGTCTGCCTTGTCCACAAATTTTCCTATTCCATTTTCGATTTTCTGCAGAGCTTCGAAGTTCCAGCAGTGGATCGGCAGGTTGGGAAGCCTGACCCAGACTGGCACTTCCTTAGGCAGATCTACAGATGGATCAAAATCAGGGGTCCATCGATTTAGGTACAGGCCTTGGGTTCCCATGAAGTATGGGCCGTTCCGGAAAATGAGATCTTTATCCTCCTTGTCAATGAATTCGAAGAGAAAGTAGCCACTGCTCAGGGGGTAGCAGGTGACTCCATGATTAAGGTGCGGCTTCCAGTTTCTCTGGATCCAGTCGTCGGTAGTCTTTGCTGAAGGCCAGAGGCCCATGAATTGACCTACCAGTCCTCTTTCAGAAAGAGCTAGAGCAATCTTGACCGAGGAAGTCTCAGGCAGGGCGATTTCAGGGATATCAGCGAGTTTTTTTATGAATTTAGGAATCAAGGGAGGTGCAGATCTCTTCCCTCCACCAGCGACCAGTATCCGGAAAGCGTCCAACTCTGCAAGAAGGGGGGGAGGGAGGGTCTCCTCGCCCCCAGGGGCGGCCATGGCTGCCAGAAACCCTAGCTCGCGCGCGCAATAGAGACCGCGTCCTCAGGGAGCAGCGATCTCAATCCCATGTGGATAACATAGATTGAGGTTCTTCTAATGAAGATAGTGTTGCTAACAAAGTACTTAGCCTTTGTAGAGAAGGTGGTTAACTTGAGGAATGCCCCTTAGATTTGAGATAGGTTTGTTGATCATTTTCACAATACTTGTTCTCCTTATCTGGTGATAAATGCCATGGTTTTTGGCTAGGAATTCTTGCTACAGGGTGATTCCCCATAAGGTATTTGTTATAGATAATGATAGGTTGGTCAAGGATTTCATAAATGATGAATTGTTTGTAGTGCTTAGCTGTATAAAAAATAGTAAATCTCTATGGATTGATGGACAATATTGTGAGTTCTATTGTAAGTCTATGTGAGATACTGTTGAAGATGAAAATACTCATTAGATTTAGAGGCCTTTTCCATAGGATGTTTGATAGATTCCATTAATCTGGGGTGAATAAATCTCATTCTAAATATGTTTTGAAAGACACCATTTGAGGATGGTGAACAATAAATTTATTGAGTGTTTATTACAAAACAATGGCTAAGGCAATGCCATTGAGGGCGAGGGATGTTTTTGAGAATATTGTGCATAAAATGCAGACAAGTAAATTTGTTTAGGAGGTGTTTATAGTTGACATAGTGATTTTTGCTTAGGTGGCCATGGAGTGGGATAAGGAATCTAGGAAACATCCTCTCTTCCTTAAAATTTAATTTAATAACTTGCCTATGATCGAATTGACTAGGAGTTCATTACAAATATGTTGAAATATTTGGGGTTTTTTTCCAAGGTGTGTGGTGATGGCCAAAAACCTATTCTCTTACACCTCATATTTTGTTGCAGTGACTAATACACATTCTCATTATATTCTTCTCCATTATTCAATTACGTAGGGATGCCCCCTAACACCTTATCATTATGTTTGGATTACTTATTTCCTTGGTTACTTGTTGGATACTACTAATTTACAGGAGAATATTAAAGGCATATCACTTCAATATGATTCTAAGATGGTGAATTTAATCACTCTGTATATAATTGTTTTCTATCTATTCAAGATGAGAAGGACTCAAAAATTAGTGTTAGAGATTGTTTTTCCAAGATGTTGCAGCTAAGACTACTTATCATAAGACATCATAAGACTAAATACTAATTCTTTGGTCTAGATGATCCTCCTCCTTAAATTCCTCTTGCTTAGACCTTCAATCATTCAAATTTGTAATAGTGAGATATCTTACCATCCCCTTTGTTGTGGGAATTTCTTTGACAACTATGTGAGGTTGGTGTTTGGAGCGTCTGTAGAATGAACTCCTGTTCTTGTAAAACAAATACCTTCCATTTGTTGGAAAGATAAATATGTGTGCAAGATTCTATATGCATCATATATTTATTATGTTTCTTGTTGGCATCTTAGTAAGACTAAATTTCATATACTCCAAAAAAATTTCATTCATACTTGTGTTCCAATTATGGTGGGGATTACGGCCTCCCTATGGTTCTTTGGGATATTTGCATTATGCCAAATGATGAGAGAGTCCTAGGATTGATTGAAATATTCACATAGGGTAACATCTTGGCTAGAAAATGGGACTCCCAATGTCTAGAGTGACGATCTCCTCTATAAGTATTATTGAGGCACCATATTCTTACATCATAACATATTGGTAGGAAAATCAAGTTAAATTCAAGCTTTTAGGCTTATAACAAACCATTGAAAATGTTAAATATACCTAATAGGTCAAACTAGGTTTTGGAGGGGCTAATTTAGCATATGGGATCAATGTTTAGAAAGTCAAGCTTAGTAAGAATGACTAGTCAATCTAGAAATTCAAATTAGGGTTTTGGAAAACAATTTTAAGGTTCTGGAATAAGGCATAACCTCATGCAAATTGAAACGTTATAACAAGCTACCACCTATGAGACTGGGATAACCATCCAAGAGCTCAAGACTTCTCTAATGTCATCACTCTTCCACCACTAATACCTTGAACCACAACATCACTTCTTTTTCAAAACCATGACATTTAACTTGTACCTACCATACAAAAAATTATAATTATAAATGTGCCCCAAAAAATACTCTTTCACAGAAAAGGAAAAAAAGAGAGGGAAATAATGTTTTTTAAGGAAAAAATGTTAATATAGCTCCTTGCAGAAAATTATAAAATAGAAAAAAAGAAAAAAAATGAAAATAGACTCACTGGACTAACTTTTGTACAAGAATCACAGATGTATGAATATATCATGGATGTATGAATACCAGTGTTTTGTGGGCCCCCAGTCTTAGTTTCAAGGGGAAAAAGATGTTAAAAATAATAGGCTCAGATTATGTTGGCTCTACAAAGAATTATGATCGATGTGTATATCTATATCAATGGGTATATTTGGATCAATGTACAATGTAACTATCTAGATGGAATCTCACTAGACAATAAACCTTTAAAAATGTAAGAACAATTGGGGGTTAACAAGCCGTAACATTGTTGATAGAGAAATCCAAAGCCTTAATCCCTAAAGAAATATACTAGATATCTAGGTCCAAACATGACACCTAAAACCACCATGCATGATCTCCCAAGATTATTCTTCGCCCACAAGTGAGGATATTGGTGCCATTATGATAGTTTAGAACTGGGCACATGGGTCTTAAGGCTCTAGATATGATTGGGATGGGAAACATAGGCCTTATTCCCTAAAGGAAGTTTCTATGCACCCAAAGCCATGATCAACACCTAGAATCATCAAACATGACCTATTGATGAATCTATGTATAACTAAGAGTGCTAATATGTTCATCATTATCGGTTTTTTAGAGGCTTATGCTCCTATACATGGCTGGAGAAGAATACTCAGGGTTTAAGTAGTAGAAGAAGATTCTATGAATCCAAGGTCATGAAATATTGCTCAAAGCACCACACATGATCTATCAACAATATCCATCTTTCAGTGGGAACCTCAATGCCAATAAAAGATTGCCATCACTAGGCTCTACACATGGTTCAAGGAGGCATCTAATAGCAAGAATTTGATAGGATCATTACAAAAGGAAAATACATATAAATCATCAAATTTAAGTAGAGATTATTTTAAATTTTCCTTGCAGATAAAGTTACAAGCGGTGTAATAAGGAAAAATTGAGATGTTTTAATGTAAGAGTTCATATTTTGGATGGAAATCTCCATCTGTATTCTTAGGAATTTATGGTGAGAGAGTTCTATTAGACAACCCAATAGTATAATAAGTGGAGGAATAGCATTCAAAATGGAAATATGGATCAATTTAAGGTAAAAACATCATAGAGTCTACAGAGAATTGGAAATAATGTTTTTGTTGTTCATGGAAGTGGTAGAGGAGGAGGAAATATTAACCATTGGCATCACCATCCATTCAACATGAGTTATCTTAGCTATATAGTCCATGCAAATAAGCTGACAAACTGAAAAAAGAGGGGACTCTCTTTATTTGATTTTAATAACACCTACTTAATGATTCCAAGGTGAATTCCATGGGGGTCTTCCATTCTATTTAATTACAAGCACATTATGGATCAATTCTGAATGTTGATACTTGCATGTCCTTATCATAGGACCATGGAGACACATACTATTATCTTACTTAAGCATGATATCAATACACACTTGAATTGACCAATGGCCCATTTCCATGGTAGTACAACTCTATGACAATAGTAACCAACCACCCTTTTAGGATTGAATCTCTATTTACATAGACACATGTACATGTGAAGCCGTTTTCCTCCTCTACATTGTAATTTAGTTGAAACTTTGTGCCCATGAATGGTAGAAAAGAACATCTATGACATCTAAGATTGTTATCATAGAATAATGTGATTACCACAAAGACCATTTTGTAACAATATGTGGTTGTGTATATCACAATTAAAAAACAATACCCTATGTGAAATATACGACCATGTCCACACATAGATTGTGTTTGAAGATCCACTTTAAATAATGATAATACTATATAGTAATAAAATTTAAACTAGTATAGCTCCCTCTTAATCTTACATTTGAAGCATTGATAGATTTGTATTTTAATTCTGTTTTGACCTCTTAGGTGCTAAATACATCGATAGCTTTAAAAAAATAACTTAGATTCATCTTAAATATGGATTTATAATAGTTGAAGAAAGATAAAATCACTTCAAGTGTAACTATTTTTTAAATTCCAAAAACTTATAATATATTTACACTTAAGAAGATTCATGCTAATTTTAAATTCAAAAAAAAAATTACATTAAAATTAAACACACTTAAAAATGTTATAATTAAAATAACTTAATTAATTTTTAAAATAAAAAAGGTTACATCAATATTTGATATCTTATTTCCTTTTATTAAAATATAATTTCTTTATTTCTATTTTATTTCCTTTTTAACTTAGGATTTTTTTTATTTTTCAAATTTAAAATGGTTCTGCATTTAGTAAATGCTTTGGAAACATTATGAAATGGAGAAGAAAAATACTCTTCATCTCGAAAAAGAAATATTACATTGTGAGTTTAAAGTGTTAGGAAAAACACACGTTTTCCTTCCAACTTAAAAATGCATATGAATTTTTTAGGTTTAATTTATAAATTATAAATGGAGTTGGGTGAAAGGTGAAATGTTCTAATTGGTATCCTAAAGCAAGCACTCCCATATTAATTTAAGGTTAGATACCAAGTTTTTGAGTAATAAAAGAAAATAAATGAGTGAAATATGAGATTATGTGTTTTTATTTTTTAATGAGAACCCTTGTTTTAAGGGTGGCTAGTAGCTACATGTCCTTATTTTTGAAAAAAATAATAAAATTAAAATTTGAAAGAAAATTGAAAGCATAAATAATCGATTTTTAGTTATGTATGTTTTTTTTATTGGGATAGTTGAAAAAGTTAACATTAAAAAATTTCACATATTAAAAAATAACAAGATCATCAAATCTATTACATTTTTTCAACAAGCAAGAGCCACAAAGCTCAAGCTCGATGAATTTTTTTCATCTAACCTTACAGATTTTAGGTTGCGGCCACAAAGCTCGAGCTGGATGAACAAATACTCATTAAAAGGAATTGTATATCTTACTATATTACCATGGACTCTTGTAAAAAGATCTCCAATTTTTAGAAGGAATTGAATGTTGCAATGTTGCATCCTACTAGGCGTTGATGGCCTAACATAAGAATACATATATTAATGGAGGAGGAAGATAAATGTACCTAGAGACGCCAATTCCTGAACTTCGATGAGAGCAAGGTGATTTTTGCCAATTTCAAGTAGATTTAAACACTTATCAAAAAAAGAAATTAGATGGAATCTTAAAAGATAGTTTGCTTAATCTTAACGTAGGTATAACATTCTATGAAATTCCAATGAGAGTAGGTTTAAAGCACACCATTTTGTTATTCAACAACAAAGAATATAGTTACCTTTGGCGATCTCCACGAAGATCAAAATGTTCTTTTTCATGCCTAGAAGCAACCTTCTACTCTATTCAAAACTTTGTACACAGTGGCGGAAGCTCCTTTACTGGTATTTTGCTCATATTTAATTCATGTAAATAGTAAATATGCAATTCAACAATAGAAAAAAGAAATATATATACAAGATAACTCCTCACCATGATTGTGATTATCAAGAATTCTTTGATAAATAATGAATTGTTCAAGCATGAAGGGAAGCTGGCTAACTTTACAAGTGGAGAATAAGTATGTAACCTTCATGACATTGTGGATTCCATTGAATGGATCTCCATGCAGTGCTCTTGTGAATTGACCTTGACCTTCATTATTGTGGATGTCATAATAACTTTGGAAACTTGCGCTTGAACCTTCTAAACAATTCAACAAACCAATAGATTAGTAATCTCTTACTATATGATGCATGCTAGAGATTACTTAAAAACAAAATTTCTACATAAAATAGAGATCAATGTTTGATTTTCTGGGATGAATGCATGGATGTCGAAGCAAATAGGTAAAACATATAAGTTATATAAATCTTTCGCTTTCAATGGAATGAAGAAGTTCTTTCCTAATGTTGTATTATTTTTTCAACTTTGATCACATATTCAAGTTTAAAATGTTTACACTAAAATATGGAGAGTACACACCTTAGATCTAAAATGTTGAAACTATTGAAACTGAAGGCATAAATGTTACAATCAATCTAATTTCCCCAAACAGACCTCTTATCATACACCATCACTAGATCCATGTTCATTGAGAACCATTCCCTTCCCGCATGAAATAGCAAACATGTCCACCATATGGAAATAGAAATAGAAATTACAACAAACGTTGTTATGATATTTGGAAATAAATGGAAACATTGCAAAAGAATATGAGAAAATAAAAAAGAAAAGTCTTTTTAATACGTGGCAAAATCATTTGAAAAAGGATGGAATCTAATTATGAAAAAAAAAAAGGTAAGTTTCCATGTGTGAGTTTGATTTTTTTCTCTATTTATTTAATCTTTAATTTTATAGTATGGTACCAATCAACTTTTGAAAAAAATCCAATAGAAATTAAAATAAATACGAAAAATAACAAAAATATTAGTTGCACCTTACACATTTCGAAAAATTAAATATACTTGCATTAAAATAATAGAAAAAAGAAAAAAACAATAGTCTCTACCTTTGACATGGAAGTGACTCTCCCATATGACTTTAAGGCGAGTTATCACGATTTCTTCATCATATTTAATTTTGAAACAAATATTTTTAATGTAACATAAACATAAATTTTAAATATTTTTGTATATTTTTAATCATACCATATAGTACACATTTTCATATAAATGATATTATGTTGTATAATCCAATTTTATATTATATTGTTTTTTAATATATGCTAAGGTAGGGATATACTAAAAGTTGGTAGTCAAACTCTTTTGACTTATATTAATTTCTATTTTTCCAAAAAACTATTTACATATATATATTCACAGTGGTTCACCACGGAAGCCCTGTTTACACCATGGCTACATCCACCTTGGAAAATATCTTTACACTCGCTTGGCAAGTATACATGAACTTGGGTAACTACCCGAGAGGGTTCATGATCAACGGCTTACCAGCCTAATATTTCATTACATGCAAGGGCTCCCAAGGAGCAAATGTCCTCGGCGAGATTTGAACCCGGGTGGGGAGTGCAACAACCAAATCTCCCAACCACCCGAGCTACGCCCCATGGACACATATATATATATATTGATGATGATGGTGACGATAGTTAATGTTTGTTGGACCTTAAGAAATAAAAGTAAGGAACTATTTGGTTTGCTTTAGGGTTTTATTTATGTGCTAAAGAATCTTCGAGAATAGTGTTCCTAAATTACTATAATTTTGATGAGATAGAAGGTTCAAGATAAGTTCATATTGTAACAAAAAAATTGAAATTGAGATCTTTATGGGTGTACATAGGGAAATTTAAAAGGAAGTGTTTTTCATCCTCAACACAAAGTCTCCCAAATATGACAAATGCTTTAAGCCCACAAAGTTTTAGGAAAGGTACAATGCCATGTTTCACTATGCATCTCATGAGAGTTTGATCTTATTTTGGCTATGTGAATCTTCTTGTTTACACTAGTTAAAACACGGAGATAATGTTGGTGTTAAAGATTAGGGTTAAAGATCTTCTTGTAATATTTAATTTTCTTTTATCCTCTAAATTTTCATCATAGCACAACTCCTCTTTAAACTTTGAAGTAATAATATTTTTAATATCATCTCTATTTTGCAAAGTTAAATTTTAATCAATCCCTCGCACCTTTAACTAAGACACAACATCTCTATGCTAACCTTACTTGAGCCTTAGGTGATTTTGATTAGAATTTAAAGCACTTTTCGAAAGTGTCTAGTCTCTTAAGTTATTTAATTGAAGGTACTCAATCATAGCTATGCTCTCACTGAGGGAAATCCCCACTTCAATCAATATAATAGGATATGGCATATTGCTTTTAATTTTAAGATTGTAAGTGATAAAATGCTTTCTAATTTGCTCAATCCTTCTCCAAGATATTCTAGATAGGCTACAACCCCAAACTTCACACCCATATAGGAGAATGAGAGTGAAAATCTAGTTGCAAAGAAGAATTTATTTTTATCCCACATCATATGGTTTACTGACTTACAATTGTTTTCAAGACCAAAATAAGATTTCCACCCTCCATTGACCTTTTTCTTGATATTGTACAACTCCAATTAAGCTTGTAATGGATATCAATCCCAGGATATTTGTAGAAAGTCACTTCCTCCAAGTTCCTATTATCATACAAAAAATGAGCATAAGTGACCTTATTAGATTTTATTGAATTTTGGATATTCCCATACCAAAGAATAAATCATTGATAATTTTCAATCCTTATAAAGATCAAAGGGAAATATTGCTAGAATAACAATATCATTATCATAAATAAGGAGGATGACAACAATTCCTGCTAACATCATGCCGGTGCAACTTGCTCTATTAAACAAACTTCTATCTTAACAATGTATATACCAAAAAAGGCAGGCCAAGAGAGGGGACAACCTTGCTTAACTCTTATATTACAGTTAATATCTTCCAACCAACCCTTGGTGTTATTAAACTTGAAAATGACATCCCTTAGTGTTCTTAAACTATGAAATGACATTCTCATACAACGTTTTTGTAACAACTCTCAACATGAAAGGAACCTTTAACTCTTCTAATCTTTTCCAAAAGTTATTTCTAGGCAATGTGACAAAATATTTCTTTAAGTCCATAAAGCATCTAAGGAGATTGAGTTTATTCTTGTAACATTTATTTGCAATGATCCTAAGAGCAATGAGGTGGTGTATAGTGCAATGTTACCTTTTAAAACCGACTTTCCTTTTTTCTCTTTTACATTAACTTTCTATCCACATGTGGTAAATATAAAATAATAACAAGGGATACTTTTTTTTTACATGCCATCCATAACAAATCTTCTATAAAAATACAACCTTGTTAAATATGACATGGTACTTTCTTTTTGGCACTATTTGTTATTTTATGGTGGTCTACATCACAAACAAACAAGGTGTGTGTGTAACCCCTATAATACACAATTGCTAAATATGTCATGCTTTTGATATTTTTTTGTTGCACAATCCATTATTTTGTGGTGATTTACAACATACACAAACACATATTAAGTTTGGTGTTTTGCATCACAAAATTTCAATTGACATAGGATTAGCTTTAGTGTTTTGCAACACAATATTTCAATCCATCTAAGATTGGTTTGGTGGTTTAAACAATACACCATGGAATGCCACATATTAATTTAACACAAAAATTAACATATTTCACAAACCCTACTTTTTCACCAAAAATCTTAGCACCACTTTTATATCCCCACATTATCTCCACTTTTGTACCACTAATTAAAAATTGAGGATTTTCTAAAACCTTCACAAATAGTAGTGATGGTTATTAATATCGTCTGAGACAAACTTTCGTTAAAAAAGAAAGAGGTACTTGGTATTCCTTCAATTTTTTTTTCTATGCTAAAAGAACTTTTAGAGAAGCATTCCTAAATCACCATAGTTATGATGAGTTAAAAGGTTATGAAGGTCAATACTATAGAAAATGTTCTGAAATTGCTCTTTGATGTGGGTGTATGCATGACATTTATGCGGAAGTGATTTCCCTCTTTGTGTCACAAAGATTCCATATTCTTTCATCCCATGACATTTTAGGAATTGTCGAGCACCCTATTTCACTATGGAGCTCATGAGAGTTTGTTTTTATTTTAGCAATGTTGATTTTCTTCTTTATTCTAGTTAAAAATATAGAGCCACATTTGATATTCTAGATTAGAGTTGAGCACCTCCTTATAATATCTTAAATTTCTCCCATCCTCTAAGTTTTTATCGCACCACATATTTTCCTTAAATTTAAATGTAATGATACCTTTAATTTTATTGCTATATTGTAGAATGACCTCTTCCATGACTCCCCAATGGATTAAGGAAGAATTGGCATCTTTATATGCCAACCTTGCTTAAGTCGCAGGTGGTTTTAACTAGAGTATGAAGCAATATTATGATGCCTCTTGTCTCCCATGTTGTTTATATTGTTATTGTACATTATGTATCTAATCATACCCATGTTCTCAATCGAGAAGATATTCAATTCTATGAGGAGGATAGCATAGGGTGAATCCATGAAGATGGGAAACATTTTTTTGGCCAAAAGTGGCATTGAAAATTTGATATTTTACTCATTTATTAAATTGAATCCCTTTAAACTCATCTATGCCTTGTGAATTTAGACATGCAATAAAAAAAAAAGTAGGGAAGTATTTTTTCTTTCCATTTACTTAAAAAAATACTAATATCATTTAATGTGTTAAAATAAGATTTAATGAAATATCTGTTCTTACAAATTTCAAGAAATATTAACAAGTGGCTTGTGTGCACTGGTCATTTTGCAGATGTGGCACGTTGTTGGATATAGATGTGTGAAAGTGGTTGTTGAAGGGAATGTTGGTTCACGGGGTCTTCACTCGGTGAAACTATGCCATAGAACTTTCATTCCATGGATATTTAATAATACCCCCAATTTCACTAGATATTGATAATACCTACCAAAATCCTTTTGTTGAGCTCCCCCTCGCAATACATATTTCTAATTAAAAAAATCCTATTTTTTATGAGATATTCCTTGTTTTTACTAGATGCCCCTTTTTATATGCCCTAATACCTATAAAACCCCCATACCCTATTCCGTGCCTCCCTAATACCTACAATATATTGACCTTATTTTATGTAAAACGCCCCATTTATGAATGAACATGATAAGGTATTAGTTAAAAAGGTGAATCCTTTGTGCATTGGCTACAAATTGCGTGGAAATAGAGGCTAAAGATCCTATGAGAGCTACATATCAAGCAAGGAGGGTGAACCATCAGCTTAGAGAGAATCTGGAGAATGCATGAGGAATTGGAAGGGATACTAGTGAGCTGCCGAAGATGGACGAGCCTACAACTAACAGTCAAGGGAATTTGAGCGTTGGCTACTACAAGACAAATCTACAGAGTGAAAACAAAGGGGCATGGGTGTTGGTAGCTGAAGCAAGCACATGAGAAGCTAAATATGAATAGTATTTTGTAGAAGAATAAATAAAGTATACTAAAGAGAAAGATGATATTGAAAGAAATCCCCAAAAGAAGGCTTTTGGGAGCACATCAAAGAGGTGTGTAGTCAAAGGGGCTGCCATGGCCTGTGGCCTGGAAACCAGAGGGGGACGAGAGAGCATTTTGGCAATGATAAGAAGGGACCAGATTGTTTGATGCAAAAGCAAAAGAGATAATGATAGAAGAGGAATGTAATGACTGTCTTGTAGTGAAAGAAACCCGAAGTGTATGAGTAGCTTTGCTACATGGAGCATAAGCTTGTAAATATTTGTCATGAACAAGAATAAAGCTTATTTCGATTTTGTGCTATTAAATTTTTGGATTGAGTTATCTTTAGTTGTTTTATTTGTTTATTAACAATTACCATGAGTGGAGCTAACTGTGTATGTGGCCCAATGTTGCAGCAGAAGCTGCAAATCCCTTATGAGTTGCAGCTATGTTACTCCTTGTTGACTTTGAAGAGAGAGACTTCCATTGCGGACTATAAGAACAACCCAATGTTGCATCATGATCACTCGAGCTGCGACTATGTCACTCTGTGTTGACAATAAAGAGAGAGACTTCCATTGCAACTCTGAAAACAAGCCAATGCTGCATGATGATGACTGTGTTGACTATAAAGAGAGAGACTTCCATTGCAACTCTGAGAACAACCCAATGCTGCATCATGATCACTGTGGACCATAATAAAGCTTAAATAAAGTTTGCAGCTCAATTAATCAATTATACGAAAATTCCTTCCAATCGCATAGATGGCATCCAACAAATCGTTGTTAAAAGTTTTAATGTATTATGTAACATTATGGACGAAGATCTCTTGCGTGTGGAAATAATAAAGTGATGGAGACGTCTTAGGTTAAGCTGGATTCCACGTATTATTCGCTCCTATGAGTAAAGAAGTACGTTGTTACTTGGCGGGCATGGCACGCATTCATTATGAGTCAATTAGTGTTCTACGAATTCCTCAAATACTTTTTAATATAATTTTACAATAGATTTTCCGCGACCGAATTATTAGTTCATAATTTAATTTAATCTAATTTCAATGTCCATTTTTAATATAATTTTACAATAGATTCTCCCGAATTCTTAGTTCATAGTTTAATTTAATCTAATTTCAATGTCCAGCAATAGGCCTAAAATGTCGGAAGAACAGAAAATTTACCTGAAGAAATTTGATATGACACCATCCATTTGATCAAATCTGAGAAAATGGGATTTGAATTTCAGCATATACACACCTGCATTCAATGCTAGGATGGATAATGTCCGTTGAAAAATAAAATATAAAACACAGAATTGATATGATAGTCATATTAATGTGCATTATTTACAGCATTGATCCATTGAACAACATTGATTTAGATCTTTGATCAGTTTGATCAAGTATTTGAGTACGATTTAGAAAAAACATTGATTCAAACTTTTTTTAACTCTATGAATACATTCAAATTTATAATCCAGGATGGTTGGCATAAATGTGTGCTCTGAAAACTAAGTTCAATGAATGCTCCAGGTCAATAACACGATTAGTAATATTTAGCTTGTTGCATGTCATTTAATGCAGTTACAACAGGTTTCATGCTCATTTAATGCGGTTGCAACAGGTTTTATACAAATTAGATCTCAAACTACTTAAAATTTAACAAGTATCAAGCTTGCTACAACACATTAAATAGCCAGACAAACTGAGTATTGCTGACCCAACAACAACACTGTTCAACAAAATTAGGTATTCAATTAATCTCGATATGTACAAACAATTAATAATTGCAGAACGAACAGTCAACCACAACACAGTTCAACAGAATTAGGTATTCAAATAAATTCGATATGTATAAACAATTAATTCTGTAACAATTGATATCTTATGGGTGCCAAGAGCGTTAATATATTTAAGAGGAGTAACAGTCATCTCTCCGAGATTGGTACGTATGGGCACTATTTAATACGACTAACAACCATCGTTACAGAAATTAGTAAGTGAATGTGGAGATAAATGATAATGGATTAATATGATTTCACAACTTGCTTTCGCTGGATATTCATCATAATTTCTATCTTGACACAGATTTTGTTTTAAATTTTGGATGCGAATTTTTCATCACCGAGTTTTTCTCCGACTAGATCTTATCCCTCTCAACTTGTTTTTCTTATTTAATTCAAATTTAAACTGATTAACTATGTTCAAAGTCAAGTCAATTCAGGGCAGAGCAAAGTCAATTCAGATAATAAAAAAAGACCAGCATCAAAAGGGTATGGAGCCAAGTCAATTCTTCTAAGCTATAATCAAAATAAGTTTGACGTGCAGCTTATGTTTTCTCTTTCACATTTTTTGGGAAACTCTCTGGAAATTACTTGGTTGCAAGCTTATATATTCCACAAACTTCCATTCCAGCTAAGTCATAAATTGAAGTCATAAATATTTATAACAAATATTGGGACACTTATTTTCATACCATCCAGAATAGTTATACTTAAAATATCAAGCATTTTCCATTTAAAGTTTGTTATGGCTTGCAAACAATAACAGGTCTAGGTAATTTAAATATATAATTTGACAAAATATGATGACTTAAATAAATTTAACGAGTACCCGTTTATACTGTTCCAAAATCAGGTCTAGGTAATTTAAATATATAATTTGACAAAATATGATGACTTAAATAAATTTAACAAGTACCCGTTTATACTGTTCCAAAATTATAAATTTATATTTTCATATATTTGTTTATGAATTTTATAGCTAAAGAAGGTGTTGATTTATTCCTAAAATTTTATAGTTAAAGAAGGTGTTGATTTATTCCTAAAATTTTATAGGTCTAAAGCGTTTGCTATCTTTGTGAGTCTATGGGCATTGAGGATGAAAATGGCTTTCTCTTACACTTACTTACACCCACATTAGATCTGAGTTTCATAGTATTTGATACAATATGAACCTTTATAACCTCCAAACTTACAAAAATTATTGTAAGTTTGGAAAGCTTCTTAGCAAGATTTTTGAACACAAGAACAAGATTTTAAAGTAATCCAAGTATTATCTTTTTAAGATAAAAAAGACCTTCTTTCTCTATTAAAGAGACTCACTCACAATATTGTCATTTAAACCTCTCACTAGTAGCCAATCAGTGATCCATCTCCCAGCACGTCCTCCTCGCTTCAGTTCTCCACGTAGTCATTTGCATATAGACCGTGCTCCACTTGGACCCCATTTGGGAGAAGCTAGTGGATGCTAGTCATTAAAGTTTAAAAATAATAATAATAATTGTTTGTTTGAATTATTTTTAATGTCATTTTTTGGTAGCTATTTTTCAATTTATGGTATATCAAGAGTAGAATGAAAAAATTATGTTGAATTTATGTTTGAAAAGTAAATTTATTTAAATTATAAATTTATGATGTATCAAAAATATATTTGAATGAAAAAAATATTTAATTTTTTTTTTTAAATATGAAAAATTTAAAATTAAAATAAAATTATGTGAAAAAAATTAAAATGAATATATATTTGAATTAAAAAAATCTTTAATTATTTTTAAAATATAAAAAAATTAAAATAAAAATAAAATTATGTAAATTTTTAAAAAATTAAATTTATAATATTTATGAAAAAATGACAACTGAGAAAGAATTTAATGGCTCTCATCTAACATCAGATTAAGAAAAGAAGACTTCAATCTTCAAAGCTAACCGAGTATTCAATCTTCATACTATCGTTGCATATTTTACCATTACACAATGACTTATTCTTCTTCACTATTAACTATGATTTCAATTATATTTCCACTATTAACTATGATTTCAATTATATTTCCAACAATGTAACTAAGGTTGGATTTTACCGATTGATGGTTGTTTGACAAAATCTTAAGGTTATAATTGAATTTAGTTTTAATATTAACAACCAGAAATTGAGGAAAATGTAATATTTTGTTGGGTAAATCAATCTCCTAATTTGAAAAAACAAAACTAAAACCAATGTCAAATCTATTAGGGTGGGAAAATGTAATAGATTTTACTTGTTCAATTTTGGATAAGAATAAAATAAAAGTTATCTTATATTTTTATTAGTATAGTGGATATATAATTTTATATTCCATTATTCATACCAGATTGTTAGAGTTAATATAAGCACAAAACAAATATTATTCATTAAACAAAAAAAACTGATATGAAAATAGAAAAACAAATTTTTATTAACAAAATTAACTAAGTATAACAAGTGTGTATTGGAGATTCATTTCATGGTGGTAGTATTTTGTTATGTTTAAATGCATCTTAATTAAGAATTAAATAAGCTTCTCTTAAAAATTCACTATTTAATTATTTTTAGATATATAATTCGCTCAAGTTTTATACTTCTTATCAATTTTTATATTTTTTGTTTGTTTATTAAGTACTATTTGTTTCAAACTTTTTTTTCTTAGTTTAATATTTATGTTATACCTTAAATGGATATTTATAAGGATGTGGTAATTAGTTTAATGTTTAGTATTTGTCTAAGAGCCACCCATCTCTACAAAATTAAGTGGCTAACTACACTTATGGGTGTTCAAGGAGCACTTGAGTTGTCATCTATCATTGAGTATGTGGACAAAATGTAATAAGTTTTACTTGTTTAGTTGCTTAAATGGTTTTGAAAAGTAATGAAAAGGATATTATAGATAGATAATTACACCCATAAATGTTTATATATTAGAATTTTGGTTGATTAACATCTATGCTTTTTCTACCTAGGTTGCACCAGGATGTCTGTTCTTTTATAACAGTTCCAAATTCAAAATAAACAATTATAAAAGAAAAATGAATATAAGAAAAAACTTATAGTTGAAACATGCGTAAATGCATGGATAAGTGGTAGTTGATACATAGATAACTTTTAGAACCTTCTTTAAGGTATACAACCTTTTTAGCTACAACAAATAACAAATAACTTATTTATGACTCTTCGCTTATGACTTATCTATAAATTAAATAAATGGATATTTATAAGGATGTGGTAATTAGTTTAATGTTTAGTATTTGTTTAAGAGTCACCGATCTTTACAAAATTAAGTGGCTAACTACACCTATGGGTGTTCAAGGGCCACTTGAGTTGTGGTTGTGCTAGTTATCATCTATCATTGAGTATGTGGAAAAAATGTAATAAGTTTTACTTGTTTAGTTACTTAAATGGTTTTGAAAATTAATGAAAAAGAGATTATAGATAGATAATAGTTATCTAAATTTTTGATAAATTTGGAGAACAAAGTTTTTCAAAGTATAATAGCATAATTGAAGTACAAATGGAAATAAAGAAAAACAAGTAACAAAAAAAATCCAACACAAATAAAATATTGAAATAGACTTCTTATATATAATAACTTTAATTAAATATACACCCATATTTAATATAAATAAAAGTAAAAATATATAATAAAGTTAAACATATATAATATTTATATTATAATTGAAGTACAAATAGGAATAAAGAAAAATAAATAACAAAAAAAACAACACAGATAAAATATTGAAATAGGCCTCTTATATATAATAACTTTAATTAAATATATATTTTAAAAATAATAATAGTATTAACCAGTAAAAATAATATTAGTATCAATCAGTAAAATAATAATAGTATTAAGCAGAATTTTAGTTATTAATAATTATTTTAATAAGTAAATTTTTTATCACTAATAAATGAATTAAGACGTATGAAATTGAATTTATTTTATAATATTTAAATAATTAAAATTTGATTTTTTAAAAATAAGTTTTCAATTTTCACCTAATAAAAACTAATATCTTTACTCTATTTACATAAAATATTCCAAAGAGTTACATCGCCTAAGCTTAAAAAATATGTACGTTTGGTTCATCTAAAAGACCAACAGCGAAGTCAACCATTAACTTTGCTGTTGTTGGATGGACGGAAGGTACATATTTGTTAAGGATGGTGAGTTACATCAAATATTATTCAATGAATTTCAAATAAACTACTCTGCTCCAATAAAGTCTATTCAAAACACTCACATCAAATATTATTCAATGAATTTCAAATAAACTACTCTGCTCCAATAAACTCTTTTGCTTGTGATTTAAAAGCTTAAAAATTTCAAAACTTAAACTCAATTAAGGGAAACTTGCCTATATCATTTGACCAAAGTCTTTGAGAATTTATTTAATTTTTAATCGTCCATCTCTTGCTATCTCAATCGTTCATGTATCGTGGGAATCCTGAGCATATAGTCCTACCATCTGAGTAATCATCCTGAGCATACATTCCTACCATCTCAGTCATCAGCACGTGGTCTTATCGCTATGGTCAGGCCCTTTAACGAGCTTTGATGCTGAGAGCTCAGATAGACATGCAGGATGCTCTCTTCTGGACAGCCGAAAGGTGAAGTTCTTACGGTAACAAAAATTGTGATATTTTGATTTTTAAGTGAGCTGTGCGTGATTCTGTATTTTCCAAAGAAAAATTATCTATTTCTGAGAAAATATAAATAAAAAGAAATTGTGGATATCATAAACCATAAAGTCAATATAAAATTCAAGAAAGATTGAAAAAAATAAAAATAATAATTAATTAGTATATCCATAGATAGTTTGTTTTTGGATATAACGATGAAATGGTTGAGAGATAGTTATGAAGTAGAAGACACTATGGAAATATTATTTTATTCTCCATATTTGTCTAGTTATCCATTTATCAACATTCAATTATTTTTCATATTATTTTTCTTTTTATCTAGCATTCTTCCATTTATCTGCCATGAACTCTTAGTTTTGTTTTTTTGTAAATAAAACATTGTATTATTTTACAGGGGCATAATTACATAGCACATATTCATCTAGAGCACTCTCAAGACCGGAGTGTCCTCGACCCCATCTGGATCCAGACTTGGTCTTTTTTTCAAAAAATATATAGAGTCTTCCCATGTCTTCCAATTGCCATGAACTCTTAGTTATTCATTCATCCATGCATTGTTACTGTTAGTTATTCATTCATCATCTATGAGTTATCCATGCATTGTTACTAGTTATCCATTCATTGACTAGCTACCATTTATTGTTTATATTCACGTTTTTTTATAATTGTTTATTTTGAATTTTGAATAAGTGCCATGTCTCATCCTCCTCCATAGATAAAAAAAAGGATAGGCACTAGTCCACCCCAAATCTCAAATAAAAACCTCTATAAACTTAATTAAATAATTAAAAAAAGACTTTAATCATAAATTAATTACAATTTTTTTAAAATATAATATTTTTAAATAATATAAAATAATAATATTATTATACATTCTTATAAATTAAATCAATATATATAAATAATAATTGTTCATTATATATATATATATAACAAGAGTTAGGATAGGAGGGGACAATGTCACACTAGTTGTTAATAACTAGATCATAGGGATAAAATGGTTAAGAGATAGTTATGGAATGGAAGAAATTTGTAATTTTTTTTATTCCTCATATTCTTTTAGTTAAACGGGTTCAACTCCTAGTTATCCATGCCTAGTTACATGTTATCACCGACATTCTTCCTGAACTATCAGTTTTTTATTTTTATTCTTTTTCTTTTTATCTCACATTCTTCTACTTATTTACCATAAAATGTTTGTTATCAATTCATCAATTATAATTTATCCATGCATTGATACAAGTTATCCATTCATGAGTTAACTACCACTTATATATATATATATATATATATATATATAATTGTTAAATTTCCAAATATGAACTAGTACCATAAAATCAATAATGTAATTACAAAAAGATGATATTCTCTAATACTTTTATAGATAATTATTATACCCAATATATATCTAATTAAATTAAAACTAATTTTCATATAAATATATATATATATTTTTTTAATCAAGAAAACAAAGATTAAATCTATTTAATTACCTTCTAGTAAAAAAAAATTAAACTCCAAAAAAATTGTTAAAAAATATTTTAGTAGAAAAATAAATAAATAACATAAACCTTTAAATATTTAATGATTTATTATTTAATTTGAAAAAATAAATCTTAACAAAAACCACGAGGTAGCCACCTAAGCTACTTATGGGTGGTTTTGAGTAAGAGTTGCTACTTGTAGTACTTTGGGCTTGCTTTGAAAATCTCAAGAGTTAAAGCTAATCAATACTCTATTAATATTGAAAGCCTCCACAAAATCAAACAATTTTCAAATATATAAAAGCAACTATCAATTATAAGAACTAATTTTTTTATTATAAAACTTAGAGTGAAAAACTAGTATATAGTTAATTATACTAAGAAAAATCTTGTAAAAGCAAATTCAAACATACAGTCTTTCTATAATATTTTTTTTCCACGAGAAAAATAATTGTTCCTTGTTGTTCATTTGAATCAAAGGTAACTGTTTAGAGCACGAGAGAACCTTCTCTATAATGGACATATCCAAACAAATGAAAAGTAAATCTCAGTCTCAACAATGAGATTCTATCCCCCAAAAATGATGCTGAAACATGACACAACTGACAGATACACTAAGGGATCAACAACCCAAGATCAATCCGCAGACCATAGAGTACCATATGATAACACCCCAACACCTTCCCGATATCCAAGATGACTACAAAGAATACAAGCAAAACCATACATGGCTTATCTGCGGAGGCACTTGTGGGAATGCCATACTGGAATAGGAGGAGAACAGAGTCTACCTCAATAATCCAAAAGATGTGATACTCAATCCTGCCATACTCATGAAAAAAATACAACAAAGATGTAGAAAAGAGTAGGCCAGCTCGAAGCTAATAAAACTGAAATGTTCCATTCCCAACACATTCACCTTCAGTGAATTTTGCGTAATGTAGAAGGCTAGAGGCCATTGAAAGTGCCTCCTTAGATAAGTAATCTGCCTTCACATTGTATTCTCTGTATACATGTTGGAAGTCAAGATGGTGAAAAGATGATTCCAAATGCCTAATATTTTGACACTGGACCCATCCAAATTGAGAGCAGTGAGAGCTACCTTTCTATTGACCCAATTGATAATACTTGTAGAGTCACCATAGATCACAAAATACTTGAAGAGAAGGTAATCCAAAATCCTTGGAGATCACAAACAAAGCCCACAGAGCAATAAGTTCAGATCTAGTATTAGTGCTCTGTCCACATCCCATTTTAATGCTAAAAAATGATCCTGACTGATCATCAAGTGTACTCCAACACCCCAATCATATTAGCAGAGGCCCCATCAAAAAAACTAGATGGGTACTGAATAACAAGTGCCAGCCCAATATTTCTCATTTTTGCATGCTTGTGAGCGATCAGAGGAAAGTCTGAAGCTGATCCAAGATGCTGAGATAAATAAAGTTTGTATCTGGTTTAAGATCCTAAAAAATGACTATTTAATAATTAATAATAATTAAAATTGTAAGCAATGTCCCAAGGTCATGATTATTTTGAAGATCCCATATCTTGTGATAAGGATTTACACAGCTTTGTAGTAAGGATTTAAATTTCCATCCCTATCGGCAAATGGAAAGGCCTAATTTTGAACCGAGATTTTCCTTTTTAAATTTTGTTGGTCCTAAACATTTCATGTCGATACCTTCCTTCATTTCTCCTTGATGTTAGCATTCCAGCTTCCAAAGTTACTGTGAGCTACACATTATGATAGAAAATTCTACAAGGATATCGACCTCTATTTCTTAAAGTCCTTTCTACTTTAATTTTACTAATGTTAAATCATTTGCCCCATGGTCTAGCGTACAACATAAGACTCCTAAATACATATCTCAGTGTCTAGGAAAAAAATGGAGAATGAAGAAAGTATCTATTAGCACATATGGACTTGTTAATGGAGGCTAGGAAAATTCCATCATCACTCATACTATACTAATGGAGTATATTGCTACCACATAATTCTTGTTTTCTTGTTACAAATTATGTTATACGTTGAGATGAATTTATTAAATTGTTTCACTTTTGTGTTATAAATCTATGGGTTTCTGATCATCCTGTCCATGAGTATGGTCAAAGCAATTTCAATTTTATTTATTCATTTATTCTTATCTAGAAAAAAATCTGTTGGACCTTGGTAAACCTTAGTGTGGGTGGGAAACCGTGCAGTAAACCAAGGAAAGGGATAACTAGAAATAGTCCTCAAAAATTGCCTTTTTTGGCAGAGTGCTTTTGTAAAAATTCCAAACTGTGCTAGGTCAGTAGGTTATAATACAGTTTTTTATTATTCAATAGTAGGGCCTAGCAATCTTGTTACAACCTGCAAGCATGAAGATCTAGCATAGTAAGGTCTATTAACCTTTAACATGTTTAGCTAACGTTTCCTAGCCTACAAGCAAATATAATTGTTAGCTATTTGTTATATTTGTACAAGAAGGAAGAGTTGTGCTTGATCAGTTGTAACCCACCTAGAATAGAAAAATAAATAATTTTATTTATTTGAGAAAAATATTATGTTAAAAGTTATTGTAAAGTTTTTATGACCAAGGATTGTCAAGGATGATTGCAATTGAATATTTATTTATTTAAATAATTAAAAAGGAGAGACACCTATCCAAAGGAGATTGTTGAAGAGTTTTCACTGACCCACTAGGAGGAATGAGCAGTTGTAGAAGGATAAATGACAAGTGGCAGCACTAGAATTTCACTTTCTTGCTGTTGCAGGAAGCAAAATCCCTAAAATTGTGGTCATGTTCTATGATAGGAGGAAATGAGCAAGTGGCTCATTTAATTACAAAACTAACCCAAAAACCTAGGCAATATTATAAATACCATCGAATTGAGAAGGAGACTCATTACATTCTACTCCAAGTGATTAGACCCTTGTGAATTACCACAAACTGAAAATCCAGGCACACAAGAGGAATTCGATGAGGGGATAGTTAAATTGAAATTGCTGGGAGTTAAGTCTGCTAGTGAGTTGCTAATTTGTAGAGTTTTATGTGTGGGTTGTTACATAGCATATTTGTCCTAGTGGTTCAGTGAATAGGCTCGAGGGTCCTAAAGCAAGTGATCTTGGATGCTTTTAGGAGATGGCTAGGAGGAACTGTCACGTCCTCGACCCTCCGACCGACGAAGAGGACGCGACTAACACCACAAACAAACGGACAAACAGCCCCATGATCATGAACAGACATGAAAACAGTCCCATAAATAGGAACAAGAATAAATGCTGAAATTAAAACAAGCTCAAACATAATACATAACAGGATGCATAATCCATCATACAAAGATGCATAATTCCTTAAATGAAAATGCATACTAAGATGCATGAAACATACAAGGATACACAACTATTCAACATTCAGCGGAAGCAACACACATATACATTCCAGCATTCACATGTTCATCATAATTCATGGAACAGTAGATTAAATTGCAGAGATGAAATATTCAGCAGTACTTATCTTTTGATGGAGAACTCGTTCCGCAACCAGCTACGTCGCTGCAACGTTCCACCCAACCATAGGCCAGCGTGCTCATCAATCTCTCAGCAACACTGCCACCCCCGAGCTGGGCATGATTCCTTAAGGAATAAGGGTCAATGCAGGCTTACACATAGCCAAGGTTTGCCAACACACAGCCAAACCAACACAGTTGGGTTTATCAGGCCATCAAGGAGCTAGGACAGGATAATGCCAAGCTGTTGGCCTCAACACCAGTCTTCTCATGCATACCCAGCCTCTAATCCCACCCCCAACAGTCCTAAGACCAACCACTGCATACCGCAGCAAAAAAACCCCTTCACAGCCCTATGAAGAAGGCAAGACGACCGGTTGACGATCCCTACCAAACGGTGAACACAGCTCAAGCCACAAGACAACTCAGACTTGTTCTTGGCCCTAGCGTGGCCAAAACAACTCAACAACAACCCAAACTAGGGTACTTCAGCAACTCAACCTCATAATGGAAACAACGGCAACTTACATAGTCCATCCAAAAATCAGGGGAAGAACGACGCAACCCAAAACGTGGGTGAAACCAACAACAAGCCCAAATCATGGGTTAAACCAACAGCAGCCAGAATCGTGGCTGAAATACCACAACAACTCACATACACAGCAGAAATCGGGCCCTTGAGGCCATTCTACCTGCACGCTGCATGCACAGACCAAAGAAGAACCCAGACTGGTGCGCGAGGAAGAACAGAACGAAGAATCCCAGCCTGCGCGTGAGGAGAAGGGAGCGACCGTCCCCTGCGTGAGAGTGAACAGACCCGGCTATGCGCACGGATGAACAGACCACAACAACCATGAAGGTGAAGACCAGGTGTGAGGAAGAATAGAACCAGACCAAAACAATGGAGGAATGGAGAAAGAATGGAGTTGTGGAAGAGTGGAGAGAGGGATTCCTCTACCCCACATGACGTGAAGAGGAAGAATCCACTGGTGGAGTGGGCACGTGGGCAAGGATGGACAGTCCTGCCACACCCACCACCACTCCGCATTAACTGCCCCAACTAACAAAACAAGTCTTTAAAGAGGGTGGATGAGACAAGGGAAGATGACACAAG
>LPNX010609885.1:223503-258455 GCA_001517045.1 Pseudotsuga menziesii
TTATTTTAATTGATGTGCGTGTTTACATGATGCCGAACTATAATGTGCTGAATAGCACGATATACCATCGACAACTATCTCCATTGTCGAAACGTACACAACCAAATTGATGGTGGGGCATTTGCCTTTAGCTCCTCACCACGATTAATTACAATATATACATCATGCAAATGGGGTCAAAACCGGGGTGTGACAGGAACGGTCTTCTTTGGGTGGTTGTCTTCCTTCTACAATTATCCATGTTCTAAGTTGTTTTGTTTATTATCTGTGATTTTATTCTATATCTGTATCTGGAATTTTTATGAATGCCGATGGATTCTGTAAACTAGTAACTGTTTTAAATTAGAACAGGTTAGAAAGATCATAATTCTGTATATTGTTTTATGAAGTATAGCATAATGTTTACAGAGTTTAATGGTAATTGTACAACAATGTAAGTGTTCTGTAAAAGAAAAACTGTAGATATTTTCCTATGATTTTATGATCAGTTTCTGAGTTCATTATTTTCGTATATTAGGATAACCATTGTAACACAATGCATTATTTTCATACAGTTCTTACTTAATATACTCCTAAATCTAATTAAAACTACTAAGTTTTCAACCTGAGTTCGAAACCTTCATTAGTTGGCACTTATCACTTATTATAATCGGGTTCACTTAGATAGTATTTTATTATTATATCTCTTTTCTAGCTCTCTGTCCATTAAAATAATTTTTAGGATCAAAGTTAAAGAAATCTTTCTTTGCAGCTGAAAGGCTTATATATAAACTAAAGTTATAACTAGGGTTTAAAGACTCAAATAAAATTTACATAGAAATCGAATTCAACCCCACTGGGTCTCTTTAATAAGAATCCATAGATTCCAACTTCTTTATTAGTAATAAGAAAACTTCTATTCTAGATATACATGATCTATGTTGATAGACATATGTAAGAAAATATTATTTAGAGTATATTTGTATATATATATATATAACTATATTCACAATAATACTATAATATGGCTGGAAGGCTTATTTTAATTTATGATAAACCACAACTCGAGTCTAGTCAAACAACTTAAACCATTTATTTAAGTTATGGTTTAAACAATAATATAAAAGATATAGTAACTAAACCTTACCAAAATCTGCAATGAACAAAACAAGTTTTTTATCATTTAGTAATCAACAGGTCACCAGATCAAAGCCTGTTGAGGCCTTTCAACTAAAATAACTTGGTTTAAATCTACGTTATCAAAAAAATACACATAGATAAAGGTTGTAGTCAAAAGTATAAACTATCCATCGATTTCTTCACACAGTAGTGAAACCGCTCATTAAAAATTATAAAACCAACGATCTACAGAACACGAGTTGGAATCTCATAAGGGAAGGTTTGTCCGCAAGAAACCAACTAATTAGAAATAAAAGAATCAATATTCCTTTTACAGTCAACGCAAAGGCCTTACAACTTCATTACTCAACCCAAATAGTGAATTGATAATTCATATCTAAAACACGGTCGCATCTACTTAAACAAATTATCAAGATTGCAATAGCCTCACGACCTTAATTTTATCAATAACGTCCCCAACCCTTTGACCGACGAAGAGGACGTTATCGATGCTGCTATCAATCTAGGAACTAGCCCCATAAACCTAAAATAAAATGCATTGAACTCAAGATACACATATGCATAAATAATTAACATTCAGCGGAAGCAAATTACGATTAATTCAATCATTCAACACATTTTACATGTTCATCACAATTCACATAAACAAAACAATTGCATGGGTGATTACACAAGAATACTTATCTTCGAATGAAGCTCCTTGCAACCAGCTATGTCGCTGCAATGTTCCACCCAACCATATGCTAGTGTGCTCGTCGATCTCTCACCATCACTACCACCCCTGAGCTGGGCATGATTCCCCAAGGAAAAGGAAACTAGCAGGCTCACACATAGCCAAAGGATACACAACTCAGTCAAGCCAAAGCTAGGTTTGGTTTATCAGACTGCCAAGGGGACACAACAATACATAACCAAGCCAACAAGTTGGGTTTAACAGGTTATTAGGAGATGGAAGCACTGTCTACTAAGCTAGTGAGCTCATTGAAGAGCTAAGGATGCCTATACCAGAACTAGCTTGACTCCTAAGACATCCACACACACCCAACACAAGGAATCATTCCCTTCTCTGTTGCATAGTCCCTCAAGCCATGACTTCCCTTCCAGTGCTATTCAGGGGGTGTAGAGAAGAGAGCCAACCCTCTAGATTTGTCTATGAGGCTCTTGCAAAACACTAGGTTTGTCAAGTAGACTCCTTTCCACTCCTACACAGTCCAAAGACTAATATCATGTGCACACACAACAAAACATCCAGCACAACAATTCACAGCTCTGGGGTTTAAAGGAAAACATCACAGAACAAAACCACAATGGAAACTTGGGTAATACACAAATCAGACTGAGCAATTTGATTTCAAATTCGTTCTTGGCCCTATCGTGGCCAAAACGACTCAACGAGAACCCACAGCAACCCAAAATTCGTGGGGAAACCAACATCGATTTCTCAGCTATGTGAGGAAGGGAATGCAACCTGCGTGAAGGTGAATTCACATACCCAGACCCACAACATGAAGAGAAATACACACAACAAAATCATGAGGGTAAGGTAGCTCTCCTAGTTCTTTGCGTGAGGAAAATCCCAAAACCTATGCATGAGGAGAGCAAACAACCGTCTTTGCGTGAGAATGGGAAAAATAGAAGAATGGGGTCTCTTCTTCTCCTACCCACATGAGGAGGAACAGATCCCTGGTGGAGTGTGCAAGTGGGAAAGGACTAACAGTCCTGCCACACACCACTACCCATGCAAAACGTTTTCCTAGGCCATAACTGCCCCAACTAACTCCAAAGAATTTAATTTGGTAGTTGACTGATTTATGGGTTCTCCTATTGACATATGGCTTTGGCCTATTGGCCCAAAGGTTAGATATATCCCCCTCCTTATCCTTAGGAAAATCATGCCCTTTTCATTATGGTTGCATTGACATAGCTGGTTGTGGGTATTTTTAATTAAAATGCATGTTTACATGAGGCCAAATATAATATGTGACAGATAGCACGATATACCATTGGCAACGATTTTAATCATCGAAACATAAAACAATTAAATCAATGGTTGGGATTTTGCCTTTAGCTCCACACCACGATTAATTACAATATATACATCATATACATTTTTAATGCAAATAGGGTCAAAACCGGGGTGTTACATTATCATTTTTACAAAAAACAGTAAAACCCTCATGGGAATTTTATAAGAACAAGCAATTTACAAGTTCAGGGGTCTAAAATGAAATACAAAATGAGATAACCAGATTAAGGACCAACATCCTCTTTATAGCCATAAGGTAGATACAAAGTCTTAAACCCTGGCAAAATTGTTTCCATTCCAACCTCATTAAAAATCTGCAAGATTTCAAATTAACAATAAAACAAGTAATTCTTTCCAATACAGTCCCCTTTAGACTCAACGTCGAAGCGAGATTATTTTTATAAAAACAAAAGTGCCATAGAGCCGAACAACCAGAAGGTTTACCAAATTTTCCATTAGAAAGAAATGCATAAATGACTCCAATCCATAAGAAGACGGCCCAGCCTTAGAGCCATAGAGTCACAACCAATAGAGCCACAAGGAGCAAGGGCATGGGGTATCAGGTCTTACTAGACCATGCACCCACCTCCACAAAGACTGTTTCCAATCCAATGTAGAAATACCTAGCGAGAACCTCCTGCAAGCAACAATGCAGGGGTTAAATACCAACTCAAATTATATTCTGGAAACAATAAAAAAAAGAAACCATAATGAAAACTAGTCGAACTTACCTCTTTTGAATTAGTAATGGCTACGCAGGAAACCCATAGTTTTAATACTAAAGAAATAGGTAATGTTGGTAGAAATGTCGACCCGAGACCATTGTTGGTGCCCATACAAGGTTTGGGTGTATCGTAAGTTGGAAAAGGCCAAGAGCACGCTGAGATCTAAAGACCAACGCCAAGAGACGAAGGTAAAGAGTCTCATCTCTTCCACAATGCAAGAACGAAAACAATGCAGCGCGAAGGCAAGTACCAAGACGAGTTAAACCCTTAGGGTTTTCGATTTGACACCAATGCCTTCTAGCTGGAAGCCATAAAGCCATCATGTGGCTTTTTCAATGCCACTTAAATTATCCATTGTACAAACCAAAATTCCATAGTTTCCAAACCATCATTATCATTTTGATGCCATTTATATATATATATATTTGATGATAGTTTATCATATGGTAAGAGCAAGTTTTTTTTTAGTCAAGCGCTTAGACCCTTGTTTAGGAATAGTTGTTTATCCTTAGCTTAGTATTTTTGTTTAGTTAGGCTGCAATAAGCCCTCCACCGTCAACACCTGCAAAAAGGTTAAATATGGTTTTGCATTAGCCATAACTAATATAAATTATAAATGGTAACTGATGAATGGATAAGTAGTAGGGATGCATGGATAACTCATAATTTGGATAACCAATCACTCATGGCAGATAACCAAAATAATATATATATAAATATATAATTGATAGTTGATAAATTGATAAATGAATAACGAGAAGAATATCGGTGTTAACATGTAGCTAGGCATGGATAACTTAGAATTGAACCTGTTTAACTCAAAAAAAATGAAGAAAAAATATAAATTTACAAACTTTCTTCCATTATATATACATTTCTATCTCTCAACTATTTGATTCCTATCTGCTTAATCCAATCACAACCTATGTTTTTTTTTAAACCTATGTTAATTTAAAAAAAAAACTATGCACTAGAAGTTCCATAGTTATCTTTGTAAATATGTAAATCTAGAACTTATATCTTACTAAATTATGTATCATGCTATATCTTACTAAATTATGTGTCATGGTATTAGATTAACATTTTCTAAAGAGTACCCTTTACCATAAAATCATTGATTTTAAACCCATTAAGTTATTTTTACCAAGTTTAATGACTTTAATTAAGCAATTTCATCAAAATTAGATAATTTAACTCAGATCTCTATAAGATTGAGATAGCAACAAAAGGTCTCATATATATCATCGACAACTTAGATTATAATTTTGACTGATTTTTATTAAAAACTATTTAATGTAAAAATAATAATTTAAAATTTGAAAATAAATATCTTAAAGATAAAATAAATTTTTTTTATATTTATAACTGATTTGATTTTTTTTAAATTTTAATTTTAATTTATAAACATTATAAATTTATACCTTACCATTCAAATTATATAATTAAATTATTTATATAAAAAATGATTTTATATTTATTTAACAAAATAAATGTGAAGTAAAAGAAATTTCATTTTCTTTGACTTTACAAATAATGCTTCGTTAACTTTCACTTTTACCATATTAAATATAAACATGACAATGATCTTCAAATCTTATTTATTTCTTTAATAATTTTATTAATTTTAAAAAATATTATTATTATTATTATTTCTTTAATAAATCTTATTGATTTAAAATATATATATATTATTAAATAAAATAATTATATAATTAAATATATTTATAAGTTTTTTAATTATATACATATGATTAAATGTTTTTAATTATATTTAATATATATATTAAGATTAATATAAGTTTAAAATACACTTAGAGGTATATATTTGACTTATTAATAATTTTTGTTTTTAATAAAGAATGTGTCAATTATTTTTATCTAATATAATATAACAACCACTTAATTTATGGTTGTTAAACCCATAGTTGAAGTTAGGATCATTGGAGTTAAGCTAATAGTTACATATCTAATAGTTAATTTAAAAGTAATATAAAGCTTACACTAAGCCTTATGCACATTAACTAGAGTCACACTCAGAGATAGAGCTCAACTCTCACATAAGCTCTATATTGCCTAAATGATTGTTCTTGGTGCATGGTTTCACTCAAGTGTCACATAAGCTCTATATTGCGTGTCACATAAGCTCTATATTGCCTAAATGATTGTTCTTGGTGCATGGTTTCACTGCAATCAAGGTCAACTTCTCATAGTAAGAGATGTGCTTCATCTAAATTTAATTTCATAGTTATATCACTATTAGAATAATCTAATAGTTATCCAATATAACCACAATTAGTGTTGAAGTTAAGCTAATAGTTGTAGAATAATTGAATTTAATATAATATTATCCAATATAACCATGATTAGAGTTGAAGTTAACCTAGCACACCCACATAGCTTGTGGCGAGAACACTTCGATAGGGATCAAATGGTTTAAAGATATTCTTCTAGTTAAAAAATGGTTCAACTGAGTTATCCATGCCTAGCTACATGTTATCATCTATATTCTTCGTGCTATCCATTTATCAACTACCACTTATTTTTATATTCATTTTATTTTTATCTCATGCATTGCTACCAGTTATCCATTCATTAGCTAGCTACTAGTTATTTTTTATATTCTTTTTTTATAATTGTTTCCGTATATGAAAAAACATAGGTGGTAGTACACCCCAAATCTCAAATAAAAATGTCTATTGAGGTAGCTAATAATTGTAGAATCATTGGAGTTAAGCTAATAATTGTATCTAATAGTTAATTTAAAAGTTAATATATATTGGCAATTAGAATTCAAGTAAAACAAATGACGAGAGTTGAAGTTAAGCTAATAGTTGTATCATCAATGTATTTAAGCTAATAATTAAATAGTTGTATCTAATAATCGAATAGTTAAAGCTCAAGTTTTGTACTTATCAGATGTTAACTTAGAATTTATTTTTGATTTTTTTGAAATTGTTAGACTAACCTCTTTTAAACATAATTATATCTAATGGAAAACCTAAGCATCTAATACTAACGGTATATTAGATAGATGCCCAACTACTAGACAAAAGAGTTTATTAGGAGTTTGGAGGAGACTCTTACATGAGTGCACATTAGCTAGACTCCTAGATGCCAAATGCACTTGGACTAAGCCTTAAGTAATTAGAGTTAAAGTTAAGCTAATAGTGTATCTAATAAGAAAGCTAATAGTTGTCCAATATAAGTTAAGCTAATAGTTCTAGAATCATTGGAATCATTGGATTTAAACTAATAGTTGTATCTAATAATCGATAGAGTTAAGCTAGTAGTTGTATCTAATCATCCAATAGTTGAAGATTAATTTTAATTTTTACAACTATCAATAACTCTAGTTATCACATATTAATTAAGCTATTTTTTTTTGAAATTATTAATTATTAATTTTGGACGACCCCTATAGAATCAATCTGGACAATACACTTGTCTCATTCTCATTCGTAGATGAAAAAGCATAGATGGTAGTCCACCCCAAAATTCTAAGATATATACGCCTATGATGTAACTATCAACGTAATAAATTTATAACTTTGGAATGTTTTTATAAGATTATATTGTCTAAACTTTATTTACAAATTTTGGAATACCATCTTCAATCTTCAAACATTCTATTTAAAAAAAATTATAAATTAAATAAATACATTTATTAAATATTTCATAATAAACTATATTTTTTAATATATTTATTTTTATTAAATAAAGTTAGTTCATAATAGCAAAATGAATATCTCCAAAGTTAAGTTTAAGAAAAGCTAGAATACTTTGAAAGCTCTACATTCTCTTATTTTTAAATCATTATATTATATATCATCATATGTGATTGGCATTTAATGAAGAGTACCAAGCTCTTTGTTAGTGGCCTTGATTGGCATTTAATGAAGGGTACCAAGCTCTTTGTTAGTGACCTTGATTGTTGAACTCTTCCACCATGGACTTGATAAAAATATACAGCTTTCATTATTTAATTAGGTATGTTAATTGATTTTTATTATATTTAAAAACTTTCATTGTTGAATTAATTAGATATGTTAATTAATTTTTATTATATTTAAAAGGCATTGAAGATATAATTTTATCAAAATTGAGTGGAATTTATTAACATTTCAAAGAGGCAAAAGCATTAATATTTATTATTTATAATTTTTATAATGTTTTTGTTAAAAACTATTTTAAATTTATTAGATAATTGAAAAAATTTGAATTTCTTTTTCTTTGCTTTTTTTTCAAAAGAAAAAATCTGACCTTGTTATTCAATATGAATCAAAGGGCATTTTTACATAAATCATAATCGATGCTCAAAGACTATCTTCCCACCGGAGATCCCAGCCAGGGGGAAAGGCACATCATAACCATAATAACCCATTAGTAAACTGTCTCATCATATAATGAGGACTGCCCACACACTCACATCAATCGAGAGCCAATATAACTCTGAGCTGCGATCTAAAGAGAGCACTCTGCTCAATCATGAAATAACATCAGCCAATAACCTTCAGCAGATTCAAAAAAATCCGAAAGTCTGAAACATCAAACTGAGAGGTAAAAACCTCTGTACAAGCTCAATATAGCTGAATACGAGCTCGAGATACCAGAAAATTTTCAATGAATTCCATCAAACATCCTTTTCCTTGAGAAAAGGAGAGTGCCTTTTTAGAAAGTCAGTCAGCTGTCTTGTTGTGCTCTCGATAAATGCGAGTGAAAGACAGATCCTGAAAGCTAGTAGCTAGCTTTTTAGTCTCCCAACACCAATGAGCAAGGTCAGGTGGGGAGAGAGCAGTCGATCCCTTTGCCCAGTTGATGATTACTAGTGAATCACCGTACACCTGGGCTAGGGGGATCCCCATCATATTGGAAGTGTGCAGGAGTGCCCATAGACTGAGCAGCTCCGCTTTGGTATTATTACCATGTTTGACCCCCAGCGAAAACTCCAAAAAGTGGGAATCATTGAGATAGATGCAGAAACCAGCACCAGCAATCATATTTTTAGATGCACCATCGATAAAACCACAGGGGAATAACTTATCTGGAGGATTCCCAATAATTCTTCTTCGCTGTTTTTTGGTGACAGACCCAAGAAGTGGAGCTTGGATAGTCAAAAAAATTTGTTGGATAATGCCATATATGTTTCTTTTTTTCCCTTCAAACACAGCCGCTATTACGTGCCTTCCAAATAATCCACATCATATTAAATAGGAGCAGGAAATGAGGAGAGCTTCTAGGAATCTTTTCATGCCAGTCTTTGAAAATAAAATCTAAAGATGCCCCAGCAATGCAAACAGTGAGGGAGAAATGATCCTTCATATATTCTGCTACTGTTTTCCAGACCACGCAAAAAGAGAAAAGATGCTCCACCGTTTCCTCATTATTGTAGCAAAGAGAACAGATACCTGGTCCTGAAAAACCCCTTTTCTGTAGGTTCTCCCAAGTGAGAATACTATTGTGAAGGGTAAGCCAAATGAAACAAGAAATTTTGCAAGGGAGAGTTTTCATCCATAAAGTAAAGCCATCCTCCACAGAGACTGAACGAGAAGAGGAACGAGCTATGCAATCATATGCATCCTTTGTGGTTATAGAATCGCTGTTTTTCTTATATATCCAAGCAAGTTTATCAGGTCTGCTTGAGAGACGAATACCAGCACCATAGAGACCCTTAATATAATCATTCCAAGATGACACAAAGGAGCCACCGAGATCTAAGTCCGCAGGAGAATACCAGTATTGCTCCTCATTGAGCATAGAGTTATGGGCCTGTGATAAATTGCAGATATTAAGATCTTCCAGATACAGTCTCAATTCTTCCGGAAGGGAAAAATTTGAGTACGAGCCCACTATTGGATCAATCCCCAATAATATGCTTTCTCCATTACCAACCTGCCACGCCAAATGCATACCCATCCATGGTATAACCTGCAGAAATCCTCTCCATATAAGGGAGACATTGCGAGAGCTAAAGGATTTTTTCCGGAGCCAATCAGCAACTGACAAACATTTCATATATTTAGTTTGGAGGACCTGGAACCATAAACCTTTTGAATGTATAGCTCTCCAAAACATATTGATACGCAGAGCCTGATTGAACCACATGAGATTTTTGATACCCCAACCCCCCAATTCTTTGGGTCAAGAGAGATCTTTCTAATTTGTCAAATGGTACTTGAAAGAAAAGACAGATGATCCCCACAAGAAATTAAACATAATACTTCTGAGTTTCTGAAGAATAGATACCGGGAGAGGTGCCAAACCCATCCAGTATACCGGAATACTAGTCAGAACAGCATTGACAAGTACCAATCGCCCTCCTAGAGACAGATTTTTATAAGTCCAGTGGTTTATTTTCTTTTCAAATCTTTGAAGAAGCCAGAACCAATCCGACGCTTTATAGCTCAGCGGCTTCAAAAAATAACCCAAATAAGTTAAGCCAAACTGAAGAGGATGCATCATTATAAGGCAGAGCATCCCTAAAAGCATTAAGGCTGTCACCAGTGAAATTGTGGTAGAGGAAGCAAGACTTGTCAATATTAATCTTCATACCAGAAGCTTTACAAAAAGAATCAAGGATAACCTCAAAAGCCAACCAGTCCTGATAGGTCCCAGAGCTCAGGAGAATAACATCATCAACAAAGAGGAGAATAACATGAATTTCTTTTTCTTTATACAACAAGTTTAATCACAATTTCAACTCCTTGTATTTAATATTCATCATGAATAAAAAAAGATTTTTCAAAAGTATAAATAAAACAAAACAAAAGTAAACCGCATCACACTATTTTCAGAAAGTTGATGAATAAAAAGGCTGTTGTGATGAACAAGGAACCAATCAGTTGCAAAGGATCGACTATGATGAAAATAGGCATGCAAACACTGTTTACATAAAATTTTAGAATCTATGTACAGTGAAATGTTATGGACCCTCTCCTCGAAACGTTATACTTTACTCATCAAATTACCATTTATATACCTTTTGATATATATATATTTTATATCGACAATGAACTGAAAGCAATCTAAATTGATCAAATACAGAGACAACAAGATTAATATCATAAATTTAAATGCCCACTTTGAAGAAGAATATATGTCAATAGTAATGAAACTCCTTGCTATAATCTCCTTGCTGCCCCTACCCAAGATTGCTATGAAACTCAATATTAACAAGGAATTTGACTTTTAATAGGAGTGCTTCTCACAGGCCGAGGCTTCTTCTAAGCCGAGAAAGCTTTCTCAGGATTTTCTGGAGTGCTTCTCACAGGTTGAGGCTTCTTCTCAGGCGAGAAAGCTTTCTTAGGATTTTCTGGTTGAACTGAATCATTCATTTGTGCAGCGTGCTTTGGGGCAATAGAATATCTAGTAGGATAAAAAGACATCTAGTAGGATAAAAGAAAATTAAAATGTTTGTTTTGTTCTGGGGGATTTTGGATATAAACCAGTTAAAATTGTTTATAAAAATTGATAAACGAATGAGAAGCATGTTGTCATTGTTTCAAGCTTCTAACATTTCGTTTCCCGGAGAAAAAGTGATGGCCAAAAATTCACTTATACTGGCACCATGGATATTTGTTAACGTCCAAATGCACTGCCCTCTAATTATTTTTTGGGTTCTTAGACTTGTTTATTTATACCGTTTTGAGATGGGATCTTTCGTTGATAGACAACCTTCTCGACTACATGAAAATTGCGTTGGAGATTTTCTTCAAGCCATCCAATGAACTGATTGTTGAAGTTATGAAAGAGAAAGGGTGAGATATGGCAACCTACATACAGAAAGATGCAGTATGTACTGTTAATTATGAAGAACATTTTGTTCAAAACCACCAAATTCACAAAAGCATCAAAACTTAAAATACTTGCGGGATTTTGAATTTTAATATTTTCAAATTTTTTCATCCTGCATCCCGCACTCCGCAACTGCGGGATGTGGGATGCGGGATCACAAAACCACCGCACCTGCATGAACAAAAAAAATTTCACATCCCGCATGAATATAACGTAACCTCAGGTTGCAGAAGAAGAAGAAGATGATAAACGAATGAGAAGCATGTTGTCATTGTTTCAAGCTTCTAACATTTCGTTTCCCGGAGAAAAAGTGATGGCCAAAACTGATGGTGTTCCCAATCTCGTCAAGACCAAAATTGATGATGTTCCCAATCTCATCATGACTGAATATGAAGCGGCATATATCATAGAATGGATAACACTTTGCCTGCTAGTGGATAATACCACATCCAATTTGATCCAGCACCTCGTCAAATTGAACCAGACGCAAGACTTCGAATGGAGAACATTTTGCAATGTTAAAGCCTAAGTGTTTTCAAAACATAGTTCAATTGGACACGCCACGGTACAAAATAAAGGCTGAGCGGTTTAATTCCATGTGGCTTTCTTCCATATTTGCCGATAACACTTTGCCTGCCAGTGGATAATACAACATCCAATTTGATCCATCACCTCGTCAAATTGAACTAGACGCAAGACTCCAGATCGAGAAGGTTTTGCAATGTTAAAGCCTGACTATTTTCAGAACATAGTTCAATTGTACACGCCATCATACAAAATAAAGCGTGAGCGTTTTAATTCCATGCCGCTTTCTTCTGTATTTGCTCGATCACGGGATATACTAACCAAAAATTTTAACCATGGAAAATTTAGCTCGCCAATCACAATGCGACACGTGTCAGAATGGTAATGGCTAGGGAGACGAGGAATCTTTGAGAGTGCATCTCCGTAGAGAAAACGCCTTCGACGTAATTAAGATGCAGTATGTACTATTAATTATGAAGAACATTTTGTTCAAAACCACAAAATTCACAAAACCATTAAAACTTAAAAAACTTGCGGGATTTTGAATTTTAATATTTTCGAAGTTTTTCATCCCGCATCCCGCACTCTGCAACTGCGGGATGTGGGATGCGGGATCACAAAACCACCGCACTCGCACGAACAAAAACTTTTCTGCATCCCACATCAATATAACGTAACCTCAGGTTGCAGAAGAAGAAGAAGATGATAAACGAATGAGAAGCATGTTGTCATTGTTTCAAGCTTCTAACATTTCGTTTCCCACAAAAAAAGTGATGGCCAAAACTGATGGTGTTCCCAATCTCATCAAAACCAAAACTGATGATGTTCCCAATCTCGTCATGACTGAATATAAAGCCGCATATATCATAGACTCGATAACACTTTGCATGCCAGTGGATAATGCCACATCTAATTTGATCCAGCACCTCGTCAAATTGAACCAGACGCAAGACTCCAGATGGAGAACGTTTGGCAATGTTAAAGCCTAAGTGTTTTCAGAACATAGTTCAATTGGACACACCATGGTACAAAATAAAACCTGAGCGTTTTAATTCCATGCGGCTTTCTTCTGTATTTGCTGGATCACGCGATATATTAACCAGAAATTTTAACCATGGAAAATTTAACTCGCCAATCACAATGCCACACTTGTCGGAATGGTAATGACCAGGGAGACAAGGAATCTTTGACACTGAGTCTCCATATAGAAAATGCCTTCAGCTTAAATATATATAACACTTTCTTCAAGGTTGAGTGTTTATAAAAATAAACAGATCGGTCGTTACGCTCATTTACTAAGCAACCAAAGCCAAGTACGGGTTTTGTACAAAACCGGAGTAAGATAGAGTTTGAACGGTCATATTTGAAGGGACAAAAATCAAACAAGTTTTGTTCAAAACCGGAATTATATAGAGTTTGAACGGCTATATTTGAACGGAAAAAAATCAAATATGATGACCTAGCCTGTAGATATGTATCCGTTACGCTATGAAAAATATGGATGGAGATATGTAGGTGTGAAAACCATAGTTGATGGTGACTTTTAAAGTGAAGTTCGGTTCTACCGATTATTCGCTGATATTTATTTGTAAAGAAGGGCTGTTACGCCACTTGTTATTGACTAGCGTGCAAGCTACGCATTCAATTTGGCTCAACTGAATGATGGTTGCGTCATTATTTCATTTAATTTGATGTTTGGGTCATTATGCCAGAACAAAAACAGCGAAAGTACACAGAATGGAAGTTCGATAGTAATAGGAAAAATATTTGAAAATAGTTCAAATTGTGAGGTGTAGTCAACGGATTGTTGAATACGGACTGTATCGACATATGAAATGGCGTTCGTTTTTATTTGGAAGTTTCGAATATCAAATCAGAACAGTGTGGATCAATATCTATATTATCGTATTCATCGTTCTGAATGACACAGACCATGAACACGGTTTGAATCTCGGCAACAACGAAAAACATAAGTGGTGTTGTTCAAACGTATTTTAAGGTCTGAGCTTATCTAGATCGCTGATTCTTTTCATTCAACACGGTAACAACAAAAAACATAACTGGTGTTATTCAAACTTAGTTTAAGGTTCTGAGCTTATTTAGATTGTTGATTTTTTTCATTCAATTGATAATGAGCAAAGTAGATAAAGTCAATAGTTGACTCTGCTATTTGCTAATTGGATGAAGAAAATCAGCAATCTAGATAAGGATGGATGTTTAAGGGTAAGAGTTTTGTGAGATTACTAATTGTTATGTATTAACTTGAAAACAGTTCATCATAATTACTAAGTTTGAATTGGAATATGATGGCAGCACTTTAAGGGTAAGAATTTAGTGAATTGGAATATGATGGCAGCACTTTAAGGGTAAGAATTTTGTGAGATTACTAACTGTTATGTTTGAACATGAGTTTGAATTGGAATATGATAGCTGCTTAAGGGTAAAATTTTGTGAGATTACTAACTGTTATGTTTGAACAAAACAATTCATAAGTTTGAATTGGAATATGATCATAATTACGAAGTTTGAATTGGAATATGATGGTTGTTTAAGGGTAAGAATTTTGTGAGATTACTAACTGTTATGTTTGAACAAAACGGTTCATAAGTTTGAATTGGAATATGATGGGTTTTTAAAGGTAAGAATTTTGTGAGATTACTAACTGTTATGTATGAACAAAACAGTTCATCATAGTTACCAAGTTTGAATTGGAATATGATGGCTGTTTAAATTTTGTGAGATTACTAACTGTTATATATATATATGAACAAAACAGTTCGTCATAGTTACCAAATTTGAATTAGAATATATAGATTGAGTTTGACAAGTAAAATATGGATTCGAATTTATATGAAACAATGGGAGAGAATTATTATTTTTCAATACAAACAAGTTGTACAAAATTCATTACAAAACCCTTTCAAGTTAAACATAATCCTCCATTCAGCATTCCCTGTTAGAGAGACAGAAATTCACCAATAAACACAAGTTACAGACAGGTTTATTAAATTTACAAAACACTTCTAAGTTGAAAAAAATCCTCCATTCCCCATTCCCTCTGAGAAAGATCTACCGAGAAGCTTGTGCAGGACCCTATATAATGAATACATATTGATCCAAAGAGAAAGATCTACCGAGAAGCTTGTGCAAGACCTTGTATAATGAATACATATTGGTCTTTGGAGTAGGCCAAAATAAAGATGAATGAACTTAATTAAACCTAAAAATCTTTTGACAAAGAATTTTCGAATTTACATATATAGGCTTAGTAGGCTATAATGATTTGATAAATAACTAGCAAAAACTATATTACTAAGATTAATATGTTTGAAATATCCAGAGAGGTATATATTTGACATATTGATAATGTTCTTTTTACTAAAGAATGTGTCAATTACTTGTATCTAATAGTTAAGCTAATATAACAACCACTTAATTTATAGTTGTTAAGCTCATAGTTGAAGTTAGCCTCGCAGTTGTATCATCAATGGAGTTAACGTAATAGTTGTATCTAATAGTTAACTCAAGAGATGGAGTTCAACTGCCACTCAGCTACACATTACCTAAGTGATTGTTGTAGGTGCATGGTTTCACTGCAATCAAGGTCAACTTCTCATGCTAAGAGATGGAGTTCATCTAAATTTAATTTAAGTTATCCAATATAACCACTATTAGAGTTGAAGTCAAACTAATAATTGTAAAATCATTGGAGTAAAGTTAATAGTTGTATCTAATACTTAATTTTAAAAGTTAATATGTTGTCAAATTCAAGTAAAAGTCATGATTGGAGTTGAAGTTAAGCTAATAGTTGTATCATCAATGTATTTAAGCTAATAATTGAATAGTTATATCTAATAATAGAATACTTGAAATTGAAGTTTGCTTTTTCCAACTATCACGAAGTGTACTTATCACATGTTAACTAAGCTATTTTTTTTTTTGAAATTGTTAATTATATGAGTTTTAAACTAACCTCCTTTAAAAGGAACCGAAAACCTAATTATATCTATATGAAAAACCTAAACATGTAATATGAATTGTATATTAGCTTAGCTAGATGCCCAGCTACTAGATGCAGGACCATTTGCACCGGAGCCCACTTGACTCCGTCCTGTGATAGATAGATTACAAACAACAACTTCGTTTCTTGCATTTTTATTGTAAATCAAAATTACAACAAACTATTATTACACTCAGGTATAATGCAATAATAAAAAATACTAATTTACCAAATCAAATTAAATCTACAGAATGAACCCATCTAAACCTAATCTAAAATTGTGTTCTAAAAACTTTAATTTGAAATTCAATTGTTATGGATTTGATAATGCCAATATTCTATGTGTATGCTAGTTTAAAACTTTAACCTCCGTGATCATGAAGGATAAAGAATCCAAGGTTTAAACATGGATCGGGTTCCATAAAACAAACAAAGGAGTTGATTAATTGTTACAAGGAAGTTGGTAAAACGTTCCAAGCTTTAGATCTTTCCAGTTATTTTTATGGAGTTGACTAAAATTATACAATTCTAAACATACATTTGCAATTTTCACAAAAATTCCAATCAAAACTTACAATTTTAAACTTGCACTTAAAAAACAAGAATTTCCATGGCTAAATTTATGGATGGATGAATTCAAGAGCGCACTTGGTGTGAGAGTAGGTATTGGAATCGGTTGTTCTTGGTCTCATAGAAAGGTAACGGAGTAAGCTATCACCCGACAATGTTAGGTGGGCCCCAGTGCAAATGGTCGGGTCCGTTTATTAGGATTTTGGAAGAGTTTATTAAAAGTTCGACCTATTTTATTACAAGTTCGACTCTTACATTGTTGCACATTGTGAAATGCAGTTGGACTAAGCCTTAAGTAATTAGACTTGAAGTTAAGGTAATAGTTGTAAAATCATTGGGGCTAAGCTAATACCTGTATCTAATAGTTAAGCTAATAGTTATCCAATATAACTCTTATTAGAGTTGAACTTAAGCTAATAGTTCTAGAATCATGGGAGTTAAACTAATATTTGTATCTAATAATTGATGGAGTTAAGCTTGTAGTTGTATTTAATAATCGAATAGTTGAAGATTAATTGTATTTTTTACACTTATCACTAAGTGTACATGTTAAGTAAGTTATTTTTTATTTTTTTCAAATTATTAATTATTAATCTTGGAGGACACCCATAAAATCAATGTGAACACTATACTTGTCTCAATCTAGTTTAATCTTGGACGATGCTCATAGAATCAATTTGGAGAGTACACTTGTCTCATTCTTATCAGTAGATAAAAAACATAAATGATAATAATCCACCCCAAAATTCTAAGATATATACACCTATCAACATAATTAAAACTTATTTAAACTATAATTTTTATTTGCTTGGAAAATAAAGATTCTTCTTATTTACACCAATCAACATAATTAAAACTTATTTAAACTATAATTTTTATTTACTTGGAAAATAAAGATTCTTCTTATTTATGAAGAATCAATAAATCAACTAAGTTATATAATATATCACATAGTGAATTAGCCCCAAGAGTTAGCTCAATCGGTCGAGTACTCGTAGTTAGGTCTCCCAGCATGTGAGGTCACGAGATCCATTCTCATCGACTCTCTTGGGGTTAGGCATGCAGAGGCCGCGGGTGTGAGGCCCCTTCGGGTGGGTCCGCCAGAAATTATTCCGTGGAAATATCACACAGTGAAATTTAAATCCTAATAAAATCTCAATATACACTTATTGGAACCCTAATACTTCAAAATTTTAAACAATGAAGAGACATGATTCCACATCATTTTAAACAGTAAAAAGACTATATTTTGAAATCATTTCAATAAAATTCTCATGAAATAAACTGCCAATGAAACGTTAAAAAGTTGCTGTCAAAATAATTTTTTATTATTAAAAAGTTATATAATTTTTAAGTAAATATATATTTAAATTTAATAGCTTGACTAATAGATTGTGAAATTTATTTTAATAAATTATTATTATTAAAAAATTATATTATTTTTAATTAAATATATATTTAAATTTAAATAACTTTGATGAGTTAATTCAACTGATCTAATACTATAAGTTGTGTTGTGAGGTAGATGAAGCACAATATAAAGAAAATATTTAAATCAAAATCACACCTTTTAACATGTTATTGTTCATATTTTATTATGAGATTAAGAAAAGTTAGGATTATTTATTTAATAAATAAAATTAAAAGAAAAGTAAATATATGTTTTAATTTAAATAAAATTGAGAATCCAACATTTAGTATATTTAATGATCACTTTATTGTGATATTAAGAGATCAATATTATTTATTTAATAAAAAAAATATAGAACATGTAAATATATATTTAAATAAAAAATAAAAAATGAAAATCAACATTTAACTTGTTTATTTGTTGCTTTATTATTATTTATTTAATGAATAAAATTAAAGAAAAAGTAAATATATATTTAAATAAAAAATGGAAAGTAAAATCAACGTTTAACAGGTTTGCTTTATTCTCAGAAACAGGTTTGCTTTATTCTCAGATTAAGAGAGACTAAGATTATTTAAATCTAATAAATAAATAAAATAGAGTATACATAAGAAAGTCAAATAAAAAGTGAAGCTCATACATTTATGTGTTTATTAAGTTTTCGTTTTAATTATTTTTTTAATGACAATGAAGAATCTTTAGAATTAAATCATAAAGTAAGTTGATTTTTCTATTTTTCATATTTAAGAATAACTTATTATAAAACAATTTTAATATGATGATGATATACAATAAGAAACTATATTTTTAATATCATAACTTAGTATCATTTATATTTTGTGGTGCTAAGGTGCTGGTATTAGCACAATTATAATTTTTTGGTAATAAAGTGGTGGTATTGGCATTCTTTACATTTTGTGGTGTTAAGGAGGTGGTATGAGCACAACTTATATTTTGTGGTGTTAAGGTTTGTTAATATGATTGAAAATTGAGTTTCTCCTCATCTATGTTAAGAGAAATGTTATGTAGGCAAGTACCATAAAGAGTTGCTAAGCCCTTATGTGACATGATTATTTTTCAAATATCAAATTCTTTGAGGGATATTAGTATCATTATTACATTTTGAACACACGGTGTAGGGAGGAAACCTCTACCTTGGGCCCTAAAAGAAGTTTCTAGGAATCTAAAACCAAGAAAAACACCTCAAAGGTAACCACACATGTCTTCCTAAGAGTATATTTGCCTCTATGTGTGGGCATTAACACCATTACAAGATTGTTTTTCTCTAGGGATAGGTCTAGTTACCCTCATACATGGTTGAGAGAAGAAACGTAAGTCTTAGGGTAAAGGAAGCTTTTAGACATATAGGGAAAATATTTATGTGTTGAACAAAACTGAATGACATTAGGAGAGGTTTTGGCCTCTAGTGCATAGACATGATTAAGGGAGGAAACTAGGGCATTAAAGGAAACCTCTAAGCATATAGGATTAACAAATATACCTCAAACTAGGTCACATAGGACCTATTAAGGGACCTTGGCCTAATATTTGGTGTATTAGTGTCATTCGGAGGTTTTAAACAATATATACATGGTTCATAATTCCCTTAACATGTTTGAGGGAACAAATCCAAACCTTAAACCCAAAAAATTAGGCATCTAAGGCCAAAGACAACACATCAAGCCACTACATGTGACTTATTGGGGATATTATTAACTTCTAAATAAGGAAATAAACACAATTATGAGGTCCTAGATAGTATTTATGCGTTTCAAGGTTTATTATAATGTAGCAGGAGGAAGTGTGGGCCTTAGTCCCTAAAGGAAGGTATGAAACAAATGCATGAACTCCCAATTCCATCCTTGGGATTTAAGTGCCGATTTAACTGACAATAGGTATGGGCGTTGGATATTTTGACATAGTTGTGGGAGGAATCACAAAACTTAAGTCCTTAAGGAAGGTTCTAGGCAAATCGCACTAAGATCATTGAACACATATTTCGTTAAATTTGTAATTAAATAATGGATCTAGAATTCCAAAATAGCCTAAAAACTCATTTCAAGCATTGTTCTTGTAATAAAATATTTCCAAATTTAATGAAATATGTGTTATTGAATCAAACTATCATATAGGGCCTCTTAAGGGTGTCCTTTTCTTCCAAACGGGGACATGCACACCAATAGAATATTTTGAGCACTAGATGGCCATGAACATGGTTGGGTGAATAAGCATAGGGATATGATGATAAAAGAAACTACTAGGCATCCATGGACATGAATAACACCTCCAACAACCACATAAGACCTATTGATTTGGTTATCCTTACCTCTAAGTAGGGATATGTATGATGTTATGAGGTTTATGATACTAAGTATGAGCCTCTCGGCTTAGACATGGTTTAGAGGAAAACCTAGCCTTATATCCTAAAGGAATATTTTAAGCATCCATGTTTAAGAATGATGTCTTAATCCACCATACATGACCTCTTGATCATATCCTTGGCCTATGAATGGTGCCATATGGTTCAAGCAATATGTGTGAGTATGTGGGCACTATACATGGTTAGGGTGAAAAACTAGAGGCCTTAGCTCCTACATGAATATTAAAGGAATCCAAGCCTAAGAATGAATCCTTAAACCAAATCGATGACCTCCAAACACGATATTTTACCTCCAAGTGGGCATATTGAGTTTTAAATCACGGGGTATGGGTCACAATGTCCTCAACATTATCAAGGAAGTAGAATAGGCCTTAGGCCTTAAAGGAATATTTCATGTATCCAAGGCTAAAAACAACACCTCAAACTAACACACACTGACCTCACAATGGGATCATTTAACTCTAAACTGGCATATTGGCACCATTATATTTTTTTCGAGCTAGGTATTGGTTTTGAGGGCTTGACCAAGGTAAGGAAATGAAACTTAAAAATATTATCAAAGTAATTGACACCCAAGGATCTTCCATCATATTAATACTTCTCCTCCATTACTATGAATATAAAAATTCACAAATTCTTAAGCAGAAAGGATGATCATGTACTTTCTTCATTAAATGCCACATGAAGATGCATTTAATAAATGGTGCTTGTCAAATTGTAAAGAATGTCTTTGAACTCCTGTTAGGGATTGGAGTTTAAATATGTTTGTTTGTTGTTTAGTTTTGAGGCTTCAAGAAGGTAGGCATTGAAATATGGCACATGGAATATCGTTGGTTCGATCGCCTATGTTTAGTCACCGAGGGATGATTTTAATTCATAGGATCAAATACATACCCACTACCCTTTATGGTTAAATTTCCCTTTTCTTTCAATGGATGTACAATCTTTTGTAGACTTATTTTCTAATAGGTTTGATAAAGTGTTAATCCCAGACGGTCGATGCAATCCATTTAAAGGTATCCCTCGGTGTGAGTAGGAGTTAGTTGAAGAATAAGTTTCCTCCGTTTTTTCATTTCTGACAATAGATGGGGTTCATTGATAAAATGTGTGTTACTTGAATATGTGTAATACTTGTGTTTCTTGTCAAGCTCGGCACCACCTTATTTGCCAATGCCCACATTGGAAACCACCCTGGTAGATTCTTAGGTTATAGGTGCAAAATTAACCACCCAAGGTTGTTAGGGTTGGAGTGTCAATTAGCTCTTGATCCATCTAACTAAGGAGGTTCATACATAGTACCAAGTGGTGATTTTATTCCTTGTTTATCACAAGGATTGGAAGGTAGTCATAGTGGGGGGTAGTTCAAGATACTTCCAATAATATTGGGGCTCATGTTTCATAGCCAATGCAAGATTTTGACCTTTGTTAGATTGATAGCTCACGAGGTAAAATCACTTTGTCAACTTCTATTGTAGGTATCAATGTTTAGTCCTAAGGTATGGATGTTAATGGAGGTTGGTAGGAAAAGTATAACAAGAGGAAGGGGGATTCATCTCCAACTTTTATGGACAATCCTGGTACAACAATAAATCTCGCTCATCGATTAAAGTCATCGAATCAATTTTTGTCCATTTTCCCATACAATGGCACCTCCTCCTTGGGTAATGTAGCATTAAGCAACAGGTTCAATACTACTGTGAACCCTTTCTCATTTAAAAGAAGATTTCTCTTCATTCGTTGAATGTGAAAGGGATGGTTATCTTACGAAGGAAGAAGCTTGTCCATGGTGATTTACAAAAGGCTAAAGCTAGATATGTTATTTATCCAGGAGGTGAAATATATGTATTTTGATCTTCATTGTCATATGAGCTATTTATGGAATGATCTCTTTTGTACCTCAAACAACATTGAAGGGGTGGGGTGGGGTAGTGCTTCCTCTATCCCCTCTACTATATAATTGTGTTAGATCATATGGTTATGACCTATATCATTGATGCATCTGGGTTATATTTTGATACATGAGAGAGTGTTGGATTTAGTTTGGTGTATGTGCCTAGTTCATCAGTTCTACTCAAACCCACCTTTGGGAGTGGATGTCTTACTCTGTTCCAAAAGAATAATGGATAGTGGGTGGTGACGTTAGTATGGTGGAATGGGTTGGTTATCATGGCGGTGGATTAGGTCCAATGGTGTGTGGTTTAAGGAAGTGGGGATGGTTGTGGTGTAAGGATCCCTTCAACTCTTGAATAAGTTCCACAGGGAGAAATATAGAAGTAGTAATAGACTTATACAAACCATCCATGTTGTGCATCCCTCCTTTAATTACTCGATAATGATACTCCTTTATATGAAGAACCAAATTATTATGACCCCATAGACGTCGTAGTTCTTAATAATTTTGTGGCATCGAAACTGGGGGGGGAGCAGATAGATGGGGAGGAGGGTGGGAGGAGGCTTAGATTAGAGAGTACACTCCCGCATTGGTTTTTTCATAGAAATATTGACCTTTTTTACCCTAATTGGGGGAAAAATAGACTACGAAGGTTGGTTAACTTGGCGGACAATTCTTCTTAGAGGAAGGAGAGGATTCATGTGATAATTAATAGGGTATATGGACCTTAGAAGGATATTTATTTTTATCAAATATTTTGACCAGTTAATGTGTTAACAAAGGCAATTGACTCAAATCATATTCCCATTCAAACCTTTTGTTTTAGTGGATCATGTGATTAACTTAAATCCTTCTCCCTTCTTTAAGTTAAACGTTTCTCATTTGGACTCCCTTCATTTCTGTGCTTTGTTCCATTGTGTTTAGAACATTATTCCTTGCCTTGTTGGGGATATGGAATAGATGGTATGGTGGTAGGCATCCATTCAAAGGACTATCAAATTCATGTGTGACTATTGCATATGATTTCTTGTAAGCATAGAAAAAAGCTTCGAGAGGGTAGGTGGAAGTTGGAATATGTGCATAGCCTCCTTGAGGAGGACTCATGTAACATTGTCATTTAGGAGTATGTAATGCAATTAGAGATTGAGGTGCATAGGAAGGAGTATATAGCTATAGGTTCTAGGGTCCATACCAAGTTACAATGGGATCAAGAGAGAGATAAGGGATCAAATTTCTAATGAAGAATGTTGTTGCTAACAAAGTACTTGGCCTTTGTAGAGAAGGTGGTTAACTTGAGGAATATCCCTTGGATTCGAGATATGTTTGTTGATCATTTTCAAAATATTTTCTCTCCTTATCTAGTGATAAAGGCCATGAGTTTTGCTAGGAATGCTTGCTATGCTTGTCATGATAGGTTGGATAAGGATTTCATAAAGGATGAATTGCTTGTAGTGCTTAGCTATATACAAAATAGTAAATGTATATGGATTGCTGGACAATATTGTGAGAAATTTATTGTAAGTCTATGTGAGATATCGTTGGAGATGAAAATACTCATTTAGATTTAGAGGCCTTTTCCATAGGATGTTTGATGTATTCCATTAATTTGGGGTGAATAAATCTCATTCTAAATAATGTTTCCAAATACACCATTTGAGGATGGTGACCAATAAATTTATTGAGTGTTTATTATAAAATCATGGCGAAGGGAATGCCATTGAAGGTGATGAATGTTTATAAGAATATTGTGCATAAAGTGCGGACAAGTTTTGTTTAGGAGGTGTTTATTGTTGACATAATGATTTTTGTTTAGGTGGACATGGAGTGGTCTAGGGAATCTAGGAAACATCCTCTCTTCCTTAAAATTGAATTTAATAACTTGCTTGTGATCGAATTAACTAGCAGCTCATTACAAATATGTTGAAGTGTTTGGGGTTCGGTTCAAAGTGTGTGGTGATGGACAAAACCATATTCTCTTACAACTCATAATTTCTTGCAATGACTAATAAACATTCTCATTCTATTATTCTCCATTAGTCAATAATTAGGTAGGGATGACCCCTACACCTTATCATTATGTTTGTATTACTTATTTCCTTGGTTATTTGTTGGATACTACTAATTTGTAGGGGAATATTAAATGCATATCACATCCATATGATTCTAAGATGATGAATTTAATCACTTTGTATATAATTTTTTTTCTATCTATTCAAGCTGAGAAGGACTCAAAAATTAGTGCTAGAGATTGTTTGTCCATGTTTTTCCAAGCCGTTGCAGCTAAGACTAGTTATCATAAGACATCATAATTTATTGAATACTAACTAATTGGTCTAGATGATCCTCCTCCTTAAATTCCTCTCGCTCAGACCTTCAATCATCCAAATGTAATAGTGAGATATCTTAACATCCCCTTTCTTGTGGGACTTTCTATGACAACTATGTGAGGTTGGTGTTTGGAGTGTCTATATAATAAACTCCTCTTACTGTAAAACAAATACCTTCAATTGGTTGAAAATATATATTTGTGTGTAGGATTCTCTATGCATCATATATTTATTATGTTTCTTGTTGGCATCTTAGTAAGACTAAATTCCATATATTGCAACAAATTTTGCGTTGATACTTGTGTTCCAATTATGGTGGGGCTTAGGGCCTCCCTGTGGTCCCTTAGGATATTTGCATTATGCCAAATGACAAGGGAGTCCTAGGATTGATTGAAATTCCCACACAGGGTAATATCTTGGCTGCATAATGGGTTGTCCAATCTCTAGAGTGATGATCTCCTTTATAAGTATTATTGAGGCACTATCTTCTTACATCACAACAAAATATTGGTAGGAAAATCAAGTTAAATTCAACCTTTTAGGCTTATAACAAACCATGGAATATGTTATATATACCTAAATATAGGTCAAACTAGGTTTTAGAGGGGCTAATTTAGCATATCATATCAAGGTTTAGAAATTCAAGCTTGGTAAGAATGACTACTCAATCTAGAAATTCAATTTAGGGTTTTGGAAAACAATTTTAAGGTTATGGAATAAGGAAATTTATAACCTCATGCAAATTGAAATGTTCTAACAAGCTGCCAACTGTGAGATTGGGATAACCATCCAGCAGCTCAAGACTTCTCTAATGTCATCATTCTTCCACCTCCAAGACCTTGAACCACAACATCATTTCTTTCTCAGAATCTTGACATTTAACTTGTACCTACCATACAAAAAAATTATAAATTATAAATGTGCCCAAAAAATTACTCTTTTGCAAAAAAAGGAAAAAAAGAGAGGGACATAATGTTTTTTAAGGAAAAAACGTTTATTTAGCTTCTTGCAGAAAATTATAAAATTGAAAAAGAAAAAAATTGAAAATAGACTCACTAGACTAAATTTTGTACAAGAATCATGAATGTATGAATATCAGTGTTTCGTGGGCCCCTAGTCTTAGTTTTAAGGGGAAAAAGATGTTAAAAATAATAGTCTCAGATTATGTTGGCTCTAGAGAGAATTATGATCGATGTGTAAATCTATATGAATGGGTATATCTGGATCAATGTACAATGTAACCATCTAGATGGAATATCACTAGACAATAAACCTCTAATAATGTAAGAAAAACTGGGGCTTAACAAGCCATAACATTGTTAATAGAGAAATCCAACTCCTTCATCCCTAAAGAAATATTCTAGGCTTCTAGGTCCAAACATGACACCTAAAACCACCATGCACGATCTCCCAATATTAATCTTCACCTACAAGTAAGGATATTGGTGCCATTATGATAGTTTAGAATTGGTTAGATGGATCTAAAGGCTCTAGATATGATTTGGGTATGAAACTTAGGCCTTATGCCCTAAAGGAAGTTTCTATGCATCCAAAGCCATGATCAACACCTAGAAGCATCAAACATGACCTACTAATGAATCTATGTATACCTTAGAGTGCTAATATGTTGATCATAATGCGGATTTTAGAGTCTCATGCTCTTATACATGGTTGGCAAAGAATACTCTGGGTTTAAGTAGTAGAAGAAGCTTCTATGAATCCAAGGTCATGAAGATTGCTCACAAATTTCTAATGAAGAATGTTGTTGCTAACAAAGTACTTGGCCTTTGTAGAGAAGGTGGTTAACTTGAGGAATATCCCTTAGATTCGAGATATGTTTGCTGATCATTTTCAAAATATTTTCTCAGCTTATCTAGTGATAAAGGCCATGGTTTTTGCTAGGAGTTATTGCTATGATTGTCATGATAGGTTGGATAAGGATTTCATAAAGGATGAATTGCTTGTAGTGCTTAGCTATATACAAAATAGTAAATATCTATGTATTGATGGACAATATTGTGAGAAATCTATTGTAAGTCTATGTGAGATACCGTTGGAGATGAAAATACTCATTTAGATTTAGAGGCCTTTTCAATAGGATGTTTGACGTATTCCATTAATTTGGGGTGAATAAATCTCATTCTAAATAATGTTTCCAAATACACCATTTGAGGATGGTGACCAATAAATTGATTGAGTGTTTATTATAAAATCACGGCTTTAAGGGAATGCCATTGAGGATGAGGAATGTTTATAAGAATATTGTGCATAAAGTGTGGACAAGTTTTGTTTAGGAGGTGTTTATTGTTGACATAATGATTTTTGTTTAGGTGGACATGGAGTGGTCTAGGGAATCTAGGCAACATCCTCTCTTCCTTAAAATTGAATTCAATAACTTGCCTGTGATCGAATTAACTAGCAGCTCATTACAAATATGTTGAAGTGTTTGGGGTTTGGTTCAAACTGTGTGGTGATGGAAAAAACCATATTCTCTTACAAATCATAATTTCTTTCAATGACTAATAAACACTCTCATTCTATTATTCTCCATTAGTCAATAATTAGGTAGGGATGACCCCTACACCTTATCATTATGTTTGTATTACTTATTTCCTTGGTTATTTGTTGGATACTACTAATTTGTAGGGGAATATTAAACACATATCACATCCATATGATTCTAAGATGGTGAATTTAATCACTTTGTATATAATTTTTTTTCTATCTATTCAAGCTTAGAAGGACTCAAAAATTAGTGCTAGAGATTGTTTGTCCATGTTTTTCCAAGCTGTTGTAGCTAAGACTATTTATCATAAGACATCATAATATTGAATACTAATTAATTGGTCTAGATGATCCTCCTCCTTAAATTCCTCTCGCTCGGACCTTCAATCATCCAAATGTAATAGTGAGATATCTTAACATCCCCTTTGTTGTGGGACTTTCTATGACAACTATGTGACGTTGGTGTTTGGAGTGTCTGTAGAATAAACTCCTCTTATTGTAAAACAAATACCTTCAATTTGTTGAAACTATAGATTTGTGTGCACGATTCTCTATGCATCATATATTTATTATGTTTCTTGTTGGCATCTTAGTAAGACTAAATTCCATATATTGCAACAAATTTTGCATTGATACTTGTGTTCCAATTATCGTGGGGCTTAGGGCCTCCCTATGGTCCCTTAGGATATTTGCATTATACCAAATGACAAGGGACTCCTAGGATTGATTGAAATTCCCACATAGGGTAATATCTTAGTTGCATAATGGGTTGTCCAATCTCTAGAGTGATGATCTCCTTTATAAGTATTATTGAGGCAATATCTTCTTACATCACAACAAAATATTGGTAGGAAAATCAAGTTAAATTCAACCTTTTAGGCTTATAACAAACCATGGAATATGTCAGATATACCTAAATATAGGTCAAACTAGGTTTAAGAGGAGCTAATTTAGCATATCATATCAAGGTTTAGAAAGTAAAGCTTGGTAAGAATGAGTACTCAATCTAGAAATTCAATTTAGGGTTTTGGAAAACAATTTTAAGGTTATGGAATAAGGAAATTTATAACCTCATGCAAATTCAAATGTTCTAACAAGATGCCAGCTGTGAGACTGGGATAACCATCCAGCAGCTCAAGACTTCTCTAATGTCATCATTCTTCCACCACCAAGACCTTGAACTACAAAATCATTTCTTTCTTAGAATCTTGACATTTAGCTTGTACCTACCATACAAAAAAATTATAAATTATAAATGTGCCCAAAAAATTACTCTTTTGCAAAAAAAGGAAAAAAAGAAAGGGACATAATGTTTTTTAAGGAAAAAACGTTTATTTAGCTTCTTGCAGAAAATTATAAAATAGAAAAAGCAAAAAAATGAAAATAGACTCACTGGACTAAATTTTGTACAAGAATCATGAATGTATGAATATCAGTGTTTTGTGGGCCCCTAGTCTTAGTTTTAAGGGGGAAAAGATGTTAAAAATAATAGTCTCAGATTATGTTGGCTCTAGAAAGAATTATGATTGATGTGTATATCTATATGAATGGGTATATCTGGATCAATGTACAATGTAACCATCTAGATGGAATATCACTAGACAATAAACCTCTAATAATGTAAGAAAAACTGAGGCTTAACAAGCCATAACATTGTTAATAGAGAAATCCAATTCCTTCATCCCTAAAGAAATATTCTAGGTTTCTAGGTCCAAACATGACACCTAAAACCACCATGCACGATCTCCCAATATTATTCTTCACCTACAAGTAAGGGTATTGGTGCCATTATGATAGTTTAGAACCGGGTATATGGAACTAGAGGCTCTAGATATGATTTGGGTATGAAACTTAGGCCTTATGCCCTAAAGGAAGTTTCTTTGCATCCAAAGCCATGATCAACACCTGAAAGCATCAAACATGACCTACTAATGAATCTATGTATACCTTAGAAAGCTAATATGTTAATCATAATGCGGATTTTAGAGTCTCATGCTCTTATACATGGTTGGCGAAGAATACTCTGGGTTTAAGTAGTAGAAGAAGCTTCTATGAATCCAAGGTCATGAAGATTGCTCAAAGCACCACACATGATCTATCAACAATATCCATCTTTCAGTGGGGACATCAACGAGGAGGAATCTAATTGAAATTATTTCATAGGATCATTACAGAAGGAAAATACATAAATCATCAAATCTAAGTAGAGATTCTTTTAAATTTTCCTTGCAGATAAAATTACAAGCGACGTAATAAGGAAAAATTGAAATGTTTTAATGTAAGAGTTGATATTTTGGATGGAAATGTCCATCTATATTCTAAGGAATTTGTGGTGAGGGATTTCTATTAGACAACCCAATAGTAGAATAAGTGGAGGAATAACATTCAAAATGGAAATATGGAGCAATTTAAGGTAAAAACATCATAGAGTCTACAGAGAATTGGAAATAATGTTTTTGTTGTTCACGACGGTAGTAGAGGAGGAGGAAACATCAACCATTGGCATCACCATTCATTTAACATGAGTTATCTTAGCTAGATAGTCCATGCAAATAAGTTGACAAATTGAAAAAAGAGGGGACTCTCTAAATATTTGATTTTAATAACATCTCCTTCATGATTCCAAGGTGAATTCCACGAGGGTCTTCCATTATGTTTAATTACAAGCACATTATGGATCAATTTTGAATGTCGATACTTGCATGTCATTATCATAGGACTATGGAGACACATTTAGGAAACACACTTCATCACATACTATTATCTTACCTAAGCATGTTATCAGTACACACTTGAATTGACCAATGACCCATTTCCATGGTACTACAACTCTATGACAAGAGTAACCAACCACCTTTTTAGGATTGAATCTATATTTACATAGACACACATATGTGAAGCTTTCACAGTTTTCCTCCTCTACATTGTAATTTAGTTGAAACTTTATGCCCATTTTTTAAATTCCAAAAACTTGAAGACACAATTACACCTCAAGAGATTTGATCCTATACAAAGTATAATATATTTACTCTTAAGATGATTCCATACTAATTTTAAATTCAAAATAAAAATTACATTAAAATGAAACACTCTTATTTAACGTTGGATACCGAATTTTTTAGTAATAAAAAAATTAAAATTAATGAAATATGAGATTGGTGTTTTATTTTCAATGAGAACCCTTAAAACAAGGATTGTTAGTAGCAAAGTCTTCTAACAAGGGTTGTGCCTCAGTTATAAAATAAGTGTCCCAATATTTGTTGTAACTGAGGCACAACCCTTGTTTTAAGTATTGGGACACTTATTTTAATACCATCCGGAATAGTTATACTTAAAATATCAAGCATTTTCCATTTAAACTTTGTTATGGCTTGCCAACAATAGTTTGAAAAAATATGATGACTTAAATAAATTTATAGTTTGACAAAATATGATGACTTAAATAAATTTAACAAGTACCGGTTTATACTGTTCCAAAATTATAAATTTATATTTTTATATATTTGTTTATGAATTTTATAGCTAAAGAAGGTGTTGATTTATTTCTAAAATTTTATAGGTCGAAAGGGTTTGCCATCTTTGTGAGTCTATGAGCATTGAGGATGAAAATCACTTTCTCTTACAGTTACTTACACCCACATTAGATTTGAGTTTCATAGTATTTGGTACAATACAAACCTTTATAACCTCCTAACTTCCAAAAACTATATTAAGGTTGGAAAACTTTTTGGCAATATTTTTGAACAGAATAACAAGATTTTAAAATAAACCAAGTATTATCCTTTTAAGGTCACACGGACCTTCTTTCTCCATTAAAAAACCTTACATGCCTAACACGTGAGGCGAGCAAATGACAAAGTGGATACTTGCTTTTTACACTTGCACCCGAGGTTTCTAGTTTATATGGACGGTCCAGCGGCGGACGAATGTGGCAGGACCACTCACATGATTCTCATTTAAACCTCATTTAAGCCTACTATTAGTCGCCAACCCCTTGATCCACCATCTCCCAGCACGTCCTCCTAGCTTTAGTTCTCCATGTAGTCATTTGCATATGGACCGTGCTTCACTTGGGAGAAGCTAGTGGATGTTAGTCATTAAAATTTTAAAAATAAAAATAAAAATAATTGTTTATTTAAATTATTTTTAATGTCAATTTTTGGTAATTATTTTTCAATTTATGCTATATCAAGAATAGAATATTTTACATAAAAAATGTTGAAAAATGTGCATGATTATTTTATGTTTAAAAAGTAAATTTATTAAGTATCAAAAATATATTTAAATTAAAAAAAATATTTAACTTTTTAAAAATACTAAAAATTTAAAATTAAAAAAACTAAAATAAATATATGTTTAAATTAAAAAAATTTAATTATTTTAAAAATATGAAAAATTTAAAATTAAAATTAAATTATGTAAATTTTTTAAAATTTAATTTATAATATTTATTAAAAATATAACAACTGAAAGAGAATTTAATGGTTCATCTCACATCAGATTTAGAAAAGAAAGAATTCAATCTTCAAAGCTAACTGAGTATTCAATCTTCATACTATCGTTGAATATTTTACCATTACACAATGACTTATTCTTCTTCAGTGTTAACTATGATTTCAATTATATTTCCAACAATGTAACTAAGGTTGGACTTTACCGATTGATGGTTGTTTTACAAAATCTTCTGGTTGTAATTGAATTTAGTTTTAATATTAACAACCAGAAAATGAGGAAAATGTAATATTTTGTTGGTTAAATTGAAAAAACAAAACTAGAATCATAGTCAAATTTGTTAGGGAAAAAGTGTAATAGGTTTTATTTGTTCAGTTATTTTATTAGTTTGGAAAAGAATGAAATAAAGTTTATCTTATATTTTTATTAGTATAGTGGATATATAATTTTATATTCCATTATTCATACCAGATTGTTAGAGTTAATATAAACACAAAACAAATTTACTATTTAATTAAAAAGAAAACCGATATGAAAATGCAAAAACAAATTGTTATCAGTTTCTTTAACCAACCTTTAATTAAACTTATTTAAATCTTAATCAAGAAGCATTTAAGCATAATAAGATAAGGCTACCATGAAATGAATATGTGTTGTACACTTGTTACACTTGGGTTAATCGTGATGATCTACTCAAGCAAGTCCAAAATCAGAGATAATATCTAAATGTCTATTGGCATGTGTTCATATATTATCTCATATTTTGCTTCCTTGAGCAGATCAACAAGATTAACTGGAATGTAACAAGTGTACAATGGAGATTCATTTCATGGTCATAGTATTTTGTTATGCTTAAATGCATCTTAATTAAGAATTTAAAAAGCTTCGGTTAAGAATTCACTATTTAATTATTTATCAATATATAATTCACTCAAGTTTTATACTTCTTATCAATTTTTGTATCTTGTTTATTAAATAATATTTGTTTCTTGAGTGTTTTTTTTTTTAGTTTAATATTTATGTTATACCTTAAATGGATATTTATATGGATGTGATAATTAGTTTAATGTTTAGTATTTGTTTAAGAGTCACCCATCTCTGCAAAATTAAGTGGCTAACTACACCTATGGGTGTTCAAGGGGCACTTGAGTTGTGGTTGTGCTAGTTATCATCTATAATTGAGTATGTGGAAAACTGTAATAAGTTTTACTTGTTTAGTTACTTAAATGGTTTTGAAAATTAATGAAAAGGATATTATAGATAGATAATTATACCCATAAGTGTTTATATCTGGGAATTTGGGGTGATTAACATCTATGCTTTTTCTACCTAGGTTGCAAGGATGTGTGACAAGTGTACTATGTTTTTATGGCAGTTCCAAATTTAAATAAACAATTATGAAAGAAAATTGAATATAAGAAATAACTTATATTTGAAACATGCTTAAATACATGGATAACTAGTAGTTGATACATATATAATTTTTAGAACCTTCTTCAAGATATACAACCTTTTTAACTAAAACAAATAGCAAAAACTTATTTATAACACTTAGCTTATGACTTATCTACACATTAAATAGTTATATTAGTTTATATGTTTATGTCAATTGTATTTAATTTATAATATAAACTATTTTTACCCCTACTCAACTTTTATTATGAGAAATAACTTGTTGAACACACAATAAATAAACTATATTAACTTGTTGTACACACAATAAATAAACTATATTATTGTAATTACCTTATTTCTTGAAGAATTCATTGTAAATGAAAAATACTTTGAAATAGAAACAAAAACAAAAATTGAAAGACGAATAGTTTGAATGCGGGTGGAACAGTCCAGGATTAAGAGTCATCTCTCGAGCAACGAAGTTAAGCCGTTGATGATTGCAAATATTAAATGAAGCCCGTCGATGCAAATATTATCTTTATGTTATACAACATGAGTGGGCCTAATGGTTAAGAGCATGTGTTTCCTCTTAGAAGGTCACAGGTTCAAATCCAGAGGGGGGTAGTGTATGTACACCTCTGTAGACTTTAGTAGTTAAATCATTGCGCAGAGGGGGGTCCCTTGTCCCACAAACAAGGGGGTCTCATACACCAAATTGGTGTCTCGCTTGGCGGTGACCTTAAAAATAGATTATTATTATTATTATTATTATTATAAAAGATTAAAATTGGAAATAAAGAATACATCTATGTAATACTCTTTTAGATCTAGACAGTGGATCAATCTTTATATCATTGTGTATTTTCTTGCATAGTATAGTAGCATAATTGAAATACAAATAGGGATGAAAAAAATGTAACAATAAAATTTAACACAAATAAAATATTGAAATAGGTTTTTTATATATAATAATTTTAATTAAATATACAAGGTAAAACTATATAATAAAGTTAAACATATATAATAAAGCTAAATATAGGTTGTTTTTATTTCGCATTCTTCTAGTTATCTGCCATGAATGGTTGTCTATCCATTCATGAGCTATGAGTTATCCATGCATTGTTACAAGTTATCCATTTAATCAACTAGCTACTAGTTATTGTTTATTTTCCTTTTTTTATAATTGTTTATTTTGAATTTGAACGAGTGCCATGTCTCATCCTCCTCCATAGATGAAAAAACATAGGCACTGATCCACCCCAAATCTCAAATAAAAACTTCTATAGACGTAATTAGATTAATTAGAAAAAAGATTTAATCATAAATTAATTACACAAATTTTAAAAATATAATATTTTTAAATAATTTTTTTTTTTATTGTACATTCTTATAAATTAAATCTCTCTCTATATATAACAAGAGTTAGGAGGTGGCAATGTCAAACCAGTTGTTAATAACTATTGCCATAAAACATAAACTAGCACAACCACATAGTTTGTGGCTGGATCATAGGGATCAAATAAGAGATAGTTATGGAATGAAAGATAATTTGTAATTTTTTTTATTCCTCATATTCTTCTAGTTAAACTGGTTCAAATTTATCCATGCCTAGCTACATGTAAGTTATCCATGCCTAGCTACATGTTATCATGCACATACTTCCTGTTATCTATTTATCAACTATATATTCTTTTTATTTTTATCTCACATTCTTCTAGTTATCTGCCATAAAGTGTTGTTGGTTATCCATTCATAAATTATTATTTATGCATGCATTGCTACGAGTTATCCATTCACGAGCTACCTACCAGTTATTTTATACATATATATATATA
>LPNX010609885.1:258525-297249 GCA_001517045.1 Pseudotsuga menziesii
TAAAAAGGTCTATTGATATAATTACAAAAATATGATATTTTGTAATACTTTTATAAATAATTATTATATCCAATAAATATTTAATTAAATTAAAATTAATATTAATAAAAAAACAAAGATTTAATATATTTAATTACCCTTTAGTATAAAAAGAAAATTAAACTCAGTATAAAAAGAAAATTAAACTCAAATAAACTTGTAAAAAAATAAAAATAGAATTTATAATATTTTATTAGAAAAATAAATAAATAACATAAACCTTTAAATATTTAATGATTTATTATTTAATTTGAAAACATAAATCTTAACAAAAACTACGAGGTAGCCACTTATGGGTGGTTTTGAGTAAGAGTTGTTAGTTGTAATAATTTGGGTTTGCTTTGAAAATCTCAAGAGTTAAAGCTAATCAATACTCTATTAATATTGAAAGCCTCCACAAAATCAAACAATTTTCACATATATAAAAGCAATTATCAAAATTCTTTCATAAAACTTAAAACTAAAAATTAGTGCATGGTTAATTATACTAAGAAAAATCTTGTAAAAGCAAATTCAAATACCTAGGTGAAGATGTAGACCATACAGGAATATATTTAAACGCTCTACTTTTAACCTTGTATTTTCTATTTTATTTTAATAAAAAAATAATTAAAGAAATTCCAAAAAGTCCCCATCAACCATGTAGTGTATGAAATTTTTTAATGTTTTAAGTGAATAAATTTTTAACTTTTTTCCAATTATATATTTAGATATTTGGTGATTGAACAAACTTTTTAACCCTACATTGTATGAATACCATGTTTATAGAAACTTAACATTGTATGAATAACATGTTTATAGAAACTTAGGAAAACACGTTTATAGAAACAACTTTGTTTCTTGAACATACCACATGTGGTTGGAAATTAAAACATCGATCAAGAAAATATCTGTCATTTGTCATTTTAGTGTGACCAAAATGGAAATGCCTCAACTATGGTTTCTTATCAATGCTATGATAGTCAAACTCACCTATGTGTGTCTTTCATAATCCCTTATTTCTAGTTAACCATAGGTGAAATAATTAATATGTTAATGAACCATCTCAATCATTCTTACTGTTTCAAAATCTAAACAGTGTGTCCTGGAAGTTTCGCTGTTATTTCAAAGGCTGACTGCTGGTCAGACATGATGAACTACTTGTAACAAAATTTTCCAGTTCCAGGGATTTGGTCTTCTTAGCACATGAGTATCCTATTTATCAGTCTCTACTTTGGACATTTTTTGATAGAGTGGTGTTTTCTTATGAGGACTAATTACAATAAGTATTCCCACATATTTTCTCTCTCACTCTTTGCTTATGCATGTATAGCTACTATGGTTTTTACTTGTCTTCCAAGATCCCAAGCCTCTCATCTAGTCACTGAATTTGTCCTGAGAACCTACTGGCATCAAAAACTCAAAAGACACTTCCATATCCTAACAAAACCTTAGCCTGCTTTGGTGACATACTTAGGCTTAGTCAAAAGATGAAGAAACCATTGGAGCAGCGTTAGATATGTTCATCAGAGTTCTATGATTTTACTTGTCTAATAGTTAAATGTTTTATCCTTTTTCAAATTAGAAACATCACATTTTACTTCTTGTTAGATACTATATATGAAGTGTGGTGTGGTGCCTATTTTGCAAAGAGCATTATTTACAAATTGATGATACAATGACACAATCCAATAATCTCGATAGCAGCAAAGTATGATTTTGATAGGGTATAGACCCAAGATGTTGATAGGGATGGATGTATGTTCCACCCTATGTTTCTACGATACCCGAGGTCATGGGAGGGTTGTGTTGAGACACGCTCCCCAAGTTGTTGTGATGCCGACGGTTGGATTCTTTCAGGAGAGGCTAGGTCCGTTGTTTAGCCGACGCTATCGCTCTCATGTTCTTATGTGGTCAGGTCGGTGAATCCGACATCCACTTCTATACTAGCAGAGGAAGGATAGGGAAGATGTAGACGTAGGTTAGGATGAGAGGATGTGTTAGTTAGTGCTGTTGAAGCCTGGGTATTCCTTAACATTGGGTTAGTAGTAGTAGTTAAAACCATCTTCATTAGTAGTAGTAGTAAGAATGTGAAATCATAAAAGGAGATTAATAAGTAAATAATTAACAATGTTAAAGTGATTATATATATATATATATATATATATATATATGCTTTATTTTTCTGCATGAGGGATTACTATTATTAGTTAGCAGGTGTGCATCGACAGGATGGCGTTTTTTTATAGTGCATTTTCGATATCTGCATAAGCTAGCCATGCATGCACACCTCGTACATGTACGATAGTATTGATGTATCAGAAACTTGTCACGCTTCAATAATGATATAAATGCCATAGATAACTTAGTTAATGATGTATTGATCAACTTAGGTAATTAATGGTTAATTTGTTAATTTGTGTAAAATAAGTGATTTAGTAGTATATGTAAACACTGTAATAACCGATTAATGTAAGTGTCATCAATTGAAAGTATCGTCAATGTGAGGTGTCGTAGAAAGAACATTAATAGTAAAGAATTGTCTTGTCTAATTGTTAAGAATGATTAATTAACCCATTAAGGGTGCCTTGTTCATTAATATATATATTATGTTTATACTGATTTACTTGTCGAGTAAACAAATAAATGTTACCATTATTGTTCACCATTAATAGTAATTATTATTATTACTACTTGTTATAATAGATTATTATTAGTTTAATAATAATATTAATAATGTTATAACTATTGTAAGATACATCTTAGCTTCATTGAATAGGATTAAAAGAATTATTTAACTGTCCAAATTAAAATATATATATTTATCATTATTGTTATTAGAGGTTTAACTAAATTAAAGGAAATAGTGTAACTTAATATTACTATATTATGCACTTTAAATGATTATTTAATCTTTATTTTGAAAGCTGAAACATGATGATTGAATCATCATAGATCCAACCAATTATGGTTGGATCTGATTCAACGAATTAAGGTTGGATCTGATTCAATCATCATTGGTTGGAAGAGAATTTTTTTATAAATCTATTCATTAGGTGTCAGAAAATATTTAAACCTAAATAATAAAAAAATGTTCCATTTTCCATAAAATCTTAAACAAATAAAAGAGATTTTAATAGAATGTAAAAAGGGAAAAACCATAAAGATTCAAAGGGAACATACAAAGACAATATATCAAATCAAGTTGCTACTAAAAATAATATTGCATGTATATTTTTAAAAGATGAAATAAACAAAATTAAATCATTAGAAAGTATAAAGAAAAAAATGATACAAAAATTGTTTGAGTTTTTTTTTAATGGAAAATAAAATAGAAAGAAATTATTCTACTAAGATGAGAAAGTTTTACTTAAAAACAGATAGAAAGTGAGTTAAAAAATATTTTGTTTAATGACTAAAAGAAAAGAAAAAATGAAGATTTAAAAAAGTTATGAGATAAAGATTAAAAATATGTATATTTTATGCCTAAATGAAAAGTATATAACTTAGGACAATAGAGAAAGGGGTTAAGATTGAAAATCAAATTTGCACATTATAAATGGGATTTTATTAAATTGAAAAATAAAAATGTAGTTTTTAAATTAAAAAAAAAATCATTCATTTTATTTTCATCAAAATCATTAATTGTGTTTTCCTGGATAACTTTGGCTTGGTTTTCAATATAAAAAATAGCTTGGCTTGCTTGTTCTAGTGAGCAAACACCAGCCGATTTGCTTATTAAAGGATGGTTTTTACAATTGAGTATGAAAATTAAGATATATAATTTTTTTTATATAAAAGGTAAAATTTTATAATTATATATATGAATATGTGTCAGTTATTAAAATTGTATAATTTGGTTGTTATGAGGTATTTGAGGGCGACGAATCTACTTATAGAGTATCTAATTTTTTCTTAAAAAAAAATATTTCAACCAAAACTCACTAAAAAGTCCAAAACTTACACTAGTCCAAAAATATATTTCAATACCTATCATAAAAATATTAAAATCTTATAGTTAAAACATTTTTGAGATATGTTTTCAAAAAGAAATATATATATATTTTTGAAATGTATTTTAAAAAAAATAAAAAAAATCAATAACAAATTTATTATCATAAATTCAAAGTAAACCTATCTTGAGAAATACAAACATTTTGGAAATAGCAAAAACTTTGAAAAAAAACTTTACACCTCTAAACACATGATGAACCCAAAATGAAATAATTATATGCTAACAAATTTACATTGTTTTAAGTAATCGTTTAAATACTAATCCTTGGATTACATTTTATATAAATATTTACTGATCTTATAATATCCAATAATTCTGTCATTCGAATCGCATCGATGGCATGCAACAAATCATTAATAAAAGTTTTAATAGAACATTATGGACGAAGATATCTTGTGTGTGGAAATAATAAAGTGATGGAGACTTCTTACGTTAAGTTGGAGTCTAAGTTTTTTTTGTTTTCCAAAGAAAAAATTCGTAAATATATTATTCACATTCAGCACATGGCCCTAAATGTCCATTATACCAAAAAAAACAACTAAAAAGTTGACATTACATACAGATAATTGCCTCATGAAGAGCACAATGTACCATTAATATCCAAAATCTGACCCAACTATAAAGTTGTCATTACATACAGAAAACTGCCTCATGAAGAGTATAATGTATCATTACTTTTCAGCAAAAAAACAAATCATAGATCAAGCCTGTATTAATAGCCATCCAGCAGAAAAAAATAAATCTGATCATAGCAGACTTTTTTCATCATTCCTGATCAATCAGGTCAGATAAACTGTGAATCGAATGTGATCACAAGCAAACAGACCAGAAGCAAAACTAGCTGGCTGAAGTAGTCTCAACATGAATAATAAAGCCTGAAATCAAATTCTGAGCAAAAATTCAGCAGCAAATAAATTGGCCATGTTTCCATGCCATCCAGTGATTCATCAAGTGTTTTGAAGAAAGTTCATATCCATTTCAGCGCCTATTAAGAGGCCATCAGCCCGCATGTCATGCTCTCGGTATATTTGCTTCTAAATCACTAGAGGGAAGATGAAGCATAATATTTTCAGCCAAAGCATCATATATCAAGGGTGGAGCCAAAAATCAGGAAAAGCTGATCACATCAGTTTAAACCATAAATGCCCAAGCATTACCATAGTTTCAAACCAGCAAAGTATTCACAAGAACTACCAGAAAAAATCAAAATGCAAGTAGCCTTCATCAAGAAAAAACAGTGACACTTAAACTACAAATCAAACAGCTCATGGTACCATAGAACCTGAGCTTCATAAACTAGAAAACCTAAAAGGTTTCCACATTGTCTTCGCCTCTCTGTTCACAAATACTCCAAGATCCTTCAAGAATGCTACCACCTGCTTTAGCCAAAGCATCTGCTTTATAATTTCGTTCCCTATAAATGTGTTTAAAAGACACATAATCAAGACTGCCAGTTAAACAGTGAACATCTTGAAGAATCATGGCTAATTCAGTATTTAGTAAACGATACTTACCAGATGCCCAGTTTATAACTAACTGGGAATCCCCAAAAACTTGAATTTTATCCAAATTATTCATCCGAGTCAGCCTAAGAAGAAGCTTAAGAGCACATAATTGTGCATAATTATTAGTACCCAAGCCTAAACCTGCTTTGAAAGAAACATAATGAATATCAGATATGAACAATATACCTCCAGCCCCACAAATCATTGGGTCCCCAGCAGCAGATCCATCAAAGTAACCCCATGCATAAGTTTTATCAATTTCTTCCACAAAAATTGATCTGATAGAGGCCACAGATATGGACTGTGGTAAATTCTTCATCATACCCAAGCTGTAGCTAGATACCTGTGCAGGGGTTGTGACAAGATCCTCAAAACAAGACCTATTTCTTGCTTTCCATATAAACCAGAGTACAATGATTGGTAAAGGTTTGATAAATATCACATCTGTAATAAAACACCAGTTTTTAAAACAAACAGACAGGGACTCTCCATTCCATAAATTATTAAGTTTCAAATGATCCTCAATAATTGACCAAACAGATTGAGTAAAAGGGCAATCCACACCAATATGAAAATTGGATTCACAGCTCTGTTTGCATAAAAAGCACCTTCCAGGACCTTCTCTACCCCTCATACAAAGAACATCCCAGGTCAATTCTTTACCAGAAAGAAGAAACCAACTAAAATTTTTTGTTTTTAGGGGACACTTCATCTTCCATATGACCTTCCACCACCATATCGAGTCCACTTCTCTATTCATAAGCTTAGTATAACCCTCTTTAGGAGAATACTTACCTGTTTTAGATAAATTCCAGATAAGATAATCAGCTGCAACAGAGAGTCTAACATGGCTAGACTTGAGAATGGCAATATATCCATTCCAAGCATCAATCTCAAGAGGGCCAGTAAATCCAATGGTATCTGCAGATAACCATTTTTGAGACATCAAACCAGATATACAATGAATTCCAATATCAGAAATGAAATGAAAACTAGCCAAATGTAATTTTTCTAGCATAGGACAAGGTAGAGCATGTCTCCATTTACATCCAGACCACGGATCTAAACCGATATGAACAGCATTGCCAGCACCAATCTTCCAGACCAGAAAATTTCCAATGATATCAAATGCCCAAAGAACAACTTTCCAATAGATAGAAATGTTCTTTTTCTTTTTATCAGTAGATCTAATCCAATCCAGAATATTCATTGGATAAATATATTTCTGTATTGCAATCTTAACCCATAAACCTGAACCATGAATGATATTCCAGACATTTTTTGCTGCAAGTGCCTTGGCAAATAAAACAGGGACTTTAAGTCCCTATCCACCCATAGATTTAGGCATAGCAAGTAACTTCCATGAAATCCAGGGTAAACCATAAGAGTTCTGTTTACCAGCCCAAAGAAAATTAAAACAAAGCTTTCTGATTTTGTCTATTACTCCCATGGGTACCCAAAAATGCATCCAATAGACTAGAATGGCCTCTAAAACAGCTTTAATCAAGATCAGCTTTCCTCCTTTGGACAACCAACGGAAGCTCCAATTCTGAATCCTTTGTTCAACTTTAATAATCAGCTAATCCCAATCCCTAATAAGGTATCTGCATGGTTTAAGATGAAACCCAAGGTACTTCATACCATTTTCAATTCTGTTAACAGGAAAACTGAAGATATTCTGTAATGTAATAACTTCAGAATCTTCCATACAGGAGAAATATAAAGATGATTTATTATCATTTATTTGCATCCCAGATGCCTTACAGAAATGCAATAAAATCTCATAAATAGTAGAGAGAGATTGTTCAGAACCATCATTAACCATGACAATATCATCCACAAAGAGTACATGAGTTAAAACTGTATCATTACCAAAAGATAAACCATGATAAGTCTCACAGAGTTTAGCATAAAGAATAGCCCTCCCAAGGCCTTCAACCACAATAAGAAACAGAAGTGGTGCCAAAGGACACCCCTGTCTGAGTCCCCTACCATATTTAAAAAAATTGGTAGCAACACCATTGATGAGCAAAGAGAAAGAAACAGAAGATAGACTACTCATAACCCACGCAATAAAATTTCCTGCAAATCCCATTTTTGCTAGAATAACCTGAATATAGATCCAGCTGACTCGATCATAAGCTTTAGATAGATCGATCTTAATCATGACATCTTTTAAGGATTTAACATGCATAGAATGCATACCTTCCTAAATGACACCTACAACATCGTGAATCTGCCTTCCCGACAAGAACCCAAACTGTTCACTAGAAATACATCTACCCAAGACCTTTCTGATTCTGATCAAGATAATCTTACCAATAATTTTGTATACAAAATTACATAGAGATATAGGCCTAAAGTCCTCAAAAGATAAGGGACGATTAGTCTTAGGAATTAGGGCAAGAAAGGTAGAATTAAAGACACTTGGGATTTTGCCACTTATCCGGGACAATTCAATGACTCTTAAAAGAACCTCACCCAAAACATCAAACAAACATCTATACACCTCAACAGGAATACCATATGGTCCAGGACTCTTATCATTTTTGCTGATGGATAAAATATGCTTGATATCTTTAAGAGTAATAGCCTGCATTAGCTCAGCATTTTCATCCTCAGAGACAGATGATGGGAAATGGCCAGCACTATGAACAATCTCTGGAAGATGGAGGTCATCTTCTTCTTTAAACAGGCTTTCAAAATGCTGAATCTCAGCCTCAGCTATAGCCTCAGATCCTTCCACAAGATTTCCAGAATCATCATAAAGTTTCCAAATAGAATTGCAACATTTCCTATTAGCAGCAAATTTGTGAAAGAAAGGAGTATTGTCATCACCACAACTCAACCATATCGCCCTACTTTTCTGGCGGGCTTCCTTTTCGCGAAAAAGAAGAATAGAGCTCTTACGTGATTCAATCTCAATCAGTAAATCTTTATCAACCTCTGATATAAAACCAAAATTATTCCTGTCATAAAACCTTATCAACTCAAGTTCAATATCAACCAAATCTTTAATATTCTGGGCATTTTTATTCAGAGACCACTTAATAGAAATCGCTTTAATTCGTTTAAGATTCTCACTAAATTGAGCAACAGGAGATAAAGCAGACTGAGCATCAAAGAGAACCCAAGAATCTTTTAATGCTTCAACCAAATCAATATGATCCAACCAACCTGCATTAAACTTGAAAGGACAATGGGCCTTAGGAGACTGAGGAGAAATTTGCAAGAAGACATCCTTTAACTAATTTTTTTCATAATCTGTTGGAGAGCTTGGGGATTGTTGACATCAATCCTTTGGTGTCTATTCCTACCTGGAGTAATTGTAGAGTTGATTCTGAGGGTATTTGTAAAAGGTTGGATCGTCTCTTAGTATCGGCTGATTTCCTCGATTGTGATTTCCTTCTTAAACAATGGATTGGGTGTGGAGGTGTATCTGATCATCAACCTGTCTTCTTGGCCTCTAAGTTATTATAAAGATGAATGTTCTTAAAAAAGGATTGAACTTTTTCTTTTCTTTTTTAAAACGTTGTTACTTGGTTTGCATGGCACACATTCATACTCATTTTCCACTATAATTTAATATACATTCATCCTTGAACTCTTGGTTCATAATTTAATTTAATTTCAATGTTTAGCAATAGCCCTAAAATGTCAATGTCGGAAGAACAAAATTTTGACAAAATCTTATTCATCTTAGCTTGTTTTTCTTATTTAATTCAAATAAAATCTTATCCATCTCAGCTTGTTTTTCTTATTTAATTCAAATATTGTTTTTCTTATTTAATTCAAATAAAATCTTATCCATCTCAGCTTGTTTTTCTTATTTAATTCAAATAAAATCTTATCCATCTCAGCTTGTTTTTTTTATTTAATTGAACTTGGTTCATAATTTAATTTAATTTCAATGTTTAGCAATACCCCTAAAATGTCATTTTCGGAAGAGCAAAATTTGACAAAATCTTATCCATCTTAGCTTGTTTTTCTTATTTAATTCAAATAAATTCTCATCCATCTCAGCTTGTTTTTTATTTAATCCAAATTCAATCTGAATAACTATATCCAAACCTAGTTTTAAAGGGTGATAAGGAATTTGGCAGACCAAAGTTAATTTAGATAAGTTTATGTCACAAAGTGTCAATTATCTATGCATAAGCTAAGAGTTATCCTTGCATCAACTACTAGTTATGTTCACCCCAAAATATCAAATAAATACACCCATGCTTATGGGTCTAATAAGATTTTAATTTTGTTACTAATATAAATTAATTAAATAAAAATATAATAATAAAGATGTATTTTAAGTTTTGGTTTAACACTCTTGACATTGTTGAGGTATACCCAAGTCGTAAATAGGTGACTTAGAATGAGGATGCTCTCATGTGAAAGTGGAAGTCCTCATAATGACATGTCCTACCGAAAATAAAGAATGTTGTAAAAAGAATACTGCAATGATGCCCAAAAAATTCAAATTTTAAAATGATTAACTAACATCCAAACTTAAATTAAACTAGCACATCCACATAGTTGGTCGGTGGATCACTTTGATTGAGATCAAATGATTAAGAAATAGTTATGGAATGGAAGATAGTTTGGAACTTTTTTTTATTCCTCATATTCCTCTAGTTAACCTATTATCCATTTATCAACTATGAGTTATCCAGGTATTGCTACGAGTTATCCATTCATCAACTAGTTACCACTTTTATATATATATTATTATTATAATTGTTTATTTTGAATTTTGAAGGACTGCTATAAAATCAATCTTTACAGTACATATGTGTCTCTTCCTCGTCCATAAATGGAAAAGTATAGGTTTTAGTCCACCTCAAATCTCAAATAAAAAAAGTCTTTGAACGTAATTATATTGAATTTATTAATTTATATTTACTTATCAATGTCTATTAAATGTAGCTTTAGTACTTAAGATGTCAACTTCCGCCCTCTCGTCACCTGAATAATTACTTGTTACGCTTTAAATCTTATCTTCCGTTTCAGAATCTGATATTTTTTTAAAGAAAAGTTATAGATTTTCTTAGATATGTTAAAAAAGAAATTATGGATATCTAAATCTTATCAAAAACAATGAAACATCAAGAAAGCACATATTTTTTGAAGAATTGACATCAAGACATTCATAAATTTTAATATCTCCAGGTAACGTGATAAGAAGAAGAAAGCACATATTTTTCGAAGAATTGACATCAAGACATTTATAAATTTTAATATCACCAGGTAGCGTGATAAGCATGAAAAAAATTAGCGCAAAGCAATGATGAAAACGACATGGATAAGATGACGATAATCATAAGTCAATTTTAAAAATGTAATACTTTTAAATATTATATATCGATAAGTCAATTTTAAAAATGTAATACTTTTAAATATTAGACATTCTCAACTCTCTGCAATCTTCACCTTATAATGAATATTTTCTTATAAAGTTGGACATCTTGATAGAGAGTTCGACTAGTTGCATGATGTATGGCAAGTATATGTTATTCATGCCTATAGCATAGAAGTCAAAATACCCTTTATATTCCTCTATTTTTTGTCCCTTAGTTTAAATCCCTTTCATCTTTGCAAGGAGAAACCTATACTTTTAATTTGGTGTTTACTATTTGAATGGTGGCATGTACGGTTATTCAATATAAATGTCTAGACTAACCATATACCTACATCATTATGTGCTCTCGTGTACTTTGAAATAATATTGGTGGCATCTATGTGTATTTGAAATTTCTTTTTTTCTTAAGAAACTTAAGAAAAAATAAATTCTTAAATCTATAGGTTTGAAAATACTTGGAATGGACGTTTACACATAAAGCCAAAACCAAAATAGATTAGGATGTCACGCTCAACTAGTACATTCAAATATCAAGCTAACTACAAATAAAACAATTAATGCCTAATTACCTTTGACCCAAACTTAATCATATTGTACTTTCTTCTTTTTTAGATGAATTTAGTGGGAATCCGGCAACACAAATTATTGTTGAAAATGATATTTTCAATATTAAAATTGCAAATTTTATTGCAAAAATGGATTCACGACCCTCAATTATCCTTGAGCATCCAAATTATGCAATTCTAATCACTAAACCTACTTTTAAATAATTTATGTCGCATTTTAGCCTAAAAACTCACCAAATTTTAGGTGCAAATAGTCCAGCTTACTACTTCGAATTAGACCAACTTGGAAATTGCAGCCTCAACCGTAATTATTTTATTATAAGTAAAGCTTCCATCACCGCCTATCGTAGGATCCACCTGTCAATGAGTAATTGTAAGTTCAAATTTTCCCATATCACAACATAAACTACTAAATAAGCATTTAGATTTTGTTTTTTAATAAATCATAAACAATTCTAAATTCTACTAAATTAGCATTTAGATTTTTGTTTTCTAATAAATCATAAATCATAAACAATTGTACTAATTCCTTCTCAATTGAACGTTATCATCCCATTTTTTAATGGACTATTTATATGGTGGACATCACTGGTACAAAGTCCGTTTGCCTCTAGTGCTACTTTCGGTAGAGATAATGCTTTCATTAATGTAATATGTTGAGTTTAGAGTTAGTTTGAGATTTTGTAGGAGATTGTTGAGATATTCTTTCAATTACTATCTCCATGTTTGGAGTACGTTAGATCTGATAACAATGCTATTTAAGTGTCTTGCGTGTAAGTGTGATACGAATATTATTGTGTGAATGATCTCTGCAATAAATGCTCTCATGTTTTATGTCCTAGTATTAGAGCTTGTTTGGGCTTAATTCCCTCGTCGGAATGCCCAGGAATATGTGAGATATTGTGAGTTGATCCTTTGTACATATGTAGCCTAGGATAGTAGAATAACTATGTGTGATGGGTAGAATTTCGATGTGAGTGATATCTGCATGAATTTTGTTTTCGATGTGTTATTATTTTATTTATGTGAGCAAATAAAACCAATGTGCAAGAAGAGACTCGCTGCATCTGAAGAAGCCACCTTATGATAGTTGAAAAGAGAGTTGTGCATAGAAGGATAAGTGTTCATAGCTAGAGGGAGTCTAGATCATTGCTCGGAGAGATACATTTCATATATAAGTGCTCTATTCTAAGTGATTTACCTAGATTTGAAGCGGATACAGTAAAGGCATGAATGGTAGCAAAGATATCACCTATTGATGTGGAGAAGAGTTTGATTGATAGATCGAAGGAGAATTCATGGTGACTCAACTCGTTGAGGAAAGCATTGTTTGCATTATTAGTTGGTGATATTGTTTGCCATCATTCAAAGAGAGGCCCTTCCTAGTCATCATAGTTGTTCAGTTTGCAATTGTTTAGATTGGAAGCCATAGACAAGAACATGATGCCGTGAAGGACACCTCCTGTGATGTTTCCACTAATGTTTGTAAAGAGATGGAGAGGATTCACTCCTATTTGAAGAGGGAATGCCATGGTGCTATAGAAGGGGACCACAAATTTTGTGGATAGTATGGCTAGAGTTGAGATCTATTTATACAGAGATTTTAATGATGAAGAAATATAATCATGTGTAAAGTGTGTTGTCTAAATTGCTATAGAAAGCCTCCAAAGAGGAAGAGAAATCATTGGTTGCTAAACCCAATGTAATTGTTAAGTCGTCAGTTCAATTGAGAAGCAATCGACTGGCTGTAGCAACTATAATGTATAGAGAAGCGATTACGGTTTTAAAGTGTGGAGTTGTAATCTTGCATCATGAACGAGTTTTTGTAGGTTTGATCCACTGGGACTTCACTTAGTGAACATCTCACATAGCACGTGCGATTGTGGGATATTAAAAAATACCCTTAATTTCCAGAGATATTGACCCAAACTCTTTTTGTTGAAATCCCCTCCCAATACTTAAAACCTCCTCCTCGCCCCTTTTTATACCTCAATCCTTATAAACCACCCTACTCACCCCCACCTTAAAGTGGGGGTGATAGGATATTGGTCAACAAGTGAAGCCCCCGTGGTTTGATCTAAAGTGTGTGTGTGTGTGTGTGTGTATACATATTGTGTAATGTCACTTGTATGATTAACTTCTGCATACGTTCAGTATCTAGAGTGTTCCCTTAGGTTACTATTGGATTCAACAAGCTATGTGTCTGATAGATGGAAGTAACTCCATAGACCATCCAGTTTCTTTGCTACTTCTTTGCCAAACTCAATGATCTATGTATTTTCACAGAGTAAAGTATTCGATATTGTTAGTTACTACAATTACTTTGTCGTTGGTTAGAAACGGTTGCAGTTTAAATGAGTCAAGTGGGAAGCTCAAAGTTGTGGAGGATTCCATAAGATTTTCGACTGGGTGCAACTGTTGGTGAAGACCAAATCGGACAAGAGATCAATATTGTAATTGTGATTTTTTGTCAGTTTTGCAATTTAAACATTAATGGGGGGTGTTAGAGATAAGGCTTCGATTAATGTAGTATGATCAGTTTAGAGTTGGTTTGAGATTTTGTAAGAAATTGTTGAGACATTCTCTGAATTGTTATGTCTATATTTTGGATAAGTTGGATATGAAAACACTAATATTTAAGTGTTTTGTGTGTAAGTGTTATATGTAATACAAATATTGTTTTTTGTAAATTATCTATGAAATTGCTACTCTCATATTTATTTTCTCCTCTTCTAGAGTTTCAAGGAGATCCCTTGACCTTTCTAAATACATTTCATTAATTATTATATAAATCCAGCCAAATGTCCTTCATAAATCTAAATGGTTTGAAGTAGGAAATACACTGCCCATATTCAAAAGAACAAATAATATGATTAAGATTGAAGAAAGGGTACATGAAAAGTTTACTGATTTGAATAGTCATCGATTTTGTTTATGAGCCACCTTGTGGGAATGCAAAAATTTCTTCCACCATCTTCTTGTTAGTTTTTTTTTTTCATATGGAAATATGCACGGGAAACCCATCAATACTTCCCCACATTAGTGGATGGTAGAGGTGGTAAACCACCGGCCATCCTCGCAAAAGACCTAACCCCAAAGGACTCAAAGCTCAAACCCGTGACCTCTCCCCGAACCAAGAGAGTGTGCGCACGTCTTACCAATTAAGCTAACCTTTGGGCTTCTTCTTATTAGTATGAAAGTCCACTATCATTCTTGAGTAATATTTCTCAACAATCTGCCAAGAAGACTTCTACAATGTCTTTTTTCTATCACGAACCTAAAATTTGAAATCCAATCTCGATTTGCATGGATTCATTTAATTGCAACCTAAAATGTTTTGGGCACTACAAGAACCCTTAGCCATTGTTGGTTTCACTAACTCGCCACGTGTCGGGAAAAAAGGCTTAACCAACTTTCCCACGTGTTTAGCTAACAAACTCCATCGAACACCAACATGTGCAAAAAGGAGATCAACTGTAGATTCATGTGATAATGTGATAATCCGTCGTTGTCATTCTGTCATTACTTTTTTGTTAAAGATAAGATTACTATGAAAACCATTTTAATTTTATCATTACTATCGACCTCTATGATTGATCAGTGCTAGACAAACCCTCTGCGATTAATCTCTTGTGGGTGATGGCCAACATATTTATATCAGATCTCATGCTCCAACGATTTCACAATTGTAGATACGGTTATTTTTGAACCTGCTGATAGATCTCACGAGGTTTCACAAGTGTAGATCTGCCATACAACCTGCGGAGAGATCTACGTTTTGAACACATCTGGAGAGATTTGCGTTTTGAACATATGCGGAGAGATCTGCATTTTTGAACCTATGGAGAGATTCGGTGATTTGAACTGAGATACAATTTGACCGGGTGCACACATTCCTCATCTTTTTTACTTTCTAATACATATTTACTACTCATATATTTATTTTTGTTTCGCAAGTATAAATAATTCACTGCATCTACCAAAGATTGTCAAAGGTAGACCTAGCATAATTACTCTAAATAGTCTTTATGATTATATAGAGTCTTTAGAAAAGCGTAGAGAAGAAAGAGAAGTTAAGTTACAAACATAGTTAGAAGCCATGCTGGAAAATAAATTTGCATCTCTTGAAGACAAGATCCAAAAACAAATAGAAAATAAAATAAAACTAATGGAGAATAAAATTGAGAGAATGGAGATTAGATTACAGGTATTAGAAAAACAAAGCCAAGATAAGAACCAAACATCCCAACAAGGATATTCTGAAACTTTAGAAAGTATTAAAATGAAGGATGTAATTAAAGAATTAGAAGCAAAAATTGATAACAATCTCACCCTAAATAGTGCGGTAAGTAAATTAGACATCAAACACATTAAAGAGGAAATGAAAAAATTGATAGAATTAGACCATGAGGGTAACAAAAGGGCCTTGAACCTCATAATCTTCGGTTTGAAAGAGGAGGTAGACGTAGATACATTAGCCATAGCCCAAAGAGAATTACATAATAGATTACAAATTGAAACAACATGTCTTACAGAAGCAACAAGGTTGGGGAAATTAACTGAGAACATAGAAAGGTTGATCCAGATAAAGGTGAGCTCCGTTGACCATAAATATGACATACTTAGTAAAACCTCAAGTCTAAAAGGAATAGGAATATTTATAAATGAAGATCTCATTCCACAAGATCAAGCAGAATTAAGAAAGGAGGTTCAAAAGGTAAAAGAATCTGGGAAGGAAGGAAAATGGGCAATAATCAGAAAAAGAAAATCCATTATTCGAGATAGAAACCAAAAAGATAGTAATAAATAGAAATTCAACATGCTCCAGATTCTTTCTTGGAACTGTCGTGGATTCCAATGGAACAAAGGCCCTAAGCTAAGTTGGATCTCGAATGAAGTTGATATTATATTGTTAGTTGAAACTTGGGAGCATCAAGAACCTAAGGTCCCTAACATAGATGTCTTTGTGCTTTGGTCAATCTGGAACAAACAATCTTATCGTAGGGGCATTGGGGGTATAGCTTGTTACATTAGGAAGAACATCTCCCTACATGCTAGGATTTATAAAAAAGAGCCTCACAAGTAATATATTTGGATAGAGATTACTGACATTAATAATAAAAAAACCTACATAGCAATATGTTATTTTGCCCCTAGTAATTCTAACTTCTATAAGAAAAAAAATTTAGATAAAAATTGTCCTTACCATGGTTTAGAGAATGATATTTTTAGCATAAGGAACGAAGGTAATATCCTCTTAATGGGTGCCTTTAATGCTCGTACTTCATGCAAACAAGCTATTCTCCTAAGCAATTATTCCAACCCTAATCCTCTTTGTTTAGACGAATATTTTACTCTAGCTAGTAGGTACAACAGAAGTTCTGAAGATCAAGGGGAAAATTTGTTTGGGTCTGAGCTACTCAAGCTTTGTAGTGCTCAAGATCTCATAATTTGCAACGGCCTAAAGAAGTGGTCCAATTCTAACCAGATGACCTATATCCATGGGATTGGTAGCAACGTGGTAGACTATGTTATTTTCACGTTATTTTCGATATCCCTTTATACAATGAAATAATAAATTTTGACATCTTAGAGGACCATGAACCTGACTCACATCATAGACCCTTAATTGTAACTCTCAATTTTGTCATACATAGAGATCCCATAGAAGACAATCCTTATAGCTAAAAGAACTTGATCTTTAATAGAAATAAAAATGATCTTTTCCTAAATGATTTAAAAATTAATTTGTTTCCTTTATCAAGTATAAACAACATAGAACACCTCTATCATAATTTTACGACAACCCTCTCACATTCTATTAACAAGTTCTCAATTGAAGTCACAAGTAATAAAAGAAATAGGAAAACCAACCCTTGGTATGATAAAGATTGTAAAAATGCGAGGGGATAAATTAAGGAAGCTCGTGATGAGTCTCTTAAAATTAACAAGATAAAAATATACAAAGCACTAACTAAAAAGAAAAAAATACAGTATATTCATAAAAGACAAGAAAATCTCTTACACCTCTCTAAGGTGGCTCCTAAGAAATTCTCGAGACAGATTCTAACTAGAAAAACTAAAGATAATAATAGAATTGCTTTACACGACTGGAATTCCTATCTTAAAAAGCTTTATGAATCCCCGAATGTCATAGACAACTTTGAAACCTTGCTCACAACGATAGAAGTTTTCTCTTTAGAAGACATAGATTTTGGGGTTAAATGTCTGGCAAATGGAAACGCTAAGGACATTGAAGGTTACCAGGCAGAAATATTAAAAATTGGAGGTCCTGTCCTCATCCCTCACATCCACAAGATTTTCAATCAAGCAGTCAAACAAGGGTTCCCTAAACCTTGGACTTAGAGCCTCATTATCCCTATTTTTAAAAGTGGGGATACAAACAATCCCTCTAATTATCAGACAATTATGATTAGCCCCCTCTTAGCCAAGTTATATGGTATTATTCTGGAAAAGAAAATTAGCAGATGGCTTGAAAGTGAAGGTACGCGGGCTAAAGGCCAAGTGGGTTTTAGAAGACAACACTCAACAATGGACCACCTCGTTACACTTAGGATCATTGTGGAGGAGTGTCATAAGGATAAATCCAGTCTCTTTTGTTTCTTGGTGGACTTTAGAAAGGATTTTGATACGATACCTAGAAATAAACTATGGAATAGATTAGAAGATCTAAAGGTTCCTTTCAAGTTGAGAGCTTGCACAATAAAGTTATACGAGAATGTAATTGCTAAGTTTAAGAGTAACAAGGGGTGGTCGAGAGATATTAAGCGTAATATCGGAATTAAACAAGGTTGGCCCCTCTCCCCTACCCTATTTGGAATTTACATCAATAAGCTAGAAGGTTGCTTAGAAGAAGAAGACTGTGCTGGCACGTTCTTAGCTGGAATAGTCATCATCCTTCTTCTCTATGATGACGATATTGTTCTTCTGGCAAGGTGTCCATCTGATCTTGATAAGAAACTACGAGTTCTTAAGGATTTCTGCTCTACCATGGGTATGGCTGTCAACACTGACAAAACAAAAGTTATGATTATCAAATCCAAGAAGGACATTCACCTAATTTTGTGTATGACAATAGCAACTTGGAGGAAGTGTCTTCTTACAAATACCTAGGAATTGATATTCATCACAAGCTTAACTAGAACTATAGCATTGAGAAAAGGATTAATGGAGGGTGGAAGGCTTACTTTGGTCTTGAAAATAATTGTAAAGCAACAAACCTTGTGATGTGGGATAAAAAGAAGCTCCTATTTGAAACTTTAGTCACTCATGTTATCTTGTATGGGTGTGAGGTTTGGTGTTGCAGCATCTCTAGAGAATCTTGGAGAAAGATTGAGCAAATCCATAAGCGTTTTATAACGTATAACCTCAAAATTAAAAGCAATACACCTTATCCTATTCTCCTTATAGAAGTAGGTCTTTCCCCTATCGAGAGCCTAGCTATGACTAGGCTCTTGTTGTACAAGCACATAATCAATAACATGGGAGACCATAGACTTCCTAAGCTAGTTTTTCATTCCAGCCAAAAACACCTAAGGCTCAAGCGAGGTTGGTATAAAGATACCAGGGCCTGGTTAAACAACTGGGAGATCGACGAAAATACTGCGTTGCAAAATATTAATAACATAAAAAATATTGTTACTTCTAAGTTTAAAGAGAAACTGTGGTGTGAGAAAGAGGTCATCAACCCTACTCAAAAAGATCAAAGGTATATCTTTGTTTTAACTAGTTCAAAGAAAAAAACCAATATAGCCAAGATAAGAACGAACTCTCATGAGCTCTATAGTGAAACAGGCCGTTGGACTGTTCCTAAAACACCATGGGTGGAAAGGATCTATCGTCTCTGTGAGAATAGGAACATTGAAGATGAAAATCACTTCCTCTTAGAGTGTCCTTCGTACACCCACATTAGATCTCAGTTTCATAATCTTTGTTGCAATACCAACCTTCCTAGCCTTTTAACTTGTCAAAATTATATTGAGCTCGAGACACTTCTCACCAAGCTCTTTGAGCATATGAATACAATTTTAAAACAAAATAATTAATTGGTTCCTCTAGGTCAGATAGACTAAAGTCTGGTCTAAGTGGATGTTAACCATCATCATCAACATCATATTGAATTTATATTAACTTATTAATTATTATTATTAATAATTAATTTATATTTACTTATTAATGTTTATTGAATGTAGCTTTGCTAGTTAAGATGTCAACTTCCGCGATCTCGTCACCTGAATAATTACTTGTTACTCTTTTAACTTTCTCCCCCGTTTCAGAATCTAATTTCGTGACTCTGATTTTTTTTAAAGAAAAGTTATAGATTTCTTAGATATATTAAAAAATAAAAATAAAAAGAATTAGCAGAACAGCAGAACAGCATTCATAAATTTTAATATCACCAGGTAGCGTGATAAGCATGAAAAAAAAATAAAAAAAAATAAAAAGAATTAGCAGAACAGCATTCATGAAAAAAATAAAAATAAAAAGAATTAGCAGAACAGCATTCATAAATTTTAATATCACCAGGTAGCGTGATAAGCATGAAAAAAATTAGCACAAAGCAATGAAAAAAACGACGTGGAGAAGATGACGATAATCATAAATCAATTTTAAAAATGTAATACTTTTAAATATTAGACATTCTCAACTCTCTGCAATCTTCACCTTATAATTATATTAAACATAATTAGCTCAATGTCACGGAAACAAAACTTTTTTCTTTTTTTCAAATTTTATTTGGTATATTATTGTTATTATATATGTTTTTTTAAGTTTATATATGTTTATTACTATTACTATATTTCTTAACCATAGAGCATTAATCACATAATTTCCATATATTACATAGTATTGATCATATAATTTTCTTTATTATAAAGTAAACATAAAAATCTTTTTTTTTTTAAATAAAAATAAAACTAAAAAATATTAACATAAAACATAATATTTTATAAACAACCATAATAAATAATAAATGCATAGTTGAAAAGAAAAAAAAACTTTAATAAGTAATTATATAATCACTGATACCAATCTTTTATTAAAAAATAATTTTAACTAAATATAAATTAAGGAGCCATACAAAATAGATGGCCACAAAGAATGTTGCAATGAACCACTCAACAATATTATCATGAGAAGAAAATGTATCCTTCATATGTATTTAAATTAAATAAAAACACATGGGAAACAAACATTAACCCATTCAAAGAGCAGTTCATTGTCTCCCATAAAGTTGTTCATTGTCTAGCATAGAGCTGGTGAACTACTAGAATGCTTAGTAAGAACATACAAATTAACTAAAAATGATAGTAAGCTAGTACACATTAACTAAATATGAATGGGGAATCAAATTTCGCTAGCTCATTCGTTTAAGGAGTGGGTATCGTTAGAAAGGAGACCAGGGTTCAAAACCCTTAGGGGTGAGCTAGTTGGGAGGAGACACCCAAAAAATCAAGCCATGTTAAGGGTTGGTGTTGCCTAGGCTGGGCACGATCCCCGGGTGATTTTGACAGCTCAGATGCCCCTGGGCTACGGTTTCTCAGCCAATGGTGGAAATGCACTGGCACCGAGTGACGGGCATTTCTTAGCAAAAAAAAACTAAATATATTTATAGAAACTTGGAAATATGAAAATGTATAATTCACATATCATTTCACCAGAAAATAAATTGGCAAATGAAAATAATACAGATGAAACTAGGTGTTCACAAACCATGTTAATCACACAACCAGAAACTACTAAAGGACACTTTGATCTACAAGACCAGTTGATTCCTTCATCTTGTTCTATATGTGTCGCCTCTCCTAGCAAGTTTAGGATTTGAGCAAAGAGATTTGGAGGGGATATGAACTAGATGGTACTATAATTCTTAAAAAATTATGTGAATATGGAAATCCAAAAGTTGTGACAAGTTGCACAAAAATTAAGATACTTATATTAATATTTGAGATTTATATGAATTTTGGAGGGTTGTGCAAAATATTTGCTTTAAGGAAAAATTTACGAAAAAATAATCGAGAGATACATATCAAGCAAAAACCACAGTTAAAACTAAACCCGAGTTATAAATCTCAATTTTGTTGATGGAAAATCCAACACGGGTGGTAGATGAAGATTTTCTTATAAAGTGGACATCTTGATAGGGTACATGTGTTGGACAACTTCGGGTAAATCATGTATGCCAAATGTGCTGAAGTTTAATTCCAAAGTTTTCCAAAATTTAATCACTACTATGCATTTAAGCATAACTAAATATGAATTCCACGGTTTCTTTGTCTACCTGTGAAATAAAGACAACCCAATTCAAACATTTCATTCCATAGTATCATATTTTTTTGTTCGGAAATTTTGAGTGAAATAAAAGGTATTCTTTAGTAAATCTACAATGATGTCGGAAACTTGAACATTTTAGTCCCTAGACGAGTTTATCTCATGTAATAAATTAGAATTCTATCCCTACATGTAGGGAATCAATGAAATACATAAAAAAAAATTAAACAATTTTACTAATTCCCTCTCAATTGACCGTTATCATCCCATTTTTAAATGCACTATTTTTATGGTGGACATCATTCGTACAAACTCCGTTCGTCTCTAGTGTTCCTTTTGCTAGAGATAATGCTTTCAATAATGTAATATGTTGAGTTTAGAGTTAGTTTGAGATTTTATAGGAGATTGTTGAGATATTTTCTCAATTACTATCTCCATGTTTGGAGTACGTTAGATCTAATAGCAATGTTATTTAAGTGTCTTCTGTGTAAGTGTGATACGGATATTATTATCTGTGCAATAAATGCTCTCATGTTTTATGTCCTGGTATTAGAGCTTGTTTGCGCTTAATTCCCTCGTGGGAATGCCTAGGAATATGTGAGAGATTGTGAGTTGATCCTCTGTACATATTTAGCCTAGGATAGTAGAATAACTATGTGTGATGGGTAGAATTTCGATGTGAGTGATATCTGCATGAATTGTGTTTCCGGTGTGTTATTATTTTATTTTTGTGAGCAAATAAAACCAATGTGCAAGAAGAGACTCACTGCATCTGAAGAAGCCACCTTATGATAGTTGAAATGATAGCTGAAAAGAGAGTTGTGCATAGAAGGATAAGTGTTCATAGCTAGAGGGAGTCTAGATCACTGAGGAGAGATACATTTCATATCTAAGTGCTCTATTCTAAGTGATTTACTTAGATTTGAAGCAGATATAGTAAAGGCGTGAATGGTAGCAAAGATATCATCTATGGATGTGGAGAAGAGTTTGATTGATAGATCGAAGGAGAATTCCCGGAGACTCAACTCGTTGAGGAAACCATTGTTTGCATTATTAGTTGGTGATATTGTTTGCCATCATTCAAAGAGAGGCCCTTCCTAGTCATCATAGTTGTTCAGTTTGCAATTGTTTAGCCATAGAAGAGAACATGATGCCATGAAGGACACCTCCTGTGATGTTTCCACTAATGTTTGTAAAGAGATGGAGAGGATTCACTCCTATTTGAAGAGGGAATCCCATGGTGCTATAGAAGGGGACCACACATTTTGTGGATAGTATGGCTAGAGTTGAGATCTATTTATATAGAGATTTTAATGATGAAGAAATATAATCATGGGTAAAGTGTGTTGTCTAAATTGCTATAGAAAGCCTCCAAAGAGGAAGAGAAATCATTGGTTGCTAAACCCAATGTAATTGGTGAGTCATCAATTTAATTGAGAAGCAATCGATTGGTTGTAGCAACTATCATGTACAAAGAAGCGCTTAAGGTTTTAAAGTGTGGAGTTGTAATCTTGCATCATGAATGAGTTTTTGTACGTTTGATCTAAAGTGTGTGTGTGTGTGTATACATATTGTGTAATGTCACTTGTATGATTAACTTCTGCATACGTTCAGTATCTAGAGTGTTATCCTAGGTTACATATTGTGTAATGTCACTTGTATGATTAACTTTTGCATACGTTCAGTATCTAGAGTGTTCTCCTAGGTTACTATCGGATTCAACAAGCTATGTGTCTGATAGATGGAAGTAACACCATAGACCATCCAGTTTCTTTGCTACTTCTTTTCTAAACTCAACGACCTATGTACTTTCACAGAGTAAATTATTCGATATTGTTAGTTACTACAATTACTTTGCCGTTGGTTAGAAACGGTTGCAGTTTAAATGAGTCAAGTGGGAAGCTCAAAGTTGTGGAGGATTCCATAAGATTTTCCACTGGGTGCAACTGTTGGTAAAGACCAAATCGGACAAGAGATCAATATTGTAATTGCAATTTTTTGTAACTTTTGTAATTTAAACATTAATGGGGGGTGTTAGAGATAATGCTTCGATTAATGTAGTATGATCAATTTAGAGTTGGTTTGAGATTTTGTAAGAAATTGTTGAGACATTCTCTGAACTGTTATGTCTATATTTTGGATAAGTTAGATATGAAAACACTAATATTTAAGTGTGTTGTGTGTAATTGTTATATGTAATACAAATATTGTTTTGTGTAAATTATCTTTGAAATGGCTGCTTTCATATTTATTGTCTCCTCTTCTAAATTTTCAAGGAGATCCCTTGACCTTTCTAAATACATTTCATTAATTATTATATAAATGCAGCCAAATGCCCCTTCATAAATCTAAATGGTTTGAAGTAGGAAATACACTGCCCATATTCAAAAGAACGAATAATATGATTAACATTGAAGAAAGGGTACATGAAAAATTTACTGATTTGAATAGTCATCGATTTTGTTTATGAGCCACCTTGTGGGAATGCAAAAATTTCTTCTACCATCTTCCTCTTTGGAAGAATAATGATATGCTCAACTAAATCAGAAATATAGACAGCTACCGGATGAAGACTGGACCCATGTAGAGCAACTGAAAAGTGAGAAAAGGTTCTTGAGAATTCAGAGAATGTGAGGAACACTCAAGAAACTGATATGTTGCATCCATGAACAGCAAACCATGAGTGGTAAGAACAGCCCCAAGTGTTAGGAGCAGGTGTCCAGGCGGATGCAGAAAATCTTCCTCTTTACTAGTTCTGTGAGGAGATGAGCATGTGATCAATGGTAAAGAAGCACTGGGACTGTTGAGAGCGAATGCTTGAGCTCCATAGTCTGAAATAGATAATGAATCACATAATAAAATATCAGCAACCTCATATGAGGAAACTAACACCAAATCCCCATCAGTAGTTTTGAAGAGAAAGTGCGGTACTTGATTTTTCACACCGGAATTGGTGACAGCAGCTACAAGCATGACTGAAGGCTTTTGGATTTTAAAATATGAACCAAATAATATCAGATCAGAAAGTAAATCAGATCTAAATAGGTTCAAAACAGATCCAAAACTGTGAAATGGAATCAAATCCCCAGCAGCAGTTTTGTAGGAGACTTGCGGTACTTTTTTCTTCACACTGTTGATGAGAACAGCTACAAGTGGTACTGAAAGATTATAAATTTGATATATTAAACCAAGCAATATCAAATCAGATCTAAATAAGATCATATCAGATCCAATAAGGTTAATATCAGATTCAAATAAATGGTTAACCGAGACGGTGGATGCACAACTTTCTTCTTCAAAATTATGAATTTTGGTGCATGCAATCCTGCAGGAATTTGCTGGAAAATATAGATCACGAGGAGCGAAAGGATCACTCTGGTAATCTGATATTTCTTCCAAAATATCCAAGGTATCACATATTTTCACACCAGCAGCAACATTAGAGGGAGAAAAATCAAATTTCTCTTCACTTTCGGAAGCAATTACTAGTAAATTTTGCACAGAATTTAAAAGAAAATCACCGGTGAATGTTTGCATGGAAGTGCAGCATAATTTTTCTTCAATATCAGAGATTCGAATGTCTTCTTCTATTTCAGCAATATGAGAAGATGAGATATCAGAGATCTCATGAACTTTCAGAGCATCAGGAGAAGGAGTCACTGCATGGAGACTGTCTTCAATTCGAATTGACTGTGTAGAAGCTTCTGCTTCTTCTTTATCTTGAACAACTTCATCAGAGAGAGTGGAGGCCGAGATTTTTGGATCAAGGATGCTTATGGTGCTGGATGTTCTCTCCAAAGTGCTATTATGATCCTCATAAATCATTCCAAAGGTTCTGTCCAATCTTGTCCAGAGTTCCTTCGGGTCTTCAATAGATCTAATGAGGTAGCGCATGCTAGGAGAAGGACCTGTTGCTATTGTTCCAAAAGCTCCATCACTTTTATTCAGCCAGTTAATCTTACTAAAACACTCTTTACTGAGCCCAATAGACACCCGACAGAGACCTTGTCTCATCAAAGATGAAATCATTTCGAAGTTGTACCTGCAAAACAAAAAAAATGATCCAGTAGGAGATCTGAGGAGGAGAAGTGCCTTGTCCGCCGAGGATCTGATACCATATTAAATTGAGCACATAGATCTATGGACAAACACACAACTCACATGATAGACCACACAATTTACTCAGTTATTGAAGAATGAAACAGTGCAAAAATGGCTTGCAGCTGTGAATGCTTTTCATTAATCAAAGAGTAATTAGATAGATAATTACAATGAAGTACAATGGCTTTAATAGCCACAAGCAATTCGAATCCACATGAGGAAGTTCAAATTGATTAGACTCTACTTGACTGTAGGTAACCAAGACCTTGTCTAAATCACTATCGGAGGACTCAATAGTTAATTGACCTTGTCTAAACCATAACCGGAGTTCATCGGAGCTCTAAAACATAACTCAAGTGTTACATTCAGTGTTGACTAAGGTTAACTGACAGTGGTAGGTGAGAAATGTGCCCCACATGAGTGTAGTCAAGTAAACCTAGCGCTAAGTGAATGTAGAGGACTAGAACTGAATGTAACTGACTCCTAACTTAGCTTGACTAGTCATTAACTGAAGTGAACTGACCTTGGTTGGTTTCGGCACTCCCAGTGGCTTCCTAAATTGTAGGGATTGGTCTAGGAGGCTCCTAAACTGATGCAATCAAGTGCAATTAGTGGCAGTGAGCCTTAATTAGTGTTCCCCACACTTTAGTAACTGAAACATGTGCCCCAATTAGGTCAAGTAGAATCAATGGTGTTAATGACTATAAATAGACTGGATGGACTCCCGATTTAGACATATGACCAAATTTGGACAAGGGAGGATTAATAATCCTAACAGCTACAAATTGCGTGGAAACAGAGGCTAAAGATCCTATGAGAGCTACATATCAAGCAAGGAGGGTGAACCATCAGCTTAGAGAGAATCTGGAGAATGCATGAGGAATTGGTAGAGATGCTAGTGAGCTGCCGAAGATGGACGAGCCTACACCTAACAGTCAAGGGAATTTGAACGTTGGCTACTACAAGACAAATCTACATAGTGAAAACAAAGGGGCATGGGTATTGGTAGTTGAAGCAAGCACATGAGAAGCTAAATATGAATACTATTTTGTAGAAGAATAAATAAAGTATACCAAGGAGAAAGATGATATTGAAAGAAATCCCCAAACGAAGGCTTTTGGGAGCAGATCAAAGAGGTGTGTAGTCAAAGGGGCTGCCATGGCGTGTGGCCTGGAAACCAGAGGGGGACTAGAGAGCATTTTGGCAATGATAAGAAGGGACCAGATTGTTTGATGCAAAAGCAAAAGGGATAATGATAGAAGAGGAATGTAATGACTGTCTGGTAGTGAAAGAAACCCGAAGTGTATGAGTAGCTTTGCTACATGGAGCATAAGCTTGTAAATATTTGTCATGATCAAGAATACAGCTTATTGAACAGGAATACAGCTTATTTCGATTTTGTGCTATTAAATTTTTGGATTGAGTCATCTTTAGTTGTTTTATTTGTTTATTAACAATTACCATGAGTGGAGCTAACTGTGTATGTGGCCCAATGTTGCAGCAGAAGCTACAAATCCCTTATGAGTTGCAGCGATGTTACTCCTTGTTGACTTTGAAGAGAGAGACTTCCATTGCGGACTATAAGAACAACCCAATGTTGCATCATGATCACCCGAGCTGCGACTATGTTACTCTGTGTTGACTATAAAGAGAGAGACTTCCATTGCAACTCTGAAAACAAGCCAATGCTGCATCGTGATCACTGTGTTGACTATAAAGAGAGAGACTTCCATTGCAACTCTGAGAACAGCCCAATGCTGCATCATGATCACTGTGGACCATAATAAAGCTTAAATAAAGTTTGCACCTCAATTAACCAATTATACGAAAATTCCTTCCAATCGCATAGATGGTATCCAACAAATCGTTGTTAAAAGTTTTAATGTATTATGTAACATTATGGACAGAGATCTCTTGCGTGTGGAAATAATAAAGTGATGGAGACGTCTTAGCTTAAGTTGGATTCTACGTATCATTCGCTCCTATGAGTAAAGAAGTAACGTTGTTACTTGGCGGGCATGGCACGCATTCGTTATGAGTCAATTAGTGTTCTACGAATTCCTCAAATACTTTTTAATATAATTTTACAATAGATTTTCCGCGACCGAATTATTAGTTCATAATTTAATTTAATCTAATTTCAATGTCCATTTTTAATATAATTTTACAATAGATTCTCCCGAATTCTTAGTTCATAATTTAATTTAATCTAATTTCAATGTCCAGCAATAGCCCTAAAATGTCGGAAGAACAAAATTTACATGAAGAAATTTGATATGACACCATTCATTTGATCAAATCTGACAAAATGGGATTTGAATTTCAGCATATACACACCGGCATTCAATGCTAGGATGGATAAGGTCCGTTGAAAAATAAAATATAAAACACAGAATTGATATGATAGTCATATTAATGTGCATTATTTACAGCATTGATCCATTGAACAACATTGATTTAGATCTTTGATCCGTTTGATCAAGTATTTGACTACGATTAAAAAAAAACATTGATTCAAACTTTTTTAAATCTATGAATAAATTCAATTTTACTTCAAATTTATAATCCAGGATGGTTGCCCTAATATTTAACGATGGTTGCCCTAATATTTAACTTGTTGCATGTCATTTAATGCGGTTATTAGATCTCAAACTACTTGAAATTTAACCAATATAAAGGTTGCTACAACCCCATTAAATAACCAGACAAGCTTATTATTGTTGACCCAACAACAACCCCATTAAATAACCAGACAAGCTTATTATTGTTGACCCAACAACAACAACAAGGTTCAACAAAATTAGGTGTTCAATTAAGCTCGATATGTATAAACAATTAATAATAGCAGAACTAACAGTCAACCACAACACAGTTGAACAGGGCAAGAGCTATCCATTGAGTTGCAGAGCATTTAATGCAGTTGCAGCAAGCTTGATGATCGTTGGTTCTTGAGCTCCTCGAGATCCAACGGTCAACAAACCTACTACAGCCGCATTAAATGCTATGCAGCTCAATAGATAGCTCTTGCAGTTCAACAGAATTAGGTATTCAAATAAATTCGATATGTATAAACAATTAATTCTGTAACAATTGATATCTTATGGGTGCCAAGAGCGTTAATATATTTAAGACGAGTAACAGTCATCTCTTCGAGATTGGTACGTTATGGGCACTATTTAATACGACTAACAGCCATCGTTACAGAAATTAGTAAGTGAACGTGGAGATAAATGATAATGGATTAATATGATTTCACAACTTTCATCTCTCCGAGATTGGTACGTTATGGGCACTATTTAATACGACTAACAGCCATCGTTACAGAAATTAGTAAGTGAATGTGGAGATAAATGATAATGGATTAATATGATTTCACAACTTGCTTTGGCTGGATATTCACCATAATTTCTATCTTGACACAGATTTTGTTTTAAATTTTGGATGCGAATTTTTCATCACCAAGTTTTTCTCCCACTAAATCTTATCCCTCTCAACTTGTTTTTCTTATTTAATTCAAATTTAAACTGATAAACTATGTTCAAAGTCAAGTCAATTCATTGCAGAGCAAAGTCAATTCAGATAAAAAAAGACCAGCATCAAAAGGGTATGGAGCCAAGTCAATTCTTCTAAGCTATAATCAAAATAAGTTTGACGTGCAGCTTATGTTTTCTCTTTCACATTTTTTGAGAAACTCTCTGGAAATTACTTGGTTGCAAGCTTATATATTCCACAAACTTCCATGCCAGCTTAGTCATAAATATTTATAACAAATATTGGGACACTTATTTTCATACCATCCAGAATAGTTATACTTAAAATATCAAGCATTTTCCATTTAAAGTTTGTTATGGCTTACAAACAATAACAGGTCTAGATAATTTAAATATATAATTTGACAAAATATCATGACTTAAATAAATTTAACAAGTACCCGTTTATACTGTTCCAAAATTATAAATTTATATTTTCATATATTTGTTTATGAATTTTATAGCTAAAGAAGGTGTTGATTTATTCCTAAAATTTTATAGTTAAAGAAGGTGTTGATTTATTCCTAAAATTTTATAGACGTTTGCTATCTTTGTGAGTCTACGGGCATTGAGGATGAAAATGGCTTTCTCTGACACTTACTTACACCCACATTAGATCTGAGTTTCATAGTATTTGATACAATATGAACCTTTATAACCTCCCAACTTACAAAAATTATAGTAAGTTTGGAAAGCTTCTTAGCAAGATTTTTGAACACAAGAACAAGATTTTAAAGTAATCCAAGTATTATCTTTTTAAGATAAAAAAAGACCTTCTTTCTCTATTAAAGAGACTCACTCACGCGATTGTCATTTAAACCTCCCACTGATAGCCCACCAGTGATCCATCTCCCAGCACGTCCTCCTCGCTTCAGTTCTCCACGTAGTCATTTGCATATAGACCGTGCTCCACTTGGACCCCATTTGCGAGAAGCTAGTGGATGCTAGTCATTAAAGTTTAAAAATAATAATAATAATTGTTTGTTGAATTATTTTTAATGTTAATTTTTGGTAGCTATTTTTCAATTTCTGGTATACCAACAGTAGAATGAAAAAATTATGTTGAATTTATGTTTGAAAAGTAAATTTATTTAAATTATAAATTTATTATGTATCAAAAATATATTTGAATTAAAAAAATATTTAATTTTTTTAAAAATAATGAAAAATTTAAAATTAAAATAAAATTATGTGAAAAAAATTAAAATGAATATATATTTGAATTAAAAAAATCTTTAATTATTTTAAAATTTTAAAAAATTTAAAATAAAAATAAATTATGCAAATTTTTTTATAATTACATTTATAATATTTATTAACAAAATGACCACTGGAAAAGAATTTAATGGTTCATCTAACATCAGATTTAGAAAAAAAGACTTCAATCTTCAAAGCTCACCGAGTATTCAATCTTCATACTATCGTTGCATATTTTACCATTACACAATGACTTATTCTTCTTCACTATTAACTATGATTTCAATTATATTTCCAACAATGTAACTAAGGTTGGATTTTACCGATGGATGGTTGTTTGACAAAATCTTAGGGTTATAATTGAATTTAGTTTTAATATTAACGACTAGAAATTGAGGAAATCAATCTCCAAACTTAAATCAATCTCCGAATTGAACTTAGGGTTATAATTGAATTTAGTTTTAATGTAATATTTTGCTGGTTAAATCAATCTCCGAACTTGAAAAAACAAAACTAAAACCAATGTCAAATCTATTAGGGTGGAAAAAATGTAATAGGTTTTACTTGTTCAATTTTGGATAAGAATAAAATAAAAGTTATCTTATATTTTTATTAGTATAGTGGATATATAATTTTATATTCCATTATTCATACGAGATTGTTAAAGTTAATATAAGCACAAAACAAATATTATTTAGAACAAAAAAAACTAATATGAAAATAGAAAAACAATTTCTATCAACAAGATTAACTAAGTATAACAAGTGTGTATTGGAGATTTATTTCATGGTCTTAGTATTTTGTTATGTTTAAATGCATCTTAATTAAGAATTAAATAAGCTTCTCTTAAAAATTCATTATTTAATTATTTTTAGATATATAATTCACTCAAGTTTTATACTTCTTATCAATTTTTATATTTTTTGTTTGTTTATTAAGTAGTATTGTTTCAAACTTTTTTTCTTAGTTTAATATTTATGTTATACCTTAAATGGATATTTATAAGGATGTGGTAATTAGTTTAATGTTTAGTATTTTGTCTGAGAGCCACCCATCTCTACAAAATTAAGTGGCTAACTACACTTATGGGTGTTCAAGGAGAACTTGAGTTGTTATCTATCATTGAGTATGTGGACAAAATGTAATAAGTTTTACTTGTTTAGTTACTTAAATGGTTTTGAAAAGTAATGAAAAGGATATTATAGATAGATAATTACACCCATAAATGTTTATATATTAGAATTTGGGTTGATTAACATCTATGTTTTTTCTACCTAGGTTGCACGAGGATGTCTAGTTCCAAATTCAAAATAAACAATTATAAAAGAAAAATGAATATAAGAAAACACTTATAGTTGAAACATGCTTAAATGCATGGATAAGTGGTAGTTGATACATAGATAACTTTTAGAACCTTCTTTAAGGTATGCAAACTTTTTAACTAGAACAAATAGCAGATAACTTATTTATGACACTTAGCTTATGACTTATCTATAAATTAAATAAATGGATATTTATAAGGATGTGGTAATTAGTTTAATGTTTAGTATTTATTTAAGAGTCACCCATCTTTACAAAATTAAGTGGCTAACTACACCTATAGGTGTTCAAGGGCCACTTGAGTTGTGGTTGTGCTAGTTATCATCTATCATTGAGCATGTGGAAAAAATATAATAATTTTTATTTGTTTCTAAGTTACTTAAATGGTTTCGAAAATTAATGAAAAAGAGATTATAGATAGATAATTATAAGGATACGTGTTTATATTTTAGAATTTGGGGTGATTAACATATATGCTTTTTCTACCTAGGTTGCACTAGGATGTGACAAGTGTACTATACTGGCAGTTTCAAATTCAAAATAAACAATTATCTTTATGTAATATTTAAAAGATTAAAATTGGAAATAAAGAATACATCAATGTAATAGACTTCTTATATATAATAACTTTAATTAAATATACACCCATATTTAATATAAATAAAACTAAAACTATATAATAAAGTTAAACATATATAATATTTATATTATAATTGAAATACAAATAGGAAGAAAGAAAAATAAATAACAAAAAAACCCAACACACATAAAATATTGAAATAAGCCTCTTATATATAATAACTTTAATTAAATATATATTTTAAAAATAATAATAGTATTAACCAGTAAAAATAATATCAGTATCAATCAGTAAAATAATAATAATATTAAGCAAAATTTTAGTTATTAGTAATTATTTTAATAAGTAAATTTTTTTATCACTAATAAATGAATTAAACTTATGACATTGAATTTATTTTATAATATTTAAATAATTAAAATTTGATTTTTAAAAATAAGTTTTCAGTTTTCACCTAATAAAAACTAATATCTTTACTCTATTTACATAAAATATTCCAAACAGTTACATCGCCTAAGCTGTATGTTCGGTTCATCTAAAAGACCAACAGCGAAGTCAACCATTAACTTTGCTGTTGTTGGTTGGACGGAACGTACATATTTGTTAAAGATGATGAGTTACATCAAATATTATTCAATGAATTTCAAATAAACTACTCTGCTCCAATAAAGTCTATTCAAAACACTTACATCAAATATTATTCAATAAATTTCAAATAAACTACTCTGCTCCAATAAAGTCTATTCAAAACAATTACATCAAATATTATTCAATGAATTTCAAATAAACTACTCTGCTCCAATAAACTCTTTTGCTTGTGATTTAAAAGCTTAAAAATTTCAAAACTTTATCTCAAATAACCTAAACTTGCCTATATTATTTGACCAAAATCTTTGAGAATTTATTTAATTTTTAATCGTCCATCTCTTGCTATCTCAATCGTTCATGTATCGTGGGAATCCTGAGCATATAGTCCTACCATCTGAGTCATCATCCTGAGCATGCATTCCTACCATCTCAGTCATCAGCACGTGGTCTTATCGCTATGGTCAGACCCTTTAACGAGCTTTGATGCTGAGAGCTCAGATAGACATGCAGGATGCTTTATTCTGGACAGCCGAAAGGTGAAGTTCTTACGGTAACAAAAAATGTGATATTTTTATTTTTAAGTGAGCTGTCCAGTGCGTGATTCTGTATTTTCCAAAGAAAAATTATCTATTTCTGAGAAAATATAAATAAAAAGAAATTGTGGATATCATAAACCATAAAGTCAATATAAAATTCAAGGAAGATTGAAAAAAATAAAAAAATAAATTAATTAGTACATCCATAGATAGTTTGTTTTTGGATATAACGATCAAATGGTTGAGAGATAGTTATGAAGTAGAAGACACTTTGGAAATATTATTTTATTCTTCATATTTTTCTAGTTATCCCTTTATCAACATTCAATTATTTTTTATATTATTTTTCTTTTTATCTAGCATTCTTCCATTTATCTGCCATGAACACTTAGTTTTTTTTTTGTAAATAAAACATTGTATTATTTTACAGGGGCATAATTACATAGCAGATATTCATCTAGAGCACTCTCAAGACCGGAGTGTCCTGGACCCCATCCGGATCCAGACTTGGTCTTTTTTTCAAAAAATATACAGAGTCTTCCCATGTCTTCCAATTGCCATGAACTCTTAGTTATTCATTCATCCATGCATTGCTACAATTAGTTATTCATTCATCATCTATGAGTTATCCATGCATTGTTACTAGTTATCCATTCATTGACTAGCTACCATTTATTGTTTGTATTCACATTTTTTTATAATTGTTTATTTTGAATTTTGAATGAGTGCCATGTCTCATCCTCCTCCATAGATAAAAAAATGATAGGCACTAGTCCACCCCAAATCTCAAATAAAAACCTCTATAAACTTAATTAAATAATTAAAAAAAAGACTTTAATCATAAATTAATTACAATTTTTTAAAATATAATATTTTTAAATAATATAAAATAATAATAATATTATACATTCTTATAAATTAAATCAATATATATAAATAATAATTGTTCATTATATATAACAAGAGTTAGGATAGGAGGTGACAATGTCACACTAGTTGTTAATAACTAGATCATAGGGATAAAATGGTTAAGAGATAGTTATGGAATGGAAGAAATTTGTAATTTTTTTTTATTCCTCATATTCTTTAAGTTAAACAGGTTCAACTCCTAGTTATCCATGCCTAGTTACATGTTATCACCGACATTCTTCTTGAACTATCAGTTTTTTTTATATTCTTTTTCTTTTTATCTCACATTCTTCTACTTATTTACCATAAAATGTTTGTTATCAATTCAACAATTATAATTTATCCATGCATTGCTACGAGTTATCCATTCATGAGCTAACTATGAGTTATTATATATATATATATATATATATAATTGTTAAATTTCCAAATTTGAACTAGTACCATAAAATCAATACCTCTATCTATGTAATTACAAAAAGATGATATTCTCTAATACTTTCATAAATAATTATTATACCCAATATATATCTAATTAAATTAAAACTAATTTTCATATAAACATATTTTTTTAATCAAGAAAACAAAGATCAAATCTATTCAATTACCTTCTAGTAAAAAAAAATTAAACTCCAAAAAAATTGATAAAAAAATATTTTATTAGAAAAATAAATAAATAACATAAACCTTTAAATATTTAATGATTTATTATTTAATTTGAAAAAATAAATCTTAACAAAAACCATGAGGTAGCCACCTAAGCTAGTTATGGGTGGTTTTGAGTAAGAGTTGCTAGTTGTAGTAGTTTGGGCTTGCTTTGAAAATCTCAAGAGTTAAAGCTAATCAATACTCTATTAATATTGAAAGCCTCCACAAAATCAAACAATTTTCAAATATATAAAAGCAACTATCAATTATAAGAACCAATTTTTTGTTTTATAAAACTTAGAATGAAAAACTAGTATATAGTTAATTATACTAAGAAAAATCTTGTAAAAGCAAATTCAAACATAAAGTCTTTCTATAATATTTTTTTTCCAGGAGAAAAATAATTGTTCTTTGTTATTCATTTGAATCAAAGGTAACTATTTAGAGCACAAAAGAACCTTCTCTATAATGGACATATCCAAACAGATGAAAAGTACATTTCAGTCTCAACAATGAGATTCTACCCCCCAAAAATGATGTTGAAACATGACACAACTGATAGATACACCAAGGGATCAACAACCCAAGATCAATCCACAGACCATAGAGTACCATATGATAACACCCCAACACCTTCCCGATATCCAAGATGACTACAGAGAATACAAGCAAAACCATACATGGCTTATCTGAGGAGGCACTTGTGGGAATGCCATACTGAAATAGGAGGAGAACAGAGTCCACCTCAATAATCCAAAAGATGTGATACACAATCCTGCCATACTCATGAAAAAAAAACAACAAAGATGTAGAAAAGAGTAGGCCAACTCGAAGCTAATAAAACTGAAATGTTCCATTCCCAGCACATTCACCTTCAGTGAATTTTGTGTAATGTAGGAGGCTAGAGGCCATTGAAAGTTCCTCCTTAGATAAGTAATCTGCCTTCACATTGTATTCTCTGTATACATGTTGGAAGTCAAGATGGTGAAAAGATGATTCCAAATGACTAATATTTTGACACCACCCATCCAGATTGAGAGCAGTGAGAGTTGCCTTTCTATTGACCCAATTGATAATACTTGTAGAGTCACCACATATATGAAGAGAAGGTAAGCCAAAATACTTGGAGATCACAAACAGAGCCCACAGAGCAAGAAGTTCAGATCTAGTATTAGTGCCCTGTCCACAGCTCATTTTAATGCTAAAAAAATGATCTTGATTGATCATCAAGTGTACTCCAACACCCCAATCATATTAGCAGAGGCCCCATCAAAAAAACCAGATGGGTACTAAATGACAAGTGCCAGCCCAATATTTCTCATCTTTGCATGCTTATGAGCGATCACAGGGAAAGTCTGAAGCTGATCCAAGATGCTGAGATAAATAAAGTTTGTATCCGGTTTAAGATCCTAAAAAATGACTATGTAATAATTAATAATAATTGAAATTGTAAGCAATGTCCCAAGGTCATGATTATTTTGAAGATCCCATATCTTGTGGTAAGGATTTACACAGCTTTGTATTAAGGCTTTAAATTTCCATCCCTATTGTCAAATGGAAAGGCCTAATTTTGAACCGAGATTTTCCTTTTTAAATTTTGTTGGTCCTAAACATTTCACGTCGATAACTTCCTTCATTTTTCCTTGATGTTAGCATTCCAGCTCCCAAAGTTACTGTGAGCTTACACAATATGATAGAAAATTCTACAAGGATGTTGACATCTATTTCTTAAAGTCCTTTCTACTTTAATTTTACTAATGTTAAATCATTTGCCCCATGGTCTAGCGTACAACATAAGACTCCTAAATACATATCTCGGTGTCTAGGAAAAGAATGGAGAATGAAGAAAGTATCTATGAGCACATGTGGACTTGTTAATATTGGAGGCTAGGAAAATTCCATCATCACTCATACTATACTAATGGAGTATATTGCTACCACATAATTCTTTTTTTCTTGTTACAAATTATCTTATACGTTGAGATGAATTTATTAAATTGTTTCAATTTTGCGTTATAAATCTATGGGTTTCTGATCGTCCTATCCATGAGTATGGTCGAAGCAATTTCAATTTTATTTATTCATTTGTTCTTATCTAGAAAAAAATCTGTTGGACCCAGGTAAACCTTAGTGTGGGTGGGAAACCGTGCAGTAAACCACGGAAAGGGATAACTAGAAATTGTCCTCAAAGATTGCCTTTTTGGCACAATGCTTTTGTAAAAATTCCAAACTGTGCTAGGTCAGTAGGTTATAATACAATTTTTTATTATTCAATAGTAGGGCCTAGCAATCTTGTTACAACCTGCAAGCATTAAGATCTAGCATAGTAAGGTCTATCAACCTTTAACATGTTTAGCTAATGTTTCCTAGCCAATAAGCAAATATAATTGTTAGCTATTTGATATATTTGTACAAGAAGGAAGAGCTGTGCCTGATCAATTGTAACCCACCTAGAATAGAAAAATAAATATTTTTATTTATTTTCAAGAAAAATATTATGTTAAAAGTTATTGTAAAGTTTTTATGACCAAGGATTGTCAAGGATGATTGCAATTGAATATTTATTTATTTAAATAATTAAAAAGGAGAGACACCTATCCAAAGGAGATTGTTGAAGAGTTTTCAGTGACCCACTAGGAGGAATGAGCAGCTGTAGAAGGATAAATGACAAGTGGCAACACTAGCATTTCACTTTCTAGCTGTTGCAAGAAGCAAAATCCCTAAAATTGTGGTCATGTTCCATGAGAGGAGGAACTGAGCAGGTGGCTCATTTAATTACAAAATTGAACCAAAAAACTAGGCAATATTATAAATACCATCGAATTGAACAGGAGACTCATTACATTCTACTCCAAGTGATTAGACCCTTGGGTCAGTGCAAGAAGATGAGGGACCTTTAAGATGCAATCCTAGTTTTCAAAAACAACATCATGTTACCAAAAAATACATCAACCCGAGCCTGACATAGCACTTGGTATGGTTCAACCCGAGCCTGACATGTCATGGAACATGTAGGATAGGAAGACAAATCGCGTACGCGTTATATAACTACAAAACGTGCTCGCGATATGTAGTTATAAAACGCGTACGCGATTTGTAAATCATAAAAAAAAAAAAATTAAATACACAGTCCCGAACCCGCGGCCCATTTTCACAATTAGGAACGCGAATTCGACGAGCCATTGGAGCGTTTGGAGCGAGACCACTGCTAGGGATTGTTGCAGGAGCTGATTCAGGTTGGGGGGAGGAGATTTCACTCATGCATTGTCATCCAACCAGGTAATTCAATCACCCAATGCATTTTTTTTTGGTCAATTTTTACCCTATAATTGTGTGACTTTAGATGTGTGATATTCAAATGCACTTCCCTCCTATCTTTTTTAATTCTCAAGAGCATTACCTTATACACCTAGTAGAAGAGATTGAAGAATGTGGTTAAAAGATGGAAATTTTTATTATTTAAACAAATCTCAGGTTCAAATCCAAGAACTAAACTATCAGTATAAATACATTAAACATTGAATTGAGTTTCACTTTATTACAAGCTAATGTTAAATTTAAATAG
>LPNX010609908.1:0-12240 GCA_001517045.1 Pseudotsuga menziesii
CTCTCTCTCTCTCACACACACACACACCCCTATGTATCCCCTTACCACTAACATCCCCTAACCCATAACCACCCCCCTATCTATTCCCCAACCCCCACTCCCTATTAGATCCCCTCTACAACACCTAGACACCCCCACATTAATCTAACCCTCGTCCACTCCTAAAAACCTAGCACACCCCTTCCTCTATCTTTGTCTCTCTCGCACACATACACACACATCCACAGGTCACCCATACCACTAAGGACCTCCGCCTCCCTCCACTCTATCTTTGTCTCTCTCTCTCTCACACACACACATCCCTATGTCTCCTCTTACCACTAACATCCCCTAACCTATAGCTACAAGGTCTGCCATTTCTTGCATGCCTTGCTACCGAGAAACCTTTCTGGGAGTACCAATTTGTGCATGTGGAGCGGAGGGTTGCTGTAGTGAGTGGTTGCTAGACTTGCTATTTTAAGAAAGCTCCCCTTACCTATAAAAAAAAATTCATGCATGTTTTTCTCACTCTAATTAACTCAGCCTTTTGATTTAATTTTTGAAATAAGATAACTAATTTAACTCCACACTTCATAGTAAGATAAGTAATTTAAGTTTCATACCACACTTGTACATACTTTTCTAATTTTATTGAAGTCAGCAGTTTCTTGCATGGATTTGTGCATGCTGAGAGCTGCTGCAGTGAAAAGCAGCTAACATTGGTCGACTTGCTATTTTAAGAAAGTTCCCCTCACCTATAAACAAATTGCACCCGCCCACTATAATCTTCATCCAACGTTGTGTGTTTGTTTTGCTGTTCTGGTCTCCTGATAATATTCTTTCTTGTTTGTGTTGTTCTTTTTGGTCTGCCGAATGTGTTTTTCTAATTGCAATCTTAAAATCAAGACCTCAAGGTGCTGCCGGGGTTCTGTTCATTTCAAGGATTTCTCCTCCAACAGGGTTGCGTTGCTTTTCTCTTCAGCGGGTCTTAGCTTCGACTCACGAATTCTGATAAGTCTACCTAAGGAGCTGCGCTAGTTCTACTTGTCCGGGTGAGTTTTAATTTGATTTTAATAAATTGATGTAAAGACGTTTAAACCCCTGTGAAACATGATAGGGTAAGAATACTTAGGCCTGAATATATTTTGGCAGGTTGAATTAGTGGTTAAGCACCAAACACGAGTAAAATGGTTAAGAATATGCAAGTCGAACAAAAACTGGAGGATTTTAATGCGGAGGAAACAACAGGCCGAACTCCACCTCTCGCTCTTACAGGCATTTCTATGTAAATTAATAGTGACGTCTGTGTTGCTTTCTAAATGCGTGATTTCTTTGCTAATGGTTGGCCATTGTTTTTTAAATTGTATTGCATTGCATTAATGCTTTTTTCACATTCTAAATGCATGATTCGCCATTTTTTTAAACTGTATTGTTGCATTGCATTAATGTTTTTTTTTTGTTTTTTGTCTTTCCAGAGCCTTTAATGAACGAACTTGACGAAGATGTTGTTCTTGGTGAAGTGCTGACGCAAGTGCATTGGTATGATTTGTCAATTTTAAAAATGTTGAATCGAAGTTGGGGCTATGCCCTTACACATTGATTTCCAGATTATGCGCTCGGGCATCAGCTTATTCTCCCTAATTCTCTAGTTATATACCATATTCCAAGCTCCAGAAACCCTAACAGCTACCTTGGTCTCTAGGTTTACAATTATGGCCGTGTTTTATGGAGGCTTCCAATACCTCCAATACCTAAAAACTTGCACAGATTTGTAGAGTTTGTGTTGGATGATAATTATGATCACATATTTTCCTTCACCAGAATTAGAGAAGAAGATGGCAGCTTGAGATACAATGTAAGCATGCTTGAACTCAGTCATGGAACCGTGTGTAGCTGGAAGACTCTCCCATCTTTTCCAGTCAGGTTTTCCAAAACCCCAATAGAATCTAGTAAGTATCCCTTTACCTGCTCTTCTTTTAAAACAACAGTGAATGGTACTTGCAGTATTAAATTTTTATTCAGAAGCTGGGGCCATGGCATAGATCCACACTTGTTTTCCATGTGGACACTTGATGGAAGCTGCAACGATTCTGAATGGGTCTGTCAAGCTATTACGAGGCCTTTAATCGAGAGATTCAATGGTGCATTGAAGAATACTCCATTTTATGTGGAGATTAAGGTGAATATACCACTAAGAGGATGTACTAAGTCTGTGAAATATCTTTATCAGAGATGCAAACAGTGGAGATACAATCCAGAGGGCAGATTCTCATGGAATAAAACTCCTAAATATATATTCTTATTCAAAAAAGATGAGAGACATCCTAAACATAACGTGATCGATTTTAATATTTATCATATTAAAGTTAGAGAGAGTTATACTCGTTCTCAAGTGAGATTCCACAAGGCGAAGCTAGATGATGAGAGAAAGATGATCCTCCAAGCCTGTGAATGGAATAGTTTTGAGGACTTCTAGTGTAGTTGGAGTCCCCTTTATCATAATTGGGAGGCTCCGAGTTTTTATGATTGGGAAAATAATGGGAGAAGTGTAATGAAAATTGCATCCAAAGGCTGCAGTGGGAGAAAAGGAATCAATGGCATTGTATGGGATAACACCAAATTCAAAATAGGAAGAGGTGCTACAAAAACCTATGAAGAGAAAGAGACCATAAATATCAGGGTGGCGCAAAAGGGTCACTCCCTCTATGTCTATAAATTTGTTGCTAAGTCTACGATGGCATGATCTGATCAGTGAAATATATACAATTCATTATTTTTAATGCTCACTCTGCTCTTTAATGAATATCATTAAGCAGTTGTTTATTATGCAGTTTATGTTAATTGAAAGTTAATATAAATTTCTTATTTCTTATGCTTATTGTAATTTATTAAAATAAATGTGAATAAATTTTACCCATACACTGCTTTCTGAGTTTTTTTCCATATATATTTGTGCAATGCTTTTTTTAGTATATATATATATATATATATATATATTGCGTTTTTAGTTTACATACTAACAAAATCTGATAACAAATAATATAGACCAGTTGGCTTCTTTTTATATTGGATGTTGCATGCTTTGTTAATTTGCATCAAAGTCTGGTTTATGCTTTCAATGGGTAATCACTCAGTTTAAAGGGAATTTGGGTTACTATGCTTTTTATGAGTAGGCACTCTTGAAAGACCTAAATGGATGAATTATATTTTGATAGACTTTCAAAATATTAAAGACGTAAATAGACTTCCAAAATTCTGAAAGTAAATGATTGATAATATTTTAATATAATAAAGGGTGTTTTATTCCTTACTGAACACGGATTATAAATTTGGAATACAAGAATTCTTTTTATTTATTACAATATTTCATTTTAAATGTAATCAATAATTTTTCTTTCATTTCAAATTTAATCAATATTTAGTAAAATTAATATTAACATTGTATATTAATTTAAATTTGTTAATATTAATTTTTTTTTGCCTTATGTGTACATTGCGTTGCTTTTTTATTAGTTTATTAACTGTGCTAGCCTATTAGTGCGGACAAATTTACTAACTGGGCTGTAACCTCAATACTCGTAAGACATAACATAAAATTATTTTGGTTACCTTTTAATTGATTTTAATGATAAATGTTCTATGCCAATAATATAGTTATGTTGTAACAAGTGACAAATCAACAACATATAAGTCAGTTCACAGTTTTCTTTTTTATTTCACAATATTTTGTTTACTTTAATTTATTATCATTCAAATAATTATTTGTAGATTTTTTGTTTTTTTTTCTTTTTAGGAGAAAATATCAATTCCTTGGTATTTCATTGAAATCAAAGGGAACATTGTTACATCATCAGCATGTTCTGTGCTCAAGGTGTATGTAATACATCATCAAAAGTAACTACAGCATCAGCTTCAACTATGCTCATGAAGGAGAACATCAATCCATAATCTGTTGTCTACGGCTCATGATCAAATACCTTAAAGCTTCATAGTGAGGAACAAGCTAGGAGAGAAAACTACATCCGCCTCATACCCTTCATTACATAGAGATTTCAAACTATAACTGGTTTAGCTAATCCAAAGAAGCATAAACAAGAGTAGTGCTGAAATATATGTGGCTCATCTACCACCATCATCCAAAGGATGTCATAAAGATAGCAGCACAAAAAGGTCCAATGCTAAGCGCTAGAAAAGATAGAAAGTGCCCTAATCAATACATTCACCATTGGTGAATTCGATAAACTAAAGCTGGCCCAGAGCCAGTGTTAATGCTTCTTTGGATAAGCTGTCAGCCATTGTGTTTTGCTCTCTATATATATGAAGGGAAATGAGTTGGATGAAGTAAGGTTCCAACTCTCTAATACAATGACACCATCCATCAAGTGTGAGTAATGTAAGAGTTGATCTTTGATTGAACTAGTTGATGATGATAGCAGAATCCCCATGAATATGTAAATAGGGAAGGCCCATGTTTTTTGAACAGTGAAGAAGTGTCCACAAGGCCAGCAACTCAGATCTGGTATTTGTGCTCAGGCCTACTCCCATTTTGAAGCAATAATAGTGTTATTGACTGAGCATAAGCTGAACACCTATACCTCCCATATGATTAGCTGATGCACCATCAAAGAAACATGCTGGAAAATCCAAAGAAGGTGTTGGTCCATCAGTTCTCCTAATGTTTTTTAGCTACATATTGACCAGATAGAGCTGTTGATGATTCTTAATAGAGAGGATAGTAAAATATATATCAGGCTTCTTGTCTTCAAAAATACATTTGTTCCTGGTGATCCATATTTGCCATGTAAGAAGTAGAGGAAGATACTTCAGTGTATTTCCTAAGCTGATCTAGGAAGAAACATTAAGAAAAGAATTTGATTCCCTCCAAAAATATGGGATGTCAATAGAAGATCTGATTAGAGCAATAACCTTCCTGGTAAATTTGCAATCGTGAAATAGGTGGTCAACAAACTCTAAATCTGATCTACAAAGACAACACCAGTATGGTCCAATCCAGCCTTTTTTTATCAAGTTGTCACATGTATTGATTCTATTCAACATACTGAGCCAAATGAAACAGATAATCTTAAGTGGAATGTGAAATTTCCATATCTTGATCAAGATATCATCAGGTCTGTGAGTAATAGAAGTATTAGCAATAAGTTCATACATGATATTGGTTTTGACCATACCTGACGACTTATTAAACATCCATACCAGAGTATTTGGTTTATTGCTGATACGAATCCCACCATGTTGTAAACCTTTGATATAGTTGGACCAGGCTTCCTTCCATAGTCCTCCCATCTCTAGTTCATCTGCAGAGATCCAGTAATTAGTAGAGGAAGTGGTAATTCCTCTGTTGAGTGCATCAGAGAGTGTGAGAATACCATAATCTTCTAAATACAATCTAAGATCCTCTAGTAGAGTATATTTAGAGGAAACACCAGCTATGGGATCAATGCCTACTTTGATATTCTTGCCATTGCCAATTTTCCACCCAAGACATCTAGTAATCCATGACATGGCACGGATGAAACCATTCCACATATGAGAGGTACCCTGGACTTTGAAGGTCTTCCATCTGAGCCAAACATCAAAAGGTAAGTTCTTAAGGTATTTGTGCTTGATGATTTGAGACCACGACCCTACACCGTTAAGAACAAGCTAGAAAATTTTGTTACGTAGGGACAAACTATACCACTCTATATTCTTAATGTTCCATCCCCCAAGAGTATAGGGCCTGGAGATGGACAACCAATCTACCAAATGATACTTTTGCTTACCATGCGAGCAACCCCATAAAAGATTAAAGATGTATCTCCTAATGTAATTCAAAATAGTGTTGGGCATTCGTGCTAGTGTGAGCCAGTACACACCAAGACTCATCAAGACAGATTTGACTAGTACCAATCTTCCAGCCAGAGAAAGTATCTTGTAGGTCCAATTGCTCAATTTTTTTTCCAATTTCAGTAAAAACCATCTCCAATCCTTTATGCCATACCCTAGGGGCTTGAGGTAAAATCCCAGGTACTTAAAACCAGCAACAATAGGTTCCATCTTGTATGGCATGAGATTGAAAATTTGCTGTCTAACCGGTTCCTCAATGTTATTGTAAAGAAAGGAAGACTTATCTGCATTGATCTCCATTCCAGTTGCACAACAAAATGTGTCTAGAATAATTTTATAATGCTGCCACTCAGCCAGTGTACCAGAACCAAATAGGACTGCATCATCTACAAAGAGCAGATGAGTAAGGTAAAGACTAGGAGCAAATTTGATGCCTGATATATCTCCTGAGCTTTGTGCCTGAATAATCAATAGACTTAAACCTTCAATGATCAGTATAAATAGGAGAGGAGATAGAGGACATCCCTATCTGATGCCTCTAGACACAGGAAATAAATTTGAAGGGGTCCCGTTGATCAGAATAGAAAAATTTGCTGACTCTACATAGCCCATGATCCAATTGACGTAGATGCCAGGAATATCAATCTGTAGAGGGACCAACCTCAAGAAAGACCAGTTAACTCTATTAAAAGCCTTAACTAGATCTAGTTTCAATACCATCACTTTCTGATTTTTCAGTCTTGATAATATGGAGAGTTTCTTGAACAATACCAACCGGTTCAATGATCTGCATGTCATACAGGAATCCAAACTGATGCTTGGATATAGCCTTGTCTAGTACCACCTTAAGTCTGATAGCAGCCAGTTTAGAAATAGTCTTATAAATCAAATTACATAAGGATATGGGCCTGTACTCCACAAGGGTAGTGGGTTTATCACACTTAGGAATGAGTGTAATAAAAGTGGAATTGAGAGCTCCTATTACCCTACCCTCTAGCCTAGAGTGTTCAATAACATTCAGAATATCCTGCCCCAACAATTCAAAAAAGTGAAGGTAGAAATCCACCGACCACCCATCAGGCCTGGGGCTCTTATATTTTTTGAACCCCTTAAGAACATCTTCAATTTCTTTGAGAGTAAAAGCTAACATAAAGAGATCCTGATCCTCTTCCTGAACAAAGGTTGAGAAAAGTCTGATGAATTTGAGTTGAGCCTCAATATGGGTTTTACCATCATTAGAGAAGAGCTCAAAGAAATGTTGTACACCCAAAGACTTTAACTTGGCATCATCCTCAATAGTTTCCCTAAACTGATTATTAAGTGCCCAGATAGCTTTTGAGTTCCTCCTAGCAGAAGCAAAGGAATGAAAAAATTTGGTATTGGCATCACCTTCTTGAATCCAATCAACTCTGCTTTTGAGCTTCTAGGTAAGGATCTGATGTGTAAGCAAGGATTCCTTCCTGCTTTTCAAGAGTGCAAGGGAGGAAGAAGCCTCCTCGGAGAGAATACTAGAGTGATGGGAAGCAAGGAGAGTAACTATAGCTCGGTCAATCTTAGAGATCTTGTGAGGACCCTACAGCAAATAATTAATCAAAATACATGATATAGCAGCAGAACTCAAAATCACTTTTATATTAATCGCAGGCCACTTCGAGGGGGCAACCTCCTTTGAGCAAGTTCAATACAAAATAAATTCACGGTGCGTTCCTTGGCCTCAACACACACTTATGTACTAAAAATAGGCACCAATACTATGGGTCAAAACCATGGGCCAATATAAACTATGGATCAACAAATACTACAGGCGGCTTACAAAGCATATGCGCCCAACAACAATAACACAAACTATGGATCAACAATTACTATGGGACGACTTACAAGGCATATGCATCCAACAACAATATACTAACATGGTAAAGAGAAGGATTGGCATGGGTTCCTAACATCCCATCCCCCTTAGAAAAATCTTTGTCCTCAAAGCTTTAGATGTGGAAATTGTTGCTGAATCTGAAGGAGTGGTTCCCACGTAGCATCCTCGGGCTGCATTTTGTGCCATTGAATTAAGACCTCTGTGATAGAGAGAGAGCGAAGCTGACAAGTGCGCTTATTGAGGACAGCCTCCGGCTCCAAAAAGATGGATCCTTCATTATCTAGTTCTGGTAAAATAGTTTGGCCTTTGATGTTGGTGCCAAGAACTTTCTTCAGACAAGAGAAATGAAATACTGGATGAATGCGGGAAGAAGGCGGAAGTTCCAATTTATAAGCAACAGACCCAATCTTCTGAAGAATCCTATATGGCCCATAGAACTTTGGAGCAAGCTTATGACGCCCTTTGAGTTTTAGTGAGGATTGCTTGTAAGGCTGGAGACGAAGAAAAACCATATCACCGGCTTCAAAAGTGCGCTCAGAACGGTGCTGATCAGCTTGTTGCTTCATGCGATTTCTTGCCATGTGAATATTTTCACACAAAATGCGAAGAACGTCATCGCGGTTTCGAAGGACCGTGTCAACTTATTGAACTGGAGAACTGTTGGGGGTGTAAGGAAGAAGAATTGGTGGGGCCTGACCATAAACTGCTTCATATGGAGTCATTTTAGAGGTAGTTTGGTAAGAGGTATTGTACCACCATTCAACGAGAGGGAGCCACTTTGCCCACTGATGTTGTTGCTTAGAGGAGAAGCAACGAAGATAAGTTTCCAAGCATTTATTGATAATTTTAGTCTGACCATCCATTTGTGGGTGATAACCTGAACTCATATTCGGTTTGGTGCCAATGTGGTGAAAGAGTTCTGTCCAAAAATGACTGGTGAAAGTCGCATCACAATCCAAGACAATGGAAGAAGGAATTCCATGAAGATGAAAGATCTGGTCCAGGAAAATTTGAGCAACGGAGGAGGCTGTATAGGGATGGCTGAGAGCACAAAAATGACTATATTTGGAGAGGCGATCAACCAGAACCAAAATCACAGTCTTCCCTCCAGATTTAGGGAGCCCTTCAATGAAATCCATAGAAATATCTGTCCATATCCGGGTAGGTATGGGCAAGGGTTCGAGCAATCCCGGAAGGGGTGTTGTTTCACCCTTATTGCGCTGGCAGGTATCACATTCAACCACCATCTGTTGAATTGTCCTTTTCATACCCTGCCAAAATAATTTGCGCCGTGCTCGTTCATATGTTTTGAGAAAACTAGAGTTCCCAGCTGACGGAGAAGCATGGAGTTCATAGAAGATAGCTTGTTGAAGAGCTGTGTTCTGGGGAAGCACCAGACGACCCTTGTATCTCAGTGAAGCACCATCCCAAGAGTAATGTGGGATAGCAGAAGGGTTGTTGTCCAAGCGTTGGATGATTTGAGATAATGAAGAGTCATTGACATAACTCTGTTGAACCGATTGCAACCAATTTGGAACAGGCATAGAAATAGTAGAAAGAGAACCTTGGTCATCAAATGTGCGAGAAAGGGAATCCACCACAATATTGTCCTTACCCTTCTTATAAGTGATCTCATAGTCATAACCCATGAGTTTTCTAACCCATTTATGTTGTGCTAGGGAGGATACACGCTATTCTAGGAAATATTTCAGACTCTGGTGATCAGTCTTGATGCAGAAATGATTCCCTAAGAGGTAGGGTCACCACTTTTGTACTGCATGCAAAATAGCCATAATTTCCTGCTCATATGTAGAGGTAGCTAAATTCTTACCGGAAAGGGCTTTGCTGGTGAACGCAATGGGGTGTTCATCTTGAAGGAGAACAGCACCAAGTCCATTTCCGCAAGCATCACTCTCAATAGTGAATGGCTTGGAAAAATCAGGCATAGCTAGAACAGGTGTAGTACACATAGCTTGTTTCAGCTTGTCAAATGCACACTCAGTAACATGTGTCCATGTAAAAGTATCTTTTTTCAACAGAGCAGTTAATGGAGCTGCAATCTTCCCATAATCCTTGAAAAACTTGCGGTAGTAGCCAGTCAACCCCAAAAGACCACGAAGGCTCTTGAGTGTCTTAGGAGGCGGCCAATTGTTCATTGCAGCGATTTTGGCAGGATCCACATGAACCCCTTGTGCTGAGATAATGTGCCCGAGATACTCAACTTCCTTTTGGAAAAAAACACATTTAGAATTTTTGGCATGGAGATGATGATCAGAGAAAAGTTGCATTACAAGAGCCAGATGATGGAGATGTTCAGTCCATGTTTTACTGTAGATGAGGATATCATCAAAAAATACCAGAATGAATTTCTGCAAATAGGGTCAGAATATTTTATTCATCAAGGCCTGGCATGTGGAAGGAGCATTAGTGAGACCAAAGGGCATGAACAAAAACTTATAGTGGCCATCATGCGTGCGGAAAACTATTTTAGGGATATCATCCTCATGAACCCGAATTTGATGATACCTAGAGCGAAGATCCAACTTGGAGAAAAAATGAGCACCATGAAGCTCATCAAGAAGCTCATCAACAACATGAATTGGAAACTTATCCTTGATGGTGAGGTGATTAAGTGCTTGGAATTCAATGCAGAGGCGCCATGACCCATATTTTTTGCGGACAAGAAGAACTGGTGAAGAAAAGGAACTTGTGCTTGGGCGAATAATACCTTGCTTCAGTAAGTCCCTAACGAGGAATTCAATCTCTGTTTTTTGGTGAAATGGATAGCGATAGGGCCTGATGTTGGGAGGAATGTTTCCAGGAAGGAGATGAATACGATGGTCCTCTGGTCATGAAGGTGGAAGTCCCACTGGTTCAGCAAAAAAACCTGTATATCAATCCAGAATTTGTTGGAGATCCAAAGGAGTAGCGCGGGCTGCTGATGGTTGCATTTGAATGGAATGGAGCTGAGCGATGACACCATGGGAACTCTTCTTAAGGAATTTTTCCATGCGATGTGAACTGATGATGCTGAGAGACCCTGGTTGTAATCCTTTCAATGTGTGTTTGTGTCCATCGGGGGAGAACTGCATCCAAAGTTCAGCAAAATCCCATAATATGGGGCCAAGTGTGCGCAGCCATTGAGCACCCAAAACCACATCACATCCACCTAAGGTCAAGGAAAACATTTCAGAGCGGAGGTTATAATCTCCCATAGAGATACACACATTACGACACTTCCCTTTGCAAGGTAAGGTGCCCCCATTGGCAACCATGACTTCAAAGTTGGAGCAAGGATGGATAAAACAATCAGCTTGTTTGGCGATCCGAGGGTCAATGAAATTATGAGTGCTTCCAGAATCAATGAGTATTGTAAGAGGAAGATTCTTGAAGTAACCGCGTACCCGCATTGTTTGGGGGGCAGTGACTCCAGCTAAAGCATGGAGGGATATCTCGGGCTGGTCGTCCTGAGATGAAGGGTCAGTAGGCGGCTCCTTAATGTCAACTGGAGCATCCATTGTATCGAGAGCTTCTTCACCAATTTCAGAGGCAGGTGGAGAATCCACATACAAGAGATAGAGATTTTGTTGAACACATCGATGTCCCAGAGTGAATTTCTCATCACAATTATAACAAAGCCCTTTTTCTCTGCGTGCCTGCATCTCTGTTTCAGACAAATGCTTGATTGGAGGTGAGCGAGGAACTGGCGGAATGGGAAGTCGTTGAGAACCCATATTTCGAAAGGGAACAAAAGAGGATTTGGAGCACTGTTGGGATACCATCTTGTATTTTTCCAACTTAGCCAACCCTAGGGCTTCCATCATTGTGTTGGGAATGAACATTTTGACCTCAGAGTGAATTGCATCCTTTAGACCACTGAGAAAACAACTCCGGTAGAAGTCATCAGGTAATCCTTCAGTGTGATTAGCTCATTTCTCAAATTCAGTTTTATACTCTTTCACAGTGCTAATTTGGCGAAGTTTAGTGAGAGCTCCTGTGAAGTCATCAAAAGCACTAGGACCAAATCATTGCAAAAGGAGCTGGCAAAAATCAGTCCATTTTGGCTCTTCATGAGCCTTGATGTACCAACGATACCATTGAAGAGCTTCCTGTTCCAAATGAAAGGANGATTTTTAGGGATTATGCCCAAGTACTTCCCACAGTTAATCGAATAGGGATTATTCCCAGATCCGAACCTACAATAGAAGCGAAAAAAAAAATTGGGCAGAAATTTCACCCAACGAGCCCAAGAAAGTGCTCTGATACCAAATGTGAGGACCTTGCAGCAAATAATTAATCAAAATACACGATATAGTAGCAGAACTCAAAATCACTTTTATATTAATCGCAGGCCACTTCGAGGGGGCAACCTCCTTTGAGCNGCGATAGATCCATCCAGTCGGATCAGTACCATGGAAGCGAGGAAAATCTAGCTTCGAACTGCAAAAATTGCTGGAAGAAGAGAACCCATTGTCTGATGAAGACTCGTACTGTCGTCTGGTGTTCATAGCTGAATGCTCAAGATGGAGACTGAGAAATTTTTC
>LPNX010609908.1:30470-44002 GCA_001517045.1 Pseudotsuga menziesii
TGAGCTAAATTTTTTATGACCTTGAAGGTTAAATTTTTAATCTTTTAATGTTTTAAAGGTTCGAATTCTTACGCTCATAATGATGATAGATGAAGTTGATTATGACTCAACCAGTCTGAAAGGGCAGAGATCAATATTTTTACAAGTGACGAATAGTACAGTCATATCACACACAAGAGAAATTCAGGCACGACCCTTCAAATAGGAAGGAGGGTGAAGTCATAATATCAACTAAAAATGGCAAAAGAAAAAAACGTGCAGGAGCCAAAGTTAAAAAAAACGCAGTAGAATTAATACTTGGAAAGGATATTTCGTTATCAGAAGCACCTGAATAATTGTCTTTAGCTTTGGTTGGAAGATTCTATGGAAAAAAAGTCAGTGAGGATGCACTTCGAAGGTGGATGGAAGAAAATTGGAACCCCCATCTGCGACAGCTACCAATGTTTCATATTTTGTTACGGGTTAAGATAGAGGTGGAGAGGCAATTATTATTAAGGAAAAATTGGCAATGGGACCCTCCAAGTTAATCCTTAAGAATTGGAGCGTAGAATTCGATGTAAATAGGGAGCCGCAAAATGTGCAGAAAATATTGGCTATTCTGCCAGGGCTTCCCATGATGTTCTAGAAAAAAGAGACAATGGAGGCTATAGGAGACAAAATTGGTAAATATGTGGTTTTGGANTTTGCATATCTTGTTGATTCCTGGTTAGCAGTCATAAGTCCATCCTCTGTTTACTAATTATGAAACCATTATTAGGTCGATTTGACTGTCCTTTTACAAGGAACGATATTGTTTTCTTTCCATCAATGTTTAACATGCCATAAACCCGTGTATATATTTTATTATAAGATTAATCCCTAAGGCTGTTGCATCCTTTTATTCTATGAATGAAGCCATCACAGATAAACAATACCAACATGGCTTAAAACCTAGAAACAATGTTGTAGTCTATCAATAACTTGACTTGGTATTAATAATNGAAGATGGATTATTCGAATCAGGAGGGGAAGAATATTAAAAATAAAGGAAGAAGTGAGAATTTGTCCAATGGTGGGTAGAGAATATCGAAGGAAGATAGCTTATCAACGCTCCTTGGTAAGACATAAATTGGTCCTGGAAACCTTACTGCTGTCAATAATACAACCTTAATGTGCAATGAACAATCTCCTCCGAGGACAATTGTTCCTCAAGATGAAAGAGAAGTGGTAATTCCTATCAAGGAAACCACACCGAGCTCGATGCAGGCTAAAAAAATGGTCTTGCAAAAAGGAATGAAGGAGATGACTTTGGTTAAGGAGTGTAAATATGCATGTAGCAGAGAGGGTAGTAAGGAGAAAAAGGTGGCACTCTCAAAAGAGAAGAGATCTACCATGATGGAAGATAGCTTAACTAAGACCCCCGGTAAGCTGGAAATCAGTATTGACAATCTCACATCTATCAATAGTGCAACCCTAGTGTTCCATGAAAAGTCTCCATTGAGGAAAAATGGCTCACAAGATGAAAGAGAGGTCGTGACTCTTTCCAAGGAAACCATGTCGAGGTCAATACTGGTAAAATCAATTCGCATGCATACCAGAAATAAGGAGATGACACCGGTTAAAGAGAGTAAAGACACCTCTAGTAGCGAGGGCAGTAAAGGAGAAAAGGTGGCATCCCCTAAAGAGCCCCCTTCATGGATTAAGCATAAAATATACAACACACAGTCAAAGGTGGTGGCTGATAGAGACCAAGTGTCACCCAGAGGAATAGCTTCAGACAAGTTGGTTAAGGTCACATTGGGAAGGAGGTCCCATATTACAATAGCTAAATCTCAAGCTAAGGTGGATGTGAGGAATGGAAAACAAGCAACAATTGGTAGGGCCCTTAGAGCAGGGAAGGCCCAGGAAAGGGTCACCTGATTCTGATCCTATCTTTCAACGCGAGGGGGTTGGGGAGCTCCCCCAAATTAAAATCTCTAAAAATAATGATTGACAATCTAAAACCTATGGTCATTTTTATCCAGGAAACAATGATGGAGGGAGAGAAAGCTAAGGAAATATTGGAGTCATGGCTGAAAGGGTGGAACTTTGAAGATATCAGTTTGGAAGGACATTCTGGGGGTATAATAACTTCCTGGAATCAGGAATATGACAAAGTGCAAGAGGAAAAACATAGCTTGGCACTGAAAACAATTCTCAAGGAGAAAGCCATGAGGAATTCTTATGCTATGTATAATGTATACAGACCCTACCAATATCAAAAAGGGTTTTGGGAAATTTTATTCTCCTCAGGACTATTGGAGCCAGCGAACGTAATACTCGGTGGGGATCTAAATCTAACACTATCTAAAAAAAATTTGGGGAATATCAGCCCGCCATGATGGACTAAGCTCCTTCTTTATGGAACTCTTTGAATCCAAGGAGCTGGTCTACCTTCAAACATTGAATCTAACCCCAACTTGGAGGAACAACAGAAGCGGGGGTTAGGCCATATCTAAAAGGTTAGATAGATTCTTGCTTTTTGAAAATTTTCTTTCAGGGTCCTTAATTTTTAGAACTTGGGTCGAAGTAGGAGGTCTGTTAGACCATCTCCCAGTTCTCCTCCAAATTCAAAATATAGAAACAAAGCTAACAGCCCCGTTCAAATTTAACCCTGCTTGGTTATTAGAGGAATACTATCGTAAGCTGATAGGAGATACACAGAGGCCGCTGGAGGCAAACCCTAATATCACCTTCATGAAACAACTTTCAGAAAATTTACAAAAATTTAAGAAGGTGAAAAAACCCTGGGATAGGTTTTATACGACCAACAAAAAGAAACAACTTAAGGAAGTAGAAAACTCTTTAAAAGAGCTTTATGAGAAAAACAACTCTAGAATTTTTACAGAGGAAGAATTAAAGGAGGAAAGGGAAAAGGAATTAAAAAGAGAAGAACTGTTGACTGGGGAGGAGGAGCTACTAAGGATAAAAAGAAAAGCTATTTGGATAAAAGAAGGAGACAATAATACAAAGTTTTTTTCACAATTTCGCTAACCTTAGAAGGAACCAAAACACGATCTTGACAATAAAGGACATAAATGGGGTAATGGTTAGCTCCTTTAAAGAAAAAATAGAGGCGGGGGAGTGTTTTTTCAAAAACCTATTTAAGGAATCAGAAGGTTGTAATATACAAGAAATATTGAAAGTCATTAATTTGTTTCCAAGGATGATTAGAGAAGAAATGAACAATTACCTAAAATAAGAAATTATAGAGGAGCTGGAGAAAATTGTGTACTCCTTTCAGAAAAGTAAGAGCCCAAGTCTGGATGGGATCACTATTGAATTCTTTCAAGGGTTTTATGACCTAGTAAAAGAGGACTTACTGAAGGCTGTGCAAGAGTCACAAAGGGTAGGGAAAGTCTTGGGAAATCTGAATTCCACATTCTTGGCTCTCATCCCCAAGAAACAAAACCCTTCCTCCTTTGAAGAATTCAGGTCAATATCATGCTGCAATGATCTATCTTTCCAAGATTGCAACAAAGTTGAAAGTCCTTTAGTCTCTTCTTGTGTGAATTCATCTTCCTTTTTTTAAACCACTCTTCGAGCTCTACTTTCGAATATTTCCACCTCATATCTCCAGGCCTCCTACAAAATTCCTGTCAGGTCCTAGCAACAAAACCATTGTTGGATGTAGTCTGTTAGACCCAAGGTTCAACATAAACGACCAACAAAAATACCATATACATTATTATTTTTGATACTCTATGTATAGAGTAAAGTCTCACTTAAGATGCAGATTAGAAATTACACAAAACTTGAATCAAGTTTGCACAAGAGGGAAGGATTCCATTAAAACAGTCTTGATTATAATATACCAAATTACATAGTCCTCAATCACAATATGAATATTCCATAATGATCACAGATTTCCTAGCATTCATTCACAAAGCTATTTCCTATCAAGTAAAACAGAAAACAAAGATGCATTTATATTACTCTGAAAATTCCTGTTCCATTGACTGAATTAATAAAAAATCCCTCTTATAAGCAAACAGTCTTAAAAGCTATGAATTCTTCTAGTAGTCAGCTTGCTGCCAGTGGTCAGCCTGTTTCAGATACTGTCAATTTGCAAGAAGAAAGCCCAAAAATATTTATTGGTTCTTCCCTAGCTGAGAAAACAGAAAACGAAGCTGGTGCTTCTCCTCCCTTCTATGTTACCTTAACTGTCCATGACCAGATGATCCACAATTGCCTATTAGACTCTGGAGCATCCCATAAATTAATGCCTAAAGCTGTGATGGAAGCCCTTCGTCTCAGTATCACCAAACCTTACCATGACTTATATGCCTTTAACTCCCGAGCTGTCAAGTGTCTAGGGGTAATTAAAGACATGGTTGTTAACCTTACTCAGCTGCCCATGAAGAGTGTCATAATGGATGTTGTTGTAGCTGATATCACACCCAAGTTTGGTATGCTTCTTTCAAGATCCTGGGCAAAGAAGGTTGGAGGAACCTTACAGATGGATATCTCATATGCCACCATTCCCGTTTTTGGTGGAGAAAATAGGAGACTTTACAGAGAACTACAGTTTGCCTACATTGTCACAGATGATAAAAACCCCACTAATCATCTATTGTACTCTGTTGACAAAGATCTAGGGAATTTCATGTTGAATTTCAGTGATGAAGATAATTCTGTTGGCCTTTTACAAGTTGAAAAAGAAAAACCAATGAGACATTGCAGAGAAGAAGAAGATCAGCTGTGGGAATTGTTTTTTGATGGATCCTCATGCAAAGAGGGTGCTGGAGCTGGGGTATTACTCATTTCTCCTGGAGGTGAAACAATGAAAGTCATGTATAAGCTGGAATTTGTTACCACTAACAACACTGCTGAGTATGAAGCTCTGATACTAGGACTGAAAGCTGCTAAAGACTTAGGCATTCAGCAAATCACTGCATATGGCAACTCCGAGTTGGTTGTTCGATAGGTGAAGAACAACTATCAAGTAAAGCAGGATTTGTTGAAGGCCTACAGGAATGAGGTATGGGATATGCTTGACAATTATTTCATAGCATTTAATATCACTCATATTCCAAGAAATCACAATGAGACTACAGACTCTTTAGCTTTGGCTGCCTCATACTTCAAGATTCCTAAAACTACTCAGCTAAGGTATCCTATAGAGGTAAGGTACAGACCATGTGTCCATGACAATGTGAAACACTGGAGGGTTTTCGAAGATGATATTGAAATCAAGAAATTTCTTGAGCTTACAGATGAGTTTTCTAATGCTCAAATTGATCAAGATGAAGGAGAAGAACAGGATTGTGAGTCTGCTGAAAATGAGCCTGCTGAAAGTGAGTCTGCTGAAAATGAGTTTGCTGCACAAGAGAAGGCAGGCCATAAGATCATTGAGTTGAATAGTAATTTTATCCCTAAAGGTTTAGTGCCTTTAGAAATAATTTTTACCAAGGATGACACTCCTTCAAAGCCAGTAGTTCAATCTTCAGAAGACAATGTAGTGGACTGTAATATTGGTACTGTAGAAAACCCAAGAATGGTAAAAATTTCTAAATCTCTGACAGCTGAGCAAAGGAGCAGATATATTAAGATTTTGAAAGAATATGTGGATGTATTTGCATGGTCCTATGAAGAATTAAAAACCTATGACACAGCAATCATTCAGCATAAGGTTCCCTTGAAGCCCAATGTCAAACCTTTCCGACAGAAATTGAGAAGGATAAATCCAGCCTTATTTCCTGTGATTGAAAAGGAAATAAAGAAGTTGCTGGATGCAAAGATAATAGTGCCTCTCAGGTACTCTTCCTGGGTTGCAAATCTTGTACCTGTCAGGAAAAAGAATGGGGAGATTAGACTGTGTGTTGATTTCAGGAATCTTAACAGATCTTCATTAAAAGACAACTATCCTTTGCCAAAGATTGAACAGGTCTAACAGCAGGTAGTGGGAGCACAGAGGATTTCCATGGTGGATGGATTTTTAGGGTACAATCAGGTTGCCATGCACCCTGATGATAGAGAAAAGACAGCTTTTACCACTCCCTGGGGGACTTTCATGTATGATAAAATGCCCTTTGGTCTGATGAATGCTGGGGCAACCTTTCAGAGGGAAATGGACATTGCATTCGTGGGAGAAAAAATAAATTTGTTGTTATCTATTTAGATGACATTACAGTGTTCTCACAGTCTGATGATGAGCACTTAAAACATTTGAAGCAGACTTTCAAGAAATGCAGAAATTTGGCTTGTCTTTGAACCCCAAGAAATCTCATTTTGCTGTTCAAGAGGGCAGATTGTTGGGTCACTTGGTGTCTGCTGATGGCATCAAAATTGATCCGCAGAGAGTCCAAGCAATACTGAAGATTAGTTTTCCCAGGAGTAAGAAGGATGTGCAATCATTCATTGGTAAGATAAATTTTCTGCGGTGGTTTATTCCTAATTTTGCTGAAACCATAAAACAAATCACAGCTATGTTAAAGAAAGACCAAGAAGTCAGGTGGACTATTGAAGCAAAGGAAGCATTCGAGAAAATCAAGGTGGCTCTGACAAAAGCACCTGTGTTGGTAAGTCCTGATTTTACCAAGGAGTTCCTTACTTTTTCTTTTGCTTCAGCAGATACAATTGCAGCTGTCTTGCTTCAGAAAAACAAGGAAGGGCTAGAGCAGCCCATTTCCTTTTTTAGTAAAACTCTTAGGGATTCTGAACTGAAGTACATCATTCTGGAAAAACAAGCCTATGCTCTGGTAAAGGCTTTAAAATTTTTCAGAATTTATGTGTTGCATTCAAAGGTTGTTTCATTTGTTCCAAATGCTGCTATAAAAGATGTCTTGACACAGCCCGACAGTGAAGGAAAGAGAGGAAAATGGATTGCAAAGATCATGGAGTACGATGTGGAAATCAGACCTACAAAGCTTGTCAAGGGACAAGGTTTGGCTAAGCTGCTGGCTGATTCAAACTGTCAGGCATTAGGATTACATATCATGGCTGAAGATATTGCTCATGAAGAAGATCAAGCAGCACTTGAAAAGGAAAAGATCATGGACTTTTATTCATCCTCAGTTTGGTATGCTGATATTGTTTATTTCCTATTATTTTTGCAATGCCCTGAACACTTAGATAGAAAGGCTGCCAGATCTCTGAAGCTGAAAGCTACAAAGTACTGTTTGGTAGAAGATCAATTTTTTTGGAAAGACCCAGGAGGTATCTTGTTAAGGTGTTTGGATCAAGCTGAAATAGGGGAAGTAATTTCAGAATCTCATGAAGGAGCTTGTGGGGGGCATAAATATTGGAAAGCCACTGCTTACAAAATTTTGAGAGCTGGATACTATTGGCCCTCCCTCTTCTCAGATGTTTACCAGGAGGTAAGAGCTTGCTTACCCTGTCAAAAATTTGCAAGTAAACATAAATTATTATCCTTGCCATTGAAGCCTATTGCAGTCAATGCCCCTTTTCAGCAATGGGGTCTGGATTTTATTGGAGAGATAAATCCAGCATCTTCAGGACAGCATCATTGGATTCTGACCGCCACAGATTTCTTCACCAAATGGGTAGAAGCCATTCCTACAAGGAATGCTACAGATAATGTGATTATGGAGTTCATTGAAGACAATGTCCTAAGTAGATTTGGCTGCCCACATAGATTAATAACTGATAATGCCAAAGCATTTAAATCCAAGGCAATGATGGCTTTTTGTGAGAAAAATGGCATTATTTTGAAACACTCAACTCCCTATTATCCTCAGGGAAATGGCTAGGCTGAATCATCCAACAAGAATGTCATTCAAAGCATTAAAAAATTGCTGAAACATAATAAAAGGTCTTGGGATTCAATGCTGAAATATGCATTGTGGGAAGATAGGATTACAATAAAGAAGGCCATTGGTACTTCTCCTTTTCAGCTAGTATATGGCACAGAGGCAGTGTTCCCTGTTCAATTGGGGATTCCAGTGATGAAATTCCTCCAAAATGCTCAAGAGGAACCAGATGACATGCAAAGGAGGATCTTTGAGATGATAGAGCTACAGCAGCATAGAGAGAAGGTGGACAAAGAAGCTCAGTTGTACAGAGCTAAGGTAAAACACAGGTTTGACAGAAAAATTAAAGAGCATACATTTTCAGAAGGTGAGTTGGTTTTAAGATGGGATGCAAGAAAGGAACAGAAGGGTAAGCATGGCAAATTTGATAATCTATGGTTTGGCCCCTTTCTGATAGCTAAAGTTTTGGAAAATAATACATTCATCTTGTAGTCCTTGGAAGGTGAGGAATTGCTCAGCCCTGTCAATGGGCGATTCCTCAAACATTTTTACAGTTAATGAGGATCATTGTCACTTTTCATTGTATATACCGGTGTGAGTGAGATTGAATAAAGACTCCATAGCCCAATGGAAGTTTGCAGATAGTTAGATTGAATACAGAAGGCACTGGTCTACAGGTTCTTGAAGCCTCACAGGGAGGACTTCATCCCGCAGCTGGAGCCAGATGTTAAGTCAGTAAATTTTTCTCCATTTTTGGTTTATTTTCCCCAGTTTTGGTTTGTTTTTCAATCTATCTCAGTTAAATTTTTGGTTTTAAGTTTTAGTTTTGGTCTCCTTAGAAACTCTATGGGTGATTGAATAGGTTTTGAGCCCAATCTTTTAGGTTTTATTTGATTTTTGATGGTTTTTTTTTAATATTTTAAAAGGGTTTAAAGAAGGTCATATTTTCAAGGTTGATTCATTAATGTGTTTAGAGAGCAGTTAGACTTGTTTCTTAAACCAAGCAGCTTTTAAAACCTCCGACAAATTAGCTGAAAATTGCAAAACAGCGAAAATTTGGCCTAGCAACTATTCTTGTAGCTCTGGATGAAAATTTAACAAAGGGCGCACTACAAGAATATCGCGGCCCTTTGTTTTTCCGATTTTTATGCAGATTTTCATCATGATTTTCATCTGGAAGTGACTGATCGTATTGTGTGAGTGTTTTAACACGTGTTTACTGCAGTTTAGACACGATTTTAGTTGGTTATCAGTCACGAAGCAGAGCAGGTTCATCATTGCATATTATGCGGAATCGGTTGGACAAAATCAGCAAATCTCGGCTAAAGCTTGAAAAATTCTCTTTCTATACGCATTATTATCGGAGAGGAGTGCTCGTAATGCATATCAAAATGCTAAAGAGGTGGATTGTGTTCCTGTGAAGAGAAGACAGTGTTTTTAACGCCAGCAAGAAATTAGGGCTTCTTAATTCACGCACCTGCAGTTAAGGAGATGATATGAAGACACCTGTTCTCATAAGAAGAGACCGTTGATACTCCAAAACGAAGCTTTAAGCCACTACAGTTGAGAAATTGAAGGTGTTTTGTTGGTTTGTTCAAGTGGTTTGAAAGCTGTTGAAATTGTTATGATTTGTGAAATCACTTGCTGGGAGAACCATGTTCAATTGCTTGGAGAACATGTTGGCTTTCATATACAGTTTTGAATGGAAATTTTTTGGCTAGGGTGAATATATTGCAGACAGAGGTGTTTTTGTTCTCTCCTCTCATGCTATCAGTCTCCAGTTGGTCTAATGAGCCTATGGTTGAGGTTATGCTTGCAAATCTGAAGCAGTGTGAGTTTTAGGGTTTGAAAATCTAGACTGGTTGATACACAGAGATTAAAGTGAAATACTGATATAAAACAGCCATATTCACTGACAGTTTTCCATTACACTGAATAGTATGGGAATTGCAGTGCTGTTTTGAGTGATTTGAATCAGTTGTACTGAAGGAGGAGAAAATATTGAATATAGAACAACTTCATCCATTGACAGTTTTCAATCTCATTGAACAACCTGGACACTGAATTTGATCAAAGTTCTGTATTCTATGATTTGAATCAGTTTGTAATAAGGAAGGAGTTTATATCTGAAGACATATCATACTGCTTGTCTCCTTAACCCTAAAACGAGGAGTTTGAGTGGCTTATATTCTGAAACAGTTCGACATTATGGCTAATGGTGCATTTTGAAATTAAGCAGTGCTATATTGTTCTTATGACAGTTTTCATTTATGATTGATCTTGTCTCACAGTTATCTATCCACAGACTTAGTTGTATGGTTGAGATAAGGGAACATTGAACTTGAATGCCTGTCCAGGAGTGTATAGCAGATTGTGAAGGAGCTCAAAGCACAAGAAGCCAGTTTACAAAACATTTCTGAAACCTAAAGCCAGACTGTTTCTGTTTTCTGAAAGAAGAATATGGGGAAAAGTGGCAAAAGTGGTAAGGTCAACAGGGCTGAGCCCACAGAACTAACCTAGATTCAGAAGCTTCCTGACTGTGCAGAACTGTTTCAGCAGGCAGGTTGGTTGAAGTTTTTCAAGAAGATAGATGGTTTCAATGCTCAGGTGTCCTGCAAGTTTGCTAAGGGACTCAAAGATGATATGATCATGATGGACGCTTTCAAATTCAAATTGATTGTGGAGTTAATAGCAGAAGCTACTGAGATCAGCAATGAGGGGGAGCATTGGTTTAAAAAATTGCCTTTTGAGTTTGAACCCCAAAGATACCTATTGCCTAATGTGACTCCTGACTGGAACAAGGGTATCCTCATTCAAAATTTCAGGAAGGAGTGGATTGAGCCCATAAGGATACTTCAAAGTTATGTGACCTGTGAAGGCAAATATAAATTTGTCTTTAAATATCATTTCATGTTCTTGCAACACATAGTAGGAGTTTCTAAAATGAACCTGCCCTTCTTTTTCTTAAAAAGCCTGTAGAAGATGTCAAGCAAGATAAAGCAACATGATGATCACACCTCCCAGTCACTTTTTCACCATGGTCTCATCAAACTGATCATCACCACAGTGTTGCAGCATGAGGGAAGGACTTGGGATTTCTTTTTGTTTTGGTCAGATGTTCATCCTCAAAAAGAAGATCAGCAGCCTAAGAGGCAGACTGATAAGGGGAAGGTAATGATCAAAAAGTTAGGTCACTCAATAAAATCTACAAGTAAAGATGAGGTTAAAGCCAAGAAGGTGACAAAGCAGGTAGCAAGAAAGGTAAAGACTGACAGTCAGTTCAAAGTGGCTTCAGATTCCATGAGAAACAAGTACTCATTGTTTGCAGGTGAAGAAGTGCAGCCTTGTCTGAAATTACCACCAGTAGCACATTCTGAACAAGCTAGGACTATTGATAAAGAGAGAGCTGCTACTCCTGAAGAGGAATTACAAAATAAGCAAAGGAGCCCTCTTACCATATTATCTGAAGATGAAGGTTATTTATTGGAGGATGAAGAGCAGATTGTTGTGACAGAGCCAAGTACAGAAGCATATGGAGACTTTCCTACCTCAAGGGTAAAATCAGTAAAATCTAAGAGGAAGAAAAAGAAAAATGTAGCTGCATACAGAAGACCTAAAACCATACCTACTAACAAGCTGAGATGGAACATGAAAAAGCTACTTAACCCCAAACTAGAGTCCAGACAGGAAGCTGTGGTAATTAATTCTTCCTCTAGTGAAAAAAAGAAATTGTTACATAGAGCAGTAAAGGTAAGGGAAAGAGAACTGCCCAGCCTTCTTCCTCTTCTCAACCTGTAGAGACAAAAAGATCACAGTTAGTAGGAGAAATTGAACAGCCCAGGTCTGAAATGTCAAAAATAATTCTTGAGATAAAAGATAGACTCCTAAAACAGCAACAAGAGGAAAAGACAAATCATCTACTCTTGAAAATGAGGAATTGGATGAAGAGGATATAGCTATACTCAAGCAAGCAGGAGTTTTAGAAGAGTCAATTGTTCATCTTGATTTCTCAGATCTTTTGATGCAGGACGCAAATGTATTGGAAAACCCTAATTTTGATGAGGAAAGCTTGCAGGTAAGAGTTCAGAAATACAAGCAGCAGGTGAAACAATTACAGGAAAATAATGACAGTCTGTTTAAAATCAACAAAGGGATCATAGAGGAGTTGCAATATGTACATGATCATTTCTTACAGCTATCAGAGGTGTCTAAAGAAGTGTTAAAGAGGAAGGCAGCCACTGACAGATATTCTACAGAGCTAGAGAGGACAGTTGCAAGCCTACAGCAGGAAAATGAAGGCCTCCAGAAAAAGGTAGCTAATATGGAGAGAAAGCACAAAAGAGCAAAAAAGAGGTCTCGAAACCTAGATGGTTTAGACCTACTTGCTGAAGCAGCAAAGTTGATTTGATTTTGTTATGCTTTAATTAATGAATCAGTTTGACAAATAGTTTTTGTTAAGCATTTGCTATTTTTAGCAATATTTGTAATTTTGTAAAAGTCACTTTTTACATTACCTACTTAGTGACTCGATGGAGGTAGTTAGGAGGTGAAACCTAACTGATTTTGGGAGAACTTTCCTATTTAGATGAGTTAGCAAGACATTGTTAGGGTTCTGGATTTTGGGAGCATCAGGAGGTCTGCTAGTTGCTTGTACTATCATACTTGTTCAGAGATAGGTACTGTAACTCTCATATGCATTTACTGATGAAATAATGTGATATATGACTCTTTCCCCTTCAGTTTGTCTATGTTGGATTTGTTATTGAGCATGTTTTGCTTCTTAAATGGTAATTTCATTGCTAGTTAATGTATTTTTCTGGTAATGCTTATCTTTTAATGTATGAACCATAGCATAGTCTCTTTGTTGGACTTTTGTGATATGTTGGGCATCTTTATCAGTTTATGTCTATGATTTAGTTGTTTCTTTTACTCTGAATGTATTCCCTGCATGATCTTGAAGCTTACAACCAAAAACACATAAACAAAACCATAAACCCTAGTTTGAATTGAGTTTTTTCTCTTGAGATTGTGTTGGCTTGTTACCCTAGCCTTAGTAACAATTTTTGACACAAACATCTTTGGCCCCGTTGCTGGGGACGAAGCTGAAGCAAATCTTCCCTGGGATACTTATCATTTTTCCTGGTTTGAGAGGTGGACTTGAACCAGCATATTTAAAGGCTATTTTCACCAAGTTTGGACACACTGGATTCTAGAAGTATTGGGACCAGGAGAAGACCTACATCTCCCTTGCTACGGGGTGTGATAGACCCTGAAAAGATTATAAAAACAGCAAGAAAGCTCACAAGTTCCCAATCTTTTCCAGCTTCTTGTGATCCTCACCAGTTGGGTGATTCATTAGACCCAGCTGAAAACTCACCTTGGTTAAAACCTACCATTCCTGAAAATACTTTTCAAGTTTTTACCAATCCAGAAACCTTTTTGAAAGCTAAGACTACTTCTCCTGGAAAAATCCCACTCTTTCAGCTGAAAATAGGAAAGAATTCATTCCAAGCAAGTACCAGTCAAGTTTCTTCCTCTTCAAAACCTCAATCTAAACCTCAGTCCACAATGGCAGGCCAAAATCCACCCATGGATATGATGGACAGAATGATAGCTGCTAGGTATGCACCATTAGCATTACCCCAGACTTTACATGCCTTGCCTGTTCATGATTATCAGAAATATATGCCCAGATTCAATGGACAAGGTGAAACAACTGCAGAAGAACATTGGGAGGCTTTCCTGAGTTATGTAGACAATCAGAACATTGAAATTAAAGATGTATGGATGAGAGTATTTGTG
>LPNX010609908.1:44772-61650 GCA_001517045.1 Pseudotsuga menziesii
AGTTAGCCTGCTGTCAGTGGTCCGCCTGTTTCAGATACTGTCAATTTGCAAGAAGAAAGCCCAAAAATATTTATTGGTTCTGCCCTAGCTGAGAAAATAGAAAATGAAGCTGGTGCTTCTCCTCCCTTCTATGTTACCTTAACTGTCCATGACCAGATGATCCACAATTGCCTATTAGACTATGGAGCATCCCATAACTTAATGCCTAAAGCTGTGATGGAAGCCCTTGGTCTCAGTATCACCAAACCTTACCATGACTTATATGCCTTTGACTCCCGAGCTGTCAAGTGTCTAGGGGTAATTAAATACATGGTTGTTAACCTTACTCAGCTGCCCATGAAGAGTGTCATAATGGATGTTGTTGTAGCTGATATCACACCCAAGTTTGGTATGCTTCTTTCAAGATCCTGGGCAAAGAAGGTTGGAGGAACCTTACAGATGGATCTCTCATATGCCACCATTCCCGTTTTTGGTGGAGAAAATAGGAGACTTTACAGAGAACTACATTTTTCCTACATTGTCACAGATGATAAAAACCCCACTAATCATCCATTGTACTCTGTTGACAAAGATCTAGGGACTTGCATGTTGAATTTCAGTGACGAAGATAATTCTGTTGGCCTTTTACAAGTTGAAAAAGAAAAACCAGTGAGACATTGCAGAGACGAAGAAGATCAACTGTGGGAATTGTTTTTTGATGGATCCTCATGCAAAGAGGGTGCTGGAGCTGGGGTCTTAGTCATTTCTCCTGGAGGTGAAACAGTGAAACTCATGTATAAGCTGGAATTTGTTACCATTAACAACACTGTTGAGTATGAAGCTCTGATACTAGGACTGAAAGCTGCTAAAGACTTAGGCATTCAGCAAATCACTGCATATGGCGACTCCGAGTTGGTTGTTCGACAGGTGAACAACAACTATCAAGTAAAGCAGGATTTGTTGAAGGTCTACAGGAATGAGGTATGGGATATTCTTGACAATTATTTCATAGCATTTAATATCACTCATATTCCAAGAAATCACAATGAGACTACAGACTCTTTAGCTTTGGCTGCCTCATACTTCAAGATTCCTAAAACTACTCAGCTAAGGTATCCTATAGAGGTAAGGTACAGACCATGTGTCCCTGACAATGTGAAACACTGGAGGGTTTTCGAAGATGATATTGAAATCAAGAAATTTCTTGAGCTTACAGATGAGTTTTGTAATGCTCAAATTGATCAAGATGAAGGAGAAGAACAGGATTGTGAGTCTGCTGAAAATGAGCCTGCTGAAAGTGAGTCTGCTGAAAATGAGTTTGCTGCACAAGAGATAGCAGGCCATAAGATCATTGAGTTGAAGAGTAATTTTATCCCTAAAGGTTTAGTGCCTTTAGAAAGAATTTTTACCAAGGATGACACTCCTTCAAAGCCAGTAGTTCAATCTTCAGAAGACAATGTAGTGGACTGTAATATTGGTACTGCAGAAAACCCAAGAATGGTAAAAATTTCTAAATCTCTGATAGCTGAGCAAAGGAGCATATATATTAAGATTTTGAAAGAATATGTGGATGTATTTGCATGGTCCTATGAATAATTAAAAACCTATGACACATCAATCATTCAGCATAAGGTTCCCTTGAAGCCCAATGTCAAACCTTTCCGACAGAAATTGAGAAGGATAAATCCAGCCTTATTTCCTGTGATTGAAAAGGAAATAAAGAAGTTGTTGGATGCAAAGATAATAGTGCCTCTCAGGTACTCTTCCTGGGTTGCAAATCTTGTACCTGTCAGGAAAAAGAATGGGGAGATTAGACTGTGTGTTGATTTCAGGAATCTTAACAGATCTTCATTAAAAGACAACTATCCTTTGCCAAAGATTGAACAGGTCTTACAGCAGGTAGTGGGAGCACAGAGGATTTCCATGGTGGATGGATTTTCAGGGTACAATCAGGTTTCCATGCACCCTGATGACAGAGAAAAGACAACTTTTACCACTCCCTGGGGGACTTTCATGTATGATAAAATGCCCTTTGCTCTGATCAATGCTGGAGCAACCTTTCAGAGGGCAATGGACATTGCATTCGTGGGAGAAAAAGATAAATTTGTTGTTATCTATTTAGATGACATTACAGTGTTCTCACAGTCTGATGATGAGCACTTAAAAGATTTGAAGTAGACTTTCCAGAAATGCAGAAAATTTGGCTTGTCTTTGAACCCCAAGAAATCTCATTTTGTTGTTCAAGAGGGCAGATTGTTGGGTCACTTGGTGTCTGTTGATGGCATCAGAATTGATCCGGAGAGAGTCCAAGCAATATTGAATATTAGTTTGCCCAGGAGTAAGAAGGATGTGCAATCATTCATTGGTAAGATAACTTTTCTGCGGTGGTTTATTCCTAATTTTGCTGAAACCATAAAACAAATCACAACTACGTTAAAGAAAGACCAAGAAGTCAGGTGGACTATTGAAGCAAAGACAGCATTCGAGAAAATCAAGGTGGCTCTGAAAGAAGCACCTATGTTGGTAAGTCCTGATTTTACCAAGGAGTTCCTTACTTTTTCTTTTGCTTCATCAGATACAATTGCAGTTGTCTTGCTTCAGAAAAACAAGGAAGGGCTAGAGCAGCCCATTGCCTTTTTCAGTAAAACTCTTAGGGATTCTGAACTGAAGTACATCATTCTGGAAAAACAAGCCTATGCTCTGGTAAAGGATTTAAAAATTTTCAGAATTTATGTGTTGCATTCAAAGGTTGTTTCATTTGTTCCAAATGCTGCTGTAAAAGATGTCTTGACATAGCCCGACAGTGAAGGAAAGAGAGGAAAATGGATTGCAAAGATCATGGAATACGATGTGGAAATCAGACCTACAAAGCTTTTCAAGGGACAAGGTTTGGCTAAGCTGTTGGCTGATTCAAACTGTCAGGCATTAGGATTACATATCATGGCTGAAGATATTGCTCATGAAGAAGATCAAGCAGCACTTGAAAAGGAAAAGATCATGGACTTTTATTCATCCTCAGTTTGGTATGCTGATATTGTTTATTTCCTATTATTTTTGCAATGCCCTGAACACTTAGATAGAAAGGCTGCCAGATCTCTGAAGCTGAAAGCTACAAAGTACTGTTTGGTAGAAGATCAATTTTTTTGGAAAGACCCAGGAGGTATCTTGTTAAGGTGTTTGGATCAAGCTGAAATAGGGAAGTAATTTTAGAATCTCATGAAGGAGCTTGTGGGGGGCATAAATATTGGAAAGCCACTGCTTACAAAATTTTGAGAGATGGATACTATTGGCCCTCCCTCTTCTCAGATGTTTACCAGCAGGTAAGAGTTTGCTTACCCTGTCAAAAATTTGCAGGTAAACAGAAATTATTATCCTTGCCACTGAAGCCTATTGCAGTCAATGCCCCTTTTCAGCAATGGGGTCTGGATTTTATTGGAGAGATAAATCCAGCATCTTCAGGACAGCATCATTGGATTCTGACCGCCACAGATTTCTTCACCAAATGGGTAGAAGCCATTCCTACAAGGAATGCTACAGATAAGGTGATTATGGAGTTCATTGAAGACAATATCCTGAGTATATTTGGATGCCCACATAGATTAATAACTGATAATGCCAAAGCATTTAAATCCAAGGCAATGATGGCTTTTTGTGAGAAAAATGGCATTATTTTGAAACACTCAACTCCCTATTATCCTCAAGGAAATGGCCAGGCTGAATCATCCAACAATAATGTCATTCAAAGCATTAAAAAATTGCTAAAACATAATAAAAGGTATTGGGATTCAATGCTGAAATATGCATTGTGGGCAGATAGGATTACAATAAAGCAGGCCATTGGTACTTCTCCTTTTCAGCTAGTATATGGCACAGAGGCAGTGTTCCCTGTTCAATTGGGGATTCCAGTGATGAAATTCCTCCAAAATTCTCAAGAGGAACCAGATGACATGCAAAGGAGGATCTTTGAGATGATAGAGCCTACAGTAGCATAGAGAGAAGGTGGACAAAGAAGCTCAGCTGTACAGAGCTAAGGTAAAACACAGGTTTGACAGAAAAATTAAAGAGCATACATTTTCAGAAGGTGAGTTGGTTTTAAGATGGGATGCAAGAAAGGAACAGAAGGGTAAGCATGGAAAATTTGATAATCTGTGGTTTGGCCCCTTTCTGATAGCTAAAGTTTTGGAAAATAATACATTCATCTTGCAGTCCTTGGAAGGTGAGGAATTGCTCAGCCCTGTCAATGGGCGATTCCTCAAACATTTTTACAGTTAATGAGGATCATTGTCACTTTTCATTGTATATACCGGTGTGAGTGAGATTGAATAAATACTCCATAGCCCAATGGAAGTTTGCAGATAGTTATATTGAAGACAGAAGGCACTGGTCTACAGGTTCTTGAAGCCTCACAGGGAGGACTTCATCCCGCAGCTGGAGCCAGATGTTAAGTCAGTAAATTTTTCTCCATTTTTGGTTTATTTTCCCCAGTTTTGGTTTGTTTTTCAATCTATCTCAGTTAAATTTTTGGTTTTAAGTTTTAGTTTTGGTCTCCTTAGAAACTCTATGGGTGATTGAATAGGTTTTGAGCCCAATCTTTTAGGTTTTATTTGATTTTTGATAATTTTTTTTTAATATTTTAAAAGGGGTTAAAGAAGGTCATATTTTCAAGGTTGATTCATTAATGTGTTTAGAGAGCAGTTAGACTTGTTTCTTAAACCAAGCAGCTTTTAAAACCTTCGACAAATTAGCTGAAAATTGCAAAATAGCGAAAATTTGGCTTAGCAACTATTCTTGTAGCTCTGGATGAAAATTTAACAAAGGGCGCGCTACAAGAATATCATGGCCCTTTGTTTTTCCGATTTTTATGCAGATTTTCATCATGATTTTCATCTGGATGTGACTGATCGTATTGTGTGAGTGTTTTAACATGTGTTTACTGCAGTTTAGACACGATTTTAGTTGGTTATCAGTCACGAAGCAGAGCAGGTTCATCATTGCATATTATGCGGAATCAGTTGGACAAAATCAGCAAATATCGGCTAAAGCTTGCAAAATTCTCTTTCTATACGCATTATTATCGGAGAGGAGTGCTCGTAATGCATATCAAAACGCTAAAGAGGTGGATTGTGTTCCTGTGAAGAGAAGACAGTGTTTTTAACGCCAGCAAGAAATTAGGGCTTCTTAATTCACGCACCTGCAGTTGAGGAGATGATATGAAGACACCTGTTCTCATAAGAACAGACCGTTGATACTCCAAAACGAAGCTTTAAGACACGGCAGTTGAGAAATTGAAGGTTTTTTGTTGGTTTGTTCAAGTGGTTTGAAAGCTGTTGAAATTGTTATGATTTGTGAAATCACTTGCTGGGAGAACCATGTTCAATTGCTTGGAGAACATGTTGGCTTTCATATACAGTTTTGAAAGGCAGTTTTTTGGCTAGGGCGAATATATTGCAGACAGAGGTGTTTTTGTTCTCTCCTCTCATGCTATCAGTCTCCAGTTGGTCTAATGAGCCTATGGTTGAGGTTATGCTTGCAAATCTGAAGCAGTGTGAGTTTTAGGGTTTGAAAATCTAGACTGGTTGATACACAAAGATTAAAGTGAAATACTGATATAAAACAGCCATATTCACTGACAGTTTTCCATTACACTGAATAGTCTGGACATTGCAGTGCTGTTTTGAGTGATTTGAATCAGTTGTACTGAAGAAGGAGCAAATATTGAATATAGAACAACTTCATCCATTGACAGTTTTCAATCTCATTGAACAACCTGGACACTGAATTTGATCAAAGTTCTGTATTCTATGATTTGAATCAGTTTGTAATAAGGAAGGAGTTTATGTCTGAAGACATATCATACTGCTTGTCTCCTTAACCCTAAAATGAGGAGTTTGAGTGGCTTATATTCTGAAACAGTTCGACATTATGCCTGATGGTGCATTTTGAAATTAAGCAGTGCTATATGATTCTTATGACAGTTTTCATTTATGATTGATCTTGTCTCATAGTTATCTATCCACAGACTTAGTTGTATGGTTGATATAAGGGAACATTGAACTTGAAGGCCTGTCCAGGATTGCATAGCAGATTGTGAAGGAGCTCAAAGCACAAGAAGCCAGTTTACAAAACATTTCCGAAACCTAAAGCCAGACTATTTTTGTTTTCTGAAAGAAGAATATGGGGAAAGTGGAAAAAGTGGTAAGGTCAACAAGGCTGAGCCCACAGACCTAACCTGGATTCAGAAGCTTCCTGATTGTGCAGAACTGTTTCAGCAGGCAGGTTGGTTGAAGTTTTTCAAGAAGATAGATGGTTTCAATGCTCAGGTGTCCTGCAAGTTTGCTAAGGGACTCAAAGATGATATGATCTTGATGGATGCTTTGAAATTCAAATTGACTGTGGAGTTAATAGCAGAAGCTACTGAGATCAGCAATGAGGGGGAGCATTGGTTTAAAAAATTGCCTTTTGAGTTTGAACCCCAAAGATACCTATTGCCTAATGTGACTCCTGACTGGAACAAGGGTATCCTCATTCAAAATTTCAGGAAGGAGTGGATTGAGCCCATAAGGATACTTCAAAGTTATGTGACCTGTGAAGGCAGATAGTCATTTGTCTTTAAATATCATTTCAGGTTCTTGCAACACATAGTAGGAGTTTCTAAAATGAACCAGCCCTTCTTTTTCTTAAAAATCCTGCAGAAGATGTCAAGCAAGATAAAGCAACATGATGATCACACCTCCCAGTCACTTTTTCACCATGGTCTCATCAAACTGATCATCACCACAGTGTTGCAGCATGAGGGGAGGACTTGGGATTTCTTTTTGTTTTGGTCAGATGTTCATCCTCAAAAAGAAGATCAGCAGCCTAAGAGGCAGACTGATAAGGGGAAGGTAATGATCAAAAAGTTAGGTCACTCAGTCAAATCTACAAGTAAAGATGAGGTTAAAGCCAAGAAGGTGACAAAGCAGGTAGCAGGAAAGGTAAAGACTGACAGTCAGTTCAAAGTGGCTTCAGATTCCATGAGAAACAAGTACTCATTGTTTGCAGGTGAAGAAGTGCAGCCTTGTCTGAAATTACCACCAGTAGCACATTCTGAACAAGCTAGGACTATTGATAAAGAGAGAGCTGCTACTCCTGAAGAGGAATTACAAAATAAGCAAAGGAGCCCTCTTACCATATTATCTGAAGATGAAGGTTATTTATTGGAGGATGAAGAGCAGATTGTTGTGACAGAGCCAAGTACAGAAGCATATGGAGACTTTCCTACCTCAAGGGTAAAATCAGTAAAATCTAAGAGGAAGAAAAAGAAAAATGTAGCTGCATACAGAAGACCTAAAACCAGACCTACTAACAAGCTGAGATGGAACATGAAAAAGCTACTTAACCCCAAACTAGAGTCCAGAAAGGAAGCTGTGGTGATTAATTCTTCCTCTAGTGAAAAAATAGAAATTGTTAAACATAGCAGTAAAGGTAAGGGAAAGAGAACTGCCCAGCCTTCTTCCTCTTCTCAACCTGCAGAGACAAAAAGATCACAGTTAGTAGGAGAAATTGAAGAGCCCAGGTCTGAAATGTCAAAAATAATTCTTGAGATAAAAGATAGACTCCTAAAACAGCAACAAGAGGAAAAGACAAAATCATGTACTCTTGAAAATGAGGAATTGGATGAAGAGGATATAGCTATACTCAAGCAAGCAGGAGTTTTAGAAGAGTCAATTGTTCATCTTAATTTCTTAGATCTTTTGATGCAGGATGCAAATGTATTGGAAAACCCTAATTTTGATGATGAAAGCTTGCAGGTAAGAGTTCAGAAATACAAGCAGTAGGTGAAACAATTAAAGGAAAATAATGACAGTCTGTTTAAAATCAACAAGGGGCTCATAGAGGAGTTGCAAGATGTACATGATCATTTCTTACAGCTATCAGAGGTGTCTAAAGAAGTGTTAAAGAGGAAGGCAGCCACTGACAGATATTCTACAGAGCTAGAGAGGACAGTTGCAAGCCTACAGCAGGAAAATGAATGCCTCCAGAAAAAGGTAGCTAATATGGAGAGAAAGCACAAAAGAGCAAAAAAGAGGTCTCGAAACCTAGATGGTTTAGACCTACTTGCTGAAGCAGCAAATGAGATTTGATTTTGTTATGCTTTAATTAATGAATCAGTTTGACAAACAGTTTTTTGTTAAGCATTTGCTATTTTTAGCAATATTTGTAATTTTGTAAAAGTCACTTTTTACTTTACCTACTTAGTGACTCGGTGGAGGTAGTTAGGAGGTGAAACCTAACTGATTTTGGGAGAACTTTCCTATTTAGATGAGTTAGCAAGACATTGTTAGGGTTCTGGATTTTGGGAGAATAAGGAGGTCTGCTAGCTGCTTGTACTATCAGACTTGTTCAGAGATAGGTACTGTAACTTTCATATGCATTTACTGATGAAATAATGTGATATATGACTCTTTCCCCTTTAGTTTGTCTATGCTGGGTTTGTTATTGAGCATGTTTTGCTTCTTAAATGGTAATTTCATTGCTAGTTAATGTCTTTTTCTTGTAATGCTTATCTTTTAATGTATGAACCACAGCATAGTCTCTTTGTTGGATTTTTGTGATATGTTGGGCATATTTATCAGTTTATGTCTATGATTTAGTTGTTTCTTTTACTCTGAATGTGATCCCTGCATGATCTTGAAGCTTACAACCAAAAACACATAAAAAACCCTAAACCCTAGTTTGAATTGAGTTTTTTCTCTTGAGATTGTGTTGGCTTGTTACCCTAGCCTTAGTAACAATTTCTGACACAAACAACACCCACCAGAGACAATTGGATGGATAGGTGGTACATTATTTTTGACATTCCCCCTTATAACAATAGGGATGTATTGATGTACTTCCTCCGAAAATTGTATGTAGAGTTTGTGATGGGGAAACATGTCAACTATTTTGACATGTTGGGCTTCTAGAGATTTGGTAGGGGGACGCCCCAACACCGACCCAATGCTAGGCATAGAGATTCCAATCCATAGATACCTACACCCCATGCCCAGCTATCGAGGGCAAACATCCCTCCTACACATGACATGGTTTCCCAGACACAGGAGGCATTTTTTACTCTAGCTGAGATGGTCTCTCGACACATGACCACTATTGACTAGAGAGCACCCTCTTCCTCTGCTGGTCTACAACCACCAGCTTCTGGTGGTGGAGGGAAATATATTGGTGGGGATAGATCGACATCCCATGTGACTTAGAGCGAGCCACACGTCTGCACATCATGTGGGGGACCCTGTTATGGTCTTGGACCAAGACATCGTACCACTATGATGACTGGTGATTAGGTAAGGACAATGTTTTAAAACTCTCTTATTGTTCAATTTTTAATTTTTCCATACTATATGCAACATATTAAAAGATTCGTAATATATGCAATATTTACTCTTGCAAGAGATTGAAGCCTCTCACGGGGGTGGTACTGCACCCGGTGTGGTTGTACCCAAGGCCCAAACAACCACCATTGAGGTAATATTTAAACACTTTTCATTTTGTTATTACATATAATTTTGTTAATGCATGTGTTAGTCTTGATTAATTTATTAAATTGTCTAATATTTACAAATTTTGAAGTTGAAGGAACCCCACTTAGAACGTGATACTAGAGACGTTGACATCAACGACATAGTCCAAGGTGGAATTTACGATTACTTGAAGAATTTAAGTACATGGGTTATGACTGAATCTTGTTTGAATTATTTAAATTTCTTACTGTACACTCCTTTATAGATCGCTAATATTTATAATTTTTAAACTTGCAGATGCTATTAGCATCTAAAGAGGGGCAAGAAATTGATGGGAGTGGTCACTCCCATGGTGGAGATATGTCCCAGGAAGGGGTAAGTATATTACAACATGTTATTTTTTCAGTACATATTATTCCATCCATTCAAATCCATGTCTAACTATGGTAACACTTTATGAATGCAGACGTCATCGTAGATCCTTGCACTGCCTCTTTGGTTTGGATCTCCCCGTAGTCCAAACATAGATAAGGGGGTTGTTTACACCAGATGACCCTCTTCCTTGAACAGAGTGGGTGTGCATGAGGATCAACCTACTTATCCCACGGTAATGTACACACTTCCAATGGAAGTTGTTGGTTAGCGATGAATTCACTTCACAAGTGTTTTTCTTAATGTTATTTTCGTATGTTTACAGCATCAAGATTTAGATTCATCCATGCTAGACCTTAGTGGGATTGTTGATGCTGCAGTCAATGCTGCATCTACAATAGGGATAAGTCACAATGAGGTACATCTACTTGAATATTTGTAATTGTACATTTCATTTGTATTGTTTATGGACATACATGATGTCTAACTATTTAATCATTTGGTGAATGTAGCCACACCCTGGTCCATTACTGCACGTAACTGAGGTTGATGTTCAACCTACGGCTCCTCTTACTATTGAAGAGTCCCAGCGTAATCCCCTAGAAATGGTTTTTTCGATGAGATGTTCATTTTTTACATAATTGATTAGTACTTTCTCATTCATGTACATGTTGATAATTCTTGAGATAATTGACATTTTTTTTAATTTGCAGAGAAGCATGGCAGAGAGGCTCTATGCAAGGTGGAGGACAGCAGAGGCACCTATACCCTCGACATCAAAGGCACCTATACCCCTGACAGATGCAGTGAGTCTTTGTTTTATTTACAATTGAGTCATATTTTAAATTTTCAAACTTTGCTATTGATGGATAGTACTAGTTCAGTTACCTGATCAAGAAATATTTTCATTGATTTTCAGTTGCCAGAGATGCATAGTGGTTGTAGATAGAGCCAAAAAGCATCAGGGTCTGGGAAAAACAAGAGAAAGCTAGATTTTTGATGTGTTAGTCCAAGACAAATATGTATTTTTATGTACAATCTGGAGTTAGAGTATAGTGGCACGGTCCAGGACAGATGTACTTTTGTTTGCACATGTACATCAAATATGTTTTTGATACATGTACATTGACAGGCCATAGATAGGCCTTCTATTTTTGTATTATAACTTTCATGATATAAAAAATATTTCATATCAAGGCTCCTGAGATCTTCATGGTTCAGTCTTTTAAGTGTGATTATACACGTGTGGCGAAGAATGTTTCTATGTGTAATGTTCCCAATTTTTTTATAGATTTTACGATTGCATGGAGATGTCAGTTATAAATTTGAGAACAATGCACAATTTCAATATTACGTAATGACAAAAATGTACATTTTAATTGTTTTTTACCACGATCCAATTGCATATACAATGTTATATTAACAATGTCAAATTTTATTCACAAAGATGGAACATACCTAATACGCATAAGCACCTAGCATAGCTAAGAAACTGATCCAACTTGGTGGAATACAAAAGCAACTTACCCACATAACAACCTAACAAACGTTTAAAGGATGCACGAAGTTGACACACCTAAGTGATGCACCTGTGTGATCTACATAAATAAAATTATTGTTTGGCATGATGTATTTCATCTAACGAATACATGGGATACACATCAAACCTAAAAGTATCCGAGTATTATAAGGTTGATTCAAAATAATGGTTATCACTATATCCTGCACAGTATGTATGCCCTACACATTATTTTATCATTTTGTTAATGTACATGGCATTTGATGAATGGCCTCGAGTAACAACTTTGAAAGAGATGAAAGTATGGGTGGTTTTATTATAGTTTAAATTGATTAGAGAAGTACTATTCTGAATGTTGTTTTATAAATTCATGTTTATGGAGTATTATTCGAAGCGTTTGTAGTGTGAAGATATATATATTTTGTAATAATGGTGTAATAGAATGGCCACTTGTTTCTAAACATAAACATGTTCCATTACATGGATATTGACATAATGGCATTGTCTCCTCCTAAATTTCATCGTACAAATGATCACATCTCTTAGATGAGGGGAAGATCTACAATCACCTTCAAGCTAACCTTTATGTGCAAAAATTTCACATTCACTCACTGAGCAAAACCCTAGTTTCCAAAATTGGCAAAAAAAAATGATGCCTTGTCCACGGACCCAGAGTAGGGGGCCACTCTAGCACTATGCCAATGTATTGAATCCAATCTAGCTGACGGTTCATCGATCCAAGCAACAGTCATAAATATATGGAACGTTGAATCCCACCTCCTACAGGATTTTAGGGACACCCATTGAATCCCTAACTGGGGCATAGAGTGGAAACTGTGCATTAGAAAGGGATTTTGGTGGGTCGTACAAGTATGTTTAGGCAGGTTCCATGTGGGAATACTAGCCACATGTTCACGGTCAAGGAATTTGAAAATCCGACCCCTATGTGAAGAAATTGGACATTCACTTACTGAGCAAAACCCTAGTTTCCAAAATTGACCGAAAAAATGATCCCTTGTCCATGGACCCAGATTATACGGCCACCCTAGCACTATCCCAATGTCCTAAATCCAACGGAGCTGAAATTTTGTCGATCCGAGCAACGGTCATGATTCTATGGCACGTTGAATCCCACCTCCTACAGGCTTTCAAGGACACGTATTGAATCCCTACCCGGGCATAGAATGGAAACCGTGCATCAAAAATGGATTTCAATGGGTCATGCAAGCATGTTTAGGAATATTTTATGTGGGAATGCTATCCACACCTTCACGGTTGAGCAATATGCGAATTTGACCCCTATGTGCAGAAATTGGACATTCACTTACTCAACAAAACCCTAGTTTCCAAAATTGACCGAAAAAATGATTCCTTGTCCATGGACTCAGATTAGAGGGCCACCCTAGCACTATATCGATGTGTTGAATCCAACGGAGATGATGCTTTGTCGATCCGAGCAACGATCATGATTCTATGGCACGTTGAATCCCATGTCCTTCAGGCTTTCAGGGACACTTGTTGAATCCCTACCTGGGGCATAGAATGGAAACCGTGCATCAAAAATGGATTTCGGTGGGTCATGCAAGCATGTTTAGGAATGTGTTATGTGGGAATGCTAGCCACACCTTCACGGTTGAGAAGTATGTGAATTTGACCCCTATGTGCATAAATCAAACATTCACTTACTGAGCAAAACCCTAGTTTCCAAAATTGACGGAAAAAATGATCCCTTATCCATGGACCCAGATTAGAGGGCCACCCTAACACTATCCTGATGTATTGAATCCAACGAAGCTGAAAGTTTGTCGATCCGAGCAACGGTCATGATTCTATGGCACTTTGAATCCCACCTCCTATAAGTTTTCAGGGACACCTGTTGAATCCCTACCCGGGGCATACAATGGAAACTGTGCATCAAAAAGGGCTTTTGCTGGGTCATGCAAGAATTTTTAGGAATTTCATATGTGGGAATGCTAGCCACACCTTCATGGTCGAGAAATATGCGAATTTGACCCCCATGTGCAAAAATTTCACATTCACTTACTCAACGAAACCCTAGTTTCCAAAATTGACCAAAAAAATGGTCTCTTATCCATGGAACCAGATTAGAGGGCCTCCCTAGCACTATCCCAATGTCCTGAATCCAAAGGAGCCGATGGTTCATCGATCCAAGAAATGGCCATCACTCTATCACATGTTGAATCCCACCTCCTACAAGCTTTCAGGGACACCTATTGAATCCCTACTCAGCAGAAACAAATTATCGGAGTGAAGGAGATAATTATCAGATTCAAGGAGATGTCCTTATAGGATCAACTTTGAGATTCAATGAAAATGCAATAGACATATCCCAGATAGAGTGGTATAAAATTGTCTTAGGCTATAGGGCATGAGTCATGTAAGTATCAATATAATACAACAAATCCATCGTAGAAGTCTATTGAATTTATCAATATATCAAGCGCTCAATGTATCAAACTGCAAATAATCAATGAGACCATGAAACCAAAATATGTAACTACCACATACCTAACTACCTACTTGTGGTCATTGGACTAGACCATCGGGATCACCTCTAATAGCAACGGTATCCTTTAGCCTCTCGTGCTCAGAGTAAGGCAATAAGTATCATGACTTTGATGAGCTCTTGTTTGGCATTGTTTGTAGCTGGAGGTTTGTGCCAATAACTAAGTTTGTATAATGGTACACAATTTGACTTAGTCTATAATATTCAAATACATAACTTTTTTTCTTTCGTGCATGGGAAACCCATGTCAAATATTCCCCTTTGATAACCATTGACCCAATTGGAAAATCATTTCCCTCAAAGTCGCTTAATGATACAATGAGGGTCTACTTCCCATCCAAGCAACGTGCCAGTCAGTAGTCAGTTTGCCATTCATTGTCTCTCAGGGAAACCACTGCGTATATGTGCCCTGCATAAAATAAAGTGTAGACCTAGGAGTCAGCTAACTAAACACAACTAGTCGTAAAACATTTCAAAGTGATCAACATAATAGTCGAACCTGGTTGTATGAGATCTGAAATGTGGTCATAGTCATGTGAAATAATCGACTGGCATTCCTCCAACTGGAATAATTCTAAAGTTATCTGTCAGCCAATGGGGAGTGATACACGATCCCAGCTGTCAACCCAATCTATGGATTCATAGTTGTCCCATTCACCACTACTACATGGATAACAAAGAAAAGAGATTTTTCTTGTCCACATTTCAACTATAGCATTGTCTGACATCCTAACTGAATAAAATGCATGAGTTCCTTGGACGGTCTTGTACTCATATAGGTGTGATCGATCTACATCGACCACCTCCCAAAAATATCTATGTACATGTGCTTTTTGAGATGATTGGTCTTCTTTCCTTCTAGCTCCTTGCCACATCACTAAAGAACACCATGCAACAATGGTCTTTGCATCTCGGATGAGCGAAATAGTTGTGAATTTCATCTCTTTCCTACGTAATGCAGTCTTGATGCATGCACCTGCTCCATCATGTTCCCCTTTTCCGTGTCCGGTCTCAAAATAGTTCCAGATATGTGGCACCTTGTGCCTCTTGTGGAGAATACACTACAACAAAAACTGGATTTAGCATCAAATTTAGCACTGGATTTTAGTGTAACTTTTTCATAATTGTGGTGAACAATCCAGCGCTAAACCAGGCGCTATTGTACATTTCCGTAAAACGCCGTCTATTGCATCTTTTTTTTCGTCCTTTTTAACATCCATTTTTGTGTCCATTTTTGCACCCAATTTTTTGCATCTAATGTTACGCCTTTATTTGCGCCCAATTTTTCAACTTCTATTGCATATTTTTCACGTCCTTTGTTACATCCTTGTTTGCACCCAGTTTCATGCTCATTTTTGCATCCAATGTTGCATCTTATTTTGCTCCTAGTTTTTCATCGAGTCTTGTACCCAATTTTGCACCATGTTTTACATAAAATTATGTGTCCAATTCTGCATCTAGGTTTGCATCCAATTTTAGGCCCAATATTGCGTCTAGTTTTGCATCAAAATTTACTTATAATGTTGCATCCCCATTTGCATCTAATTTTGTATCTTGTTTTACGTCTTTTTTTGTATCCATGTTTGTGCCAAATGTTTCATCTCGTTTTACTTCATATTTTGCATCTAGGTTTGCACCTAGTGTTGCATCCTGATTGATGTCTTTTTTTGCATCTATGTTTGAGCGTAATTTTGCACCCAGTGTTCCGCCTAGTGTTGTGCCTAGTTTTGCACCCATGTTTGTATCTAATATTGCATCTAGTTGTGTGTCCAATGTTGCATCCCATCTTGAATTCAATATTACGTCTAGTTTTACATCCAATGTTTTGTCCCGTCTTGCATCTAAAATTGTGTCTCATTTTAAGTTTTTGGTTGCGCCAAATGTTGCTTCCAGTTTTGCATCTGGTGTCACGCCTAGTTTTATGTCCATCAATACACCATATTTGTGGTCAATTTAATGTCCAATTTTACATCTAGTTAGGAATCCACTTTTTCATCTATTGTTGCATCTAGTTTTGGACCTATTATTACATCTAGTTTTGAGTCATTAATTGTGTCTAGTGTTGAGTCTCTTTTTGCATCCAATTTTGCGTTTAGTGTGACATCCATTTTTGTGTCCACATTTGCGTCTGACATAAGGTCGTATTTTGTGTCCACTTTTGTGTTTGGTGTGATGTCCACTTTTACATCATGTTTTGCATTTAGTATTGCATCTAATATTGCATCCATCTTGGACTACTACATTTTTTACCTTTAAAAATACATTACAATATCATTAGGGCATGGTGGAATCAGACCACCAATCTCCTGCCTGTAAAGCTGGTGCTCTTCCATTGAGCTAGCACCCTCTAAGAATCAGGAAGAGGAGCAATATTAACACATATATTTCATCATTTGTAATTCTAATAAAAGACAATAACATCCAAAGACAAACATGCATAAAATCCAATTTATTTTTCCATACACACTAATAAGCAAAAAAATCTACCATGCTTAGGCAACAAAATACCCTAAAAAATTACGCAATCTTATTGTCATGCAACCATTCAATATCCCCCTACACCCATTTCATGGAAGGTCACCCTTTAAGAGGATAAAATGCTTTAGTTCACTAGTTTTCAAAAAGTGTTGCAACTCATTGGATATGCAATCATATTCCTCATACAAAAAAAAAATGAACACATCTTGTTTAACCAGGGCCAACATGTACAAAGTTCTTAATGGGAAAATGATTCATTAATTTGTGTTAATCTCTATATGAAAATTATTATATAAGAACAAAAATTTGAGTTGGATGTGGTGCCTCTATGTTAATTGTTTGAGTATTATGGTAAAAGTCTTTGTAGCATAAGCAAGGAGCCTGTTATGGACTCTCTTGAAACATTTGTGTTGCACCAAGTACTTGCATCACTCTAAAGAAAGGTCAAGGAATAGCATTCACTGTGATGTACAAGAATGCATGAACAATGCCATAATTAGCCTCTC
>LPNX010609908.1:61797-105780 GCA_001517045.1 Pseudotsuga menziesii
AAAATCTTTAGGGTTGCTATATTTTGGGTGCTAAGTGAGATTTATGGAAAATCACTAAATGTGAATTCCTAGTTGCCAATTTTGATAACTATTTTAATGCTCTTTAAGCAATTTGGATTAACATTTTAAATATTATTAGGTTGTGACATAAGCTACACAACCCATTGTTTATGTATAAATGTATAAAATGTACATTGATATTATTAATAGTTAAAAGAAGCAGTATACAAACAAACAAACTCGTCATATCAAAATCACTCTGAATAAGAGAAACAATCAATAGCACTCACCTTCCTTTACATGACAAATGGACTAACTTTGGAGAATTCTATCAAAGTAATATTTATCCCATTATGCAATCATAACATAGCAATAATTATGTATTTTAACTCACTAAACACATAAGGGATATCTTTTTCATAGGAGGGACTACCCACCTACTTTAAGATTGGACTTCAATATTTGTCATGGTTAGTGATAGTGTTCATTATTACTTGATATTTTCACCTACAATTTAATCTACCTTCATTCACCATGTCCTAAATCATCAATATTATAAGCAACGAGCATTGATACTTAGAAAATAAACATATAACACTTCTTTCTAGTGGGACCTAATGATGCCTATTACAACTAATATTGAATGCAACTACCATTAGTACTTTAAAAATAAACACATACCTCTCCTTCCTAATGCTGCCTACTACATCTAATCTACCTTCATGCTCCATGTTCTAAATCTTTAATATTGTATGCAACTACCATTAGTTCTTTAAAAAAACACATAACACTCCTTCCTATGGTACCTAATGGTACAAGTTGCCTGAGGATAAATATATGTTGATTTTACACAAGAAAAATTAATATATACAACATAATTGGCACTCGCAATGAACAAGTAGTGCAAACTTTATCCCTTCCAATATAGGCTACCCCCTTGAATGGAACTACCATTAGTACTTTAAAAATAAACACATACCTCTCCTTCCTAATGACGCCTACTACATCTAATCTACCTTCATGCTACTTGTTCTAAATCTTTAATATTGTATGCAACTACCATTAGTTCTTTAAAAAAAACACATAACACTCCTTCCTATGGTACCTAATGGTACACGTTGCCTAAGGATAAATATATGTTGATTTTGCACAAGAAAAAAAATTATATACAACATAATCGACACTTGCAATGAACAAGTAGTGCAAACTTTATCCCTTCCAATATAGGTTACCGCCTTGAAATATCTACTTGTTTCCTCTCGCTAGGGTAAGTGAGTGAGGCTATCTTCATTTAATCCTGGTGAACCTAATAAAAAGAGGTGTAAGATTGTTGCAATCTTTAAAGGTGCTGCAATTTATTAGGGCATGTAATTTTTCTGCAGATGAGGAGTCGACTTAGCAACCTAAATCATATTCTTGCAAATTGGCTATCCAAGCTAATGGGTGACAAAGCATATGGCAAGTTTCATAAGTGACCAAAGATGGCTGACAACATTTACAGGTCTTTTCTTTGATTCCAAGCAGAACTAGAAACTTTATGGATTGAATCTTTGCTTTTAAGATTGGATGTTCAATTTCAACCGCACCATTTCTTTGACAAATCAGAGCATTGAAATAGAGCCTAACTGATGTGGTTCCAACAGTAGCTAGAAATTCTATTAATTAAAGCTTTCCTTTCATGATTCGATTCCCAGTTGCAGCCATATCAGCGTTTTGACAAACTGACTAGGAAGTCGAATCATTTTGTTCAAACTGGATGCTACTTTTATCAATCTTGCAAGCCAATTTGTTAACTTCCCACATCCATATGAAGATTAGGCTTTAGTGGATTGTAATGAGACATGGGATGGATTATAGACAATTAGGATCCTCTTCTCCCTTAGAGGCTTGACCTTTACATATGCCTTCAAACACTGTGACGCATTGATGAGCTATTGTCTCATTAAATTCGAGGCCTCAAGAATGTTTCCCTTGACAAAGACAAAGATGGAATCACAGTAGAGGTATTATGGTGAAATGCATCAGAGGCCATTCAAAAGTAAAAGCTTGTAATCTCCTCATACAGAAAGGAATATTAGAAGGGAAAAAAACATGTATAGATAATAGGACAGACATACATAGAATCTCTCCAGTCAGAAACATGGAATTAAATAGCATTGTCCCAAATGTGTTATGCTGCTATACTAATAAAATACCCCTTTAAAATTTGCCAAAAAATAAAAGATACATTCCATGATTGTTATGAACCTGATTTTAACTTATTACCAATAGCTCTTGGCTTTCCCATCAAATGGTATATCTTTAGACTCATTCAGCAAACAATAGTAGGAAAAAAACAGGCACAATGAAATGTTAGTGGCCTAATGTTAATGTTCAAGTTAGTGTTTGGAGTTAGTTTTTCCAAGTCTGATAGTGTCTAACTACCACACATACAAATAAAGGAGTGTAGAATATAAACGTTTGATCTGATCCCGGGGGCGAGCCCGGAAAGTCATCGAACCCGCTCGAAACAATTGGGACCAATAGGATCATTTTTCTAACGTTAGTACAAGTGAACATGAGCATAATATAAGTGTGTAAAATAGAATCATCCACATGAAAATGAAAAAATCATTCAAGAAAATTAGGGACATGATTTGATTACAGAGTTCACCAGATCTCCTGGCTACGTCTCCGGGCCTACTCCAAAATAGAGTGACCAATCCATTGCAAAGATGCACAAATACATAAGATACATCACAATGGATTCACCTGCACAATCTTCATCATCTATTCATGTCTACCGCCACACCATAACTGCCTTTGATGGGTCACATAAGTGCACAAGCTATAGGAATCAATCGAAGACTGCATAAATCAAGCAAGCAAATGCCTGCCTCCTTTGTCTCGAGAAGTTGCCAAACTTGGACATGAAGATATTTTCCCAATGTAGCCAATCACACTCTTTCAACTGACTCTATGAGCCACGAACCTCAAGTGGATCAAAGACTTGCATAATGTTGCAAATCACACTCTTTCAACTGACTCTACGAGCCACGAACCTCAAGCTACGCCACACGATCTTCTGCAGGATAGTCTTAATAGATGACAATATGTTTGCATGACAAGTACATCAATAAAACCAAAGTCACATTCTTACCAACCAATCCCTTCACCTTTTGTCCTTTGGGATGAGAGTGTAGATGGTCGCTACTTGCCTTCAAATGCAAATTGAAATGTTGCCTCCTCGAACTGACTCTGCTTCTTTGTCTCCTACGTTGGATCACCTTCGGACATGATGGAGCCATGCTTGCCTCTCAGATGCTTGCTTCCTCTATGGGCTACATCTCTCCAAACTTGAGCTCCCTTCAAATGCACATGACAAGTGCTTAAATAAGAGAAGTTACTCTTGGTGGCATGATACATGTGATTCTCCAAATTGGGATTAGTTACAAATTGGTTTGGATTTTAATAACATAAACCAAAAATATGGTTCATGCCCACATGCCCATCGGTTTTCACGTTTAGTTAACTCCCCATAATGACATTTACAAAATCCAACAATAATCCATTACATAACAAAATCCCTTTTTTAAATAGCATGTTGGTTTTTCAACCATAAACCAACTTGTTACAACTTATTTACAAATATGGCATGTTTGTTTTTGGTTACAACCATGCATTAACTTCATAACAACTCAAGGAATAAAATAAAAGAGTAATATGTGAGTAATTTTTCCACTCACTTTAAATATTAATCATTTTACAATTTCTCATGAGTAAATGCATGAATGTCCTAAAACTCATTTCAAGCACAAATGCATGCATGCTAGTCATCATTCCACTTCATCATGCCATGTCACCATGCCACATCATCATGCCATGTCACCATGCCACATCATCATGCCATGTCGACATGCCACATCATCATCCCACATCATCATGACACATTATCATGCCATGTCATTAGAATTCACTTTATGACTACCACGTGGTAGCTTGAGGGAGTGCCACGTGGCACTTCAGCCAAAATTTTCCCTATTGGGGCCAAACTTCAAAACGCAATATCTTTTGCATCCGGAGTCCGTTTGACATGCCATTTACATCGTTGGAATCAACTTGACGAGATCTTCAACATGGTACTATTCTTGTTGAAATATGATGATTTTTGAAAATTGGCCTTTTTAAATCCTCCCGGATCATTCCTCCGCACTGGGAAGGCTTTTGGTCCCCAAAAGCTTCTTGCAGGTATGCTCATCTACTTCTTGCTTCATTGGTGCCTGCACAAACTGCTTCCAATTCCTCGATTTTCGCACACTGCAAAATTTTTCTCATAATAGTCCACAACCTGCAACACTTGTCAGCCTGCTCTGATACCACTTGATCTGATCCCGGGGGCGAGCCCGGAAAGTCATCGAACCTACTCGAAACAATTGGGACCAATAGGATCATTTTTTTGATGTTAATGCAAGTGAACATGAGAATAATATAAGTGTGTAACATAGAATCATCCACATGAAAATGAAAAAAATCATTCAAGCACATTAGGGACACCATTTGATTACGGAGTTTACCAGATCTCCTGGCTACGTCTCCGGGCCTACTCCAAAATAGAGTGACCAATCCATTGGAAAGATGCACAAATACATAAGATACATCACAATGGATTCACCTGCAGATTCTTCATCATATGTTCATCTCTACCGACACACCATAACTGCCTTTGATGGGTCACATAAGTGCACAAGCTATAGGACTCAATCGAAGACTGCATAAATCAAGCAAGCAAATGCCTGCCTCCTTTGTCTCGAGAAGTTTCCAAACTTGGACATGAACATATTTTCCCAATGTAGCGAATCACACTCTTTCAACTGACTCTACAAGCCACGAACCTCGAGTGGATCAAAAACTTGCATAATGTTGCAAATCGCACTCTTTCAACTGACTCTACAAGCCACGAACCTCGAGCTATGCCACACAATATTCTGCAGGATAGTCTCAATAGACAACAATATGTTTGCATGACAAGTGCATCAATAAAACCAAATTCACACTCTTACCAACCAATCCCTTCACCTTTTGTCCTTCGGGATGAGAGTGTAGATGGTCGCTAGTTGCCTTCAAATGCAAATTGAAATGTTGCCTCCTCAAACTGACTCTGCTTCTTTGTCTCCTACGTTGGATCACCTTCGAACATGATGGATCCATGCTTGCTCTTTGAGCTAGAACTACAAGGTTGGAGCCTCTCCATGAGCTTCTCCAATGGAGACCCACAATGGGGCCTCTCAGATGCTTGCTTCCTCTATGGGCTACATCTCTCCAAACTTGAGCTCCCTTCAAATGCACATGACAAGTGCTTAAATAACAGAAGCTACTCTTGGTGGAATGATACATGTGATTCTGCAAATTGGGATTAGTTACAAATTGGTTTGGCTTTTAAGAACATAAACCAAAAATATGGTTCATGCCCACATGCCCATCGGTTTTCACATTTAGTTACTTCCCCATAATGACATTTACAAAATCCAACAATAATCCATTACATAAAAAAATCCCTTTTTTAAATAGCATGCTGGTTTTTCAACCATAAACCAACTTGTTACAACTTCTTTACAAATATGGCATGTTTGTTTTTCGTTACAACCATGCATTAACTTCATAACAACTCAAGGAATAAAATAAATGAGTAATATGTGAGTAATTTTTCCACTCACTTCAAATATTAATCATTTTACAATTTCTCATGAGTAAATGCATGAATGTCCTAAAACTCATTTCAAGCACAAATGCATGCATGCTAGTCATCATGCCACTTCATCATGCCATGTCAGCATGCCACATCATCATGCCATGTCAGCATGCCACATCATCATGCCATGTCGACATGCCACATAATAATGCCACATAATCATGACACATTATCATGCCATGTCATTATAATGCACTTTTTGACTACCACGTGGCAGCTTGAGGTATTTCCACGTGGCACTTCAGCCAAAATTTTCCCTGTTGGGGCCAAACTTCAAAATGCAATATCTTTTGCATCCGGAGTCCGTTTGACACGCCGTTTGCATCGTTGGAATCATATTGACGATCTCTTCAACATGGTACTATTTTTGTTGCAATATGATTATTTTTGAAAATTGGCCTTTTTAGATCCTCCCAGATCAACGTTATATAACAATAATAAAAGTATCTTCTCTCTATGTTAGTTGTTACAAAGTTTGTTCAAGTCTAGTACTATCTAAATACCACACGTGAATAAAGATGTACAATTTGAACATTTCTCAAACAATAATAGAAGTATCCTCTCCCTCTCTCTCTCTTATTGTCTATGCAGCTCTTCCACAAACCTACATGATATCAAAGTGATACCAGCCTAGAACCTATGACTATGTGAACATTGAAAATCCACAAATGTAGTCCCAACAAATAAGGAGGGAGCAGGTGAGTCTGAGTTTATTTTTCAAACAGTTTTTTGAAAGTGTATAATTTTGAATTTTTAAGGTAAAATCTTTAGAATACTTAAAGAAGAGTTGAGGAATAATATAAAAAGATTCAAAAATAGCTTTGAAAACTATAAACAGAAGATCAGAGATGACTTGCAATGCCCAAATCAATTCCATGCCAGCCAGAAAGAGATGCTTCACACCTGAGGTAGAAACAGATGCCAAACAACATGCCATTGACAAGAGGAGGGCATGAATCCATGATAGGCAGTGATAGGAGAAATATTTGAAAATTATGGATGGAATGAAATAATACACCTTTTCCAAAAATGTAACAGCCAACTAAACATCATGGCATCAGAGAAGATCCACAAAGCTTTGTTTCGCTGGCACAAACTTACAGATAGCTCCAGATCTGCACCCATGTGTGCTAACTTCAACCACAAGTGGTGCCCACGAAGAAAAAAGACCTATATTTTGCACCCATGTGTGCTAACTATACAAGTTTCTGCCTTTTCCTTGTTCGGTGTATCTATGTAAGAGACTCATACTTGTGTCCACTTGAATATCTGCAAAATCATTTTTCCTTTATAGCTCTTTGCATTTTTCAATGGTGTTTGACCTAAAAGAGCATAATTGTTACTACACCTTACACCCAAGTTGGAAAACGTGATGGCCTAAAATAGCATAATTATATAATGATGTATAAATGAAATTGAAAAGTGTTGAAGATGGGTATTGATTGAACACCTTTATGAAGGTGCGTAAATGTAGGGGCCAGTATTAAAAGAAAGGCGGGCTTCACAGTAATGGTGAACGATGCAAAAATACAACAAAGTAGAGAGGCTTCACAGTAATCAAATATGAAGTCCTGGATCCGCTTGGGATCCATTTCTGATTTGAAATGCGAAAGGGTCTGCTTGGGATCCATTTCTGGTTTGAAATGCCAATGGCTCTTCATGGGATCCATTTCCAATTTTGAATGTGGAAAGGTCCACTGGGGAACCATTTCTGTCCTGAGGTAAATGTTAAGCTGGAACCAGGAAGATCCTTTTAAGAAAAAAGATATTGAAAGAAAAATCACACAACAAAAACATAAATAAACAATAAAATAAGGCAAAGCATCAGACCCAAATACTCTAACATTTTCCTATAAAATAGCACAGACCCCTATAAAACACACAAATCTGAGAAGTCTGTGTTTTGAGTTTGTAGGAGCAGATTGGAGCAATCTATATTTGGACATCTGATTTTTTATGTTTCTGGTTCATGGTTTTAACTTTTGACACATTACACATTTACCTTAGTTTGTGAAGAACGATCCACCCAAGCACTTTCCTGTCCTTTGGTGAAATTCTTGCAATGCAATCAGACTGCATCAATTAGTAGAAAATGTTTCAAATACAACCAAAACATATCTTAAAGATGAGACTTGAAAACCTAGTTGCTTATCTTGGGATTTTATCTTCCTATTTAACTCTTACTTGACAGAGACCAAAAATAGCATGGCACTGCAGTACATAAATTTTACCATTAAGCATGCCTTCAAAGACAAAATATCAAACAAAATTGTATGCATTGAGTCCCCTAAGACCTTTTCCTAACTTTAATCTTAAGTTATTGTTGAAAAAACATCTTAATTTTTGTGTAGTCAATAATGATACTCAAAATCGTATCTAGATTCTAAATTTATTCATCTATAAAGGCGCAGAAACCCATATGATACACTCTTATCAGCTTTATATTACTGAGCAATGTATGTTAGGAAACATTTTTTCCGATCTATCAATGCCATGTACCTGTTACAGAAATAAAACATGCCACTCAACTGCTAGCTTCATTTTTTGAGTACACGAGATCCACTACTCAAGAAAGGTCATGCTGAATATAGAGATATCAGTGTTCTTCGTTGAGTACTGAATTTAAAACTAGACTTAGGCTCATTGGATCCATCCTTTCTATTCACTCCATAACTGGCTTCTAGACTCCATGATAACTACATCCTGTAGGGAACTAAGACAAGTAGTTCTAAGGAAGAAAACCATCAGAGCAGGTTGATTAAAATGTAAACAATAGGACAATCTGAGGAAACTAATATAGGAGTTAGCTAATTTTGGAGCACATCCCATGTGAAGTTGAAGAGAAGTGAAGTTAAACTTCTAGGACAACTTGATTAATAATATAGAATCATTACTAGATCAATTAGTTAATTAAAAATTTGCAATTGATGTGGTCTATTACCACAAATTGCATAATGCAGTATGACAAAATTCTTAGCTTTCTTGTAGGTGGGTATTTTTTGCAGGTTTGTGAGCTGTTTTATCTTCCATTGAAGGGGTTTTGCATACTTTCTGCATATTCTCGACTTTTTTCTTTTCCTGTTTAATGGCATCTTCAAATATGTCCAAAAAACCACCCTAAAACCCCCATGAAAATGTGGTGTAGGAGCAGATTGGAGCAATCTGTATTTGGACATCTGATTTTTTATGTTTCTGGTTCATGGTTTTAACTTTTGACACATTACACATTTACCTTAGTTTGTGAAGAACGATCCACTCAAGCACTTTCCCGTCCTTTGGTGAAATTCTTGCAATGCAATTAGACTACATCAATTACTAGAAAATGTTTCAAATACAACCAAAACATATCTGAAAGCTGAGACTTGAAAACCTAGTTGCTTATCTTGGGATTTTATCTTCCTATTTAACTCTTAGTTGACAGAGACCAAAAATACCATGACACTACAGTACATAAATTTTACCATTAAGCACGCCTTCAAGGACAAAATATCAAACAAAATTGTATGCATTGAGTCCCGTAAGACCTTTGTCTCACTTTAAGCTTAAGTTATTGTTGAAAAAAACATCTTAATTTTTGTGTAGTCAATAATGATACTCAAAATCGTATCTAGATTCTAAATTTCTTCATCTATAAAGACACAGAAACCCATATGATACACTCTTAACAGCTTTATATTACTGAGCAATGTATGTTAGGAAACATTTTTACCAATCTATCAATGCCATGTACCTGTTACAGAAATAAAACATGCCACTCAACTGCTAGCCTCATTTTTTGAGTACACGAGATCCTCTACTCAAGAAAGGTCGCGATGAATATAGAGATATCAGTTTTCTTCGTTGAGTACTGAATTTAAAACTAGACTTAGGCTTATTGGATCCATCCTTTCTATTCATTCCATCGCTGGCTGCTGGACTCCATGATAACTACATCCTGCAGGGGAGTAAGACAAGTAGTTCTAAGGAAGAAAACCATTGGAGCAAGTTGATTAAAATGTAAACGACATGACAATCTGAGTAAAATAATATAGGAGTTAGCTAATTTTGGAGCACATCCCATGTGAAGTTGAAGAGAAGTGAAGTTAAACTTCTAGGACAACTTGATTAATAATATAGAATCATTACTAGATCAATTAGTTAATTAAAAATTTGCAATTGATGTGGTCTATTACCACAAACTGCATAATGCAGTATGACAAAATTCTTATATTTATTGTAGGTGGGTATTTTTTGCAGGTTTGTGAGCTGTTTTATCTTCCATTGAAGGGGTTTTGCATACTTTCTGCATATTCTTGACCTTTTTTCCTTTCCTGTTCAATGGCATCTTCAAATATGTCCAAAAAACCACCCTAAAACCCCCATGAAAATGTGGTGCTGGTGGAAACTACCCGTGTTGAAGATTATGTAACTTTGAAAGATATTCTTGTTGTATTATTGTTGTACATATGATTTTCTTGACTATGTATCCGCATATCCAGATCCCAACTTTTCAAACCATCCTGCAATCCATATCTGAATATGTATCTGTTCCCATGCAAGAAATCTTTATATTCATGCATTTTCAATCTGTCCATCACGGTGTTTTATTGATCATTAGCTGAGAATTCATTCATAGCAGGGAGAAACCTTTAAAATGTTTAATTTTGCAAGTTCCTCTTCAATCTGTCCATCGCGATGTTTTATTGACCATTGGCTGAGACATCTTCCTCCGCATGACGGTTTCATCGATGTATTGGAGAAGGATATATATTCTTCCAAAGTGTGTCTCCAAATCTAACCATTGGGAATTAATGCAAGGCTGACAACGCAATATGTAAATACCATATCCCCAGGTTGCTGCACTCAACATCACTGAAAATCGTCACAAAAACACCATCAATCCTTGAAATTATACAAAAGGTTGGCATGCCTTAGAACAACTTCTAATGTGGCAATCTTGGAAATGAACTTTCCAGAAGTGGCAGTTGCTGAAAAAAATAAGATTCTTAATGACATGGATAGGTTTCTTAGCCTCCAAGGATTGTATTGATAAGTGTACACAAGTGGAAAAACAAAAATCCAAGAGAGTACAAAATAAGGCACAGGAGAATCTCCGAACTATACACTGTTCATTAGTAATCAATTTATAGAATACAAATGGGTACAATGCATTACCACATGTACAAGGAGAGAGAGATAGTGGCATCGATGTGTTGTCAAAATAAATAAGAAAGTTACAATTGGAAAATTGGACAATTACTCATAATTTCTTGTTATGAATTGATAAGCCAAAAAGTAATTTCCAGCTTCAGTAGGTGGTGGAAAAGGATATATTCTTTCTGCACCTCTTTAATATTATTAAACACAAATCTTATGTTAGGTACGTAGTCCACCTCCATCTGACTAGACAACTTCTCTAACTCTGCATAAATCTTCTATGATTGTGGGTGTGATTTTCCCTCCTACCAAGAAAGCATGGACCTGTTTATTGATCTCAATCCAATAGCACCCTGGCGTTTTTTCTATTCTCCCATCTTTCATCATTTTCCTCAACTTTTGAACATGGTCCCACTTTCCAACCATTGCATAGATGTTTGACAACATCACATAAGGTGCAGCATTGTTAGGATCCAACTTGAAAAGGCATTATGCCATATTTTCTACTAAATCTATTTTAATATGGACCCTGCAAGTAGCAAGTAAAGAACCTCATATGGTAGCATTAGGTTCAACTGGAATTTTCTTGATAAAATCTTGAGCATCATCTAGGAGCCCAGCACAGCCAATCAGATCAACCATGCAGCTATAGTGCTCCATTGTAGGTGTGATGCAATAATAATGACTCATAGACTTGAAGTACTGCCAACCATCATTCACTAAGCCTACATGACAACATGCCGACAGAACACCAAGGAAGGTAATATGGTCTAGATTACAACCACAACATTTCATTTCTTCAAAAAATTGGAGGCTTTGTTTCCCAAGACCATGCATGGCATACCCAAATTCTAACGCACAATTCCCAGTGTAGTTATTATGATTTTAAAGCATACACACATCCATAAAAGCAAGGACTAAGACAGTCGCATCAATAAGAAATTGTCATGGATTTTAAACTGGCATGCCCAAATGGTAACATGCCATTACCAATACCTTGAAATTGACGTGGATTCTGAACTAGCATGCCCAAACAGTAACATGCCATTCCCAATACCCTAAAATTGACATGGATTCTAAAATGGCATGACCAAACAGTAACATGCCATTCCCAATACCCTGAAACTGACATGGATTCTAAACTGGCATGCCCAAATGGTAACATTCCATTACCAATACCCTGAAACTAACACGGATTCTAAACTAGCATGCCCAAATGTTAACACGACATTCCCAATACCCTGAACACTTCTAAGCATACCCAAAAGAGAAACAATTAACTCAATTTTCAAAAATATAAAAGGAAAAACATCCTACTATCCTACTATCATCCACTTGGACCAAATTGGCATCAAAGGAGGGGAGGGAACACAAGCGTTCCACACCCACAGGGTCTTGAAAACAACACCCCATGCCAACCACTAAACCATAAGCCAACATCAGAGACCCAAATGGTAACAAAGCAAATGATGACAGCTAAAGGTTTAAAGTTAAACCACCATACCCAAATGCTAACACAGCATTTCCAGTGCATTTTCAAATTGATTCAACTGAAACCCAAATAAATAAATAAACAAGTACAAAACCCCTATAGCTACAACAAATTTCCATGAACTCTAAACTGGCATGGCCAAACGGTAACATGCCATGAATTCCAGTGCATTTTCGAATTGATTCAACTGAAACCCGAATAAATAAATAAATAGTACAGAGTCCCTACAGCTACAAACACCCAAGGGAAACTTTAATGGGTGAAAAGGAAACTTTAATGAGTGTTGGAATAGAAGTAAGGATTTCCCAAAAATTTTCAATAACCAAAAAAGCATGCAATTACTAATGCAATATCAGATATTAAAACATAATGTCCAAAATGATACAAATATTCCAACTTAAATTTTAGAGGGTGTGTACAAGAAGTTGAGGGACCTTTTAGATGCAATGGTGGAGTGAATTCAACCACTATTGATCCAAAAAAAGAAATCATCCCAAGCAATCCAAAACCTACCAAGTCCGGTCCCAAGGCTGCCAACAGGCATGCCAATTAGAAAAGTAAGCAAAATCGTGCCTCCGTTTTAGTGAACAAAATCGTGCGTGCATTTTGGAAAGCCTGTTTTTTTTAAATAGGCCGAGTGCGTCTTTTTTTCCTCAACCCACGGCTATTGGACTACTTTGGAGAAAATATCGACCGGGCAAATGCGGTTTTGGGTGTGCCAAAGCCATACATCTCCACCTTTCGATAAACCTCCTATTTGTGAGGTATTTTCCTCATTTCTTTTCATGTTTTTTTCTCTTTGTTCATCAATTCATTTTCCCTAAATTGTAAAATTAAACCAAAATAAATCAAATTATGGCCAATCAAAACAAAAACCCCAATGGAAACAAAAACCCCAATGGAAACAAGAACCCCAATGTAATTGGCCAATTGAAACCAATTCCCCAATTTAATCATAAAAATTAAATAATTTTGATTATTTGCCAAAATTCATACCCAAAATTCCAATGCCCAATGGAAACCAAAACCCCAATTAACTCAAAAAACAAATGAATTTCACTATATCCATATGCATATTCACAAGGATCCTTGTCAATCCATACCAAAATCCACAAATATGTAAAGTTTGTCAAGCACATTGCAAGTTTGCATAAGTAATTTGCATGCCCAATGTAAACCAAAACCCCAATTAACTCATAAAAAACAAAGGAACTTCACTATTGTGAATCCAAACCAAAATTAACAAATATGCAAAGTTTGTCAGTTATGTTGCAAGCTTGCATACAACTAAAAAATAATCTAGTAGAATTCATATATTCCCCTAAAATACATAAACAAACATGGTAAATCCCTTTCCTCTATCCGAAATATCGAAGTTGCTCTTCCAAGAACATCAATAAACACCTTATAGTTTTGATGAAACTTCCTAATCCAAGTGTTAAAATAAGGTATAGAAGCTTCCCATGCTTTTAACAAATATTTCGTCTTGAACGAAGGGTAATTTTTGGTTAAGCTCAAGACAACAAAGTTCAACAATGGAATATATGAATGTGAAGATACATAGGTAGGTTGATGTATTTGATTAAACATGCCAATCACATACTATCATACATGATATAATCCAGTGGAACCCTTGTAACCATAAAATCCATAAAGATATGCTAAATAGACTTTGGAGTCCAAAAAACATCACACTATACTGGGATTTTATTTATCAACATCACATTATGTCTCCTATTCTAGGGTCTAGTGGTTGCCTCTACCCACAATTTGGGAGCTGGTCCTACAAAGGCAATATTCAGCACCTCACAATTTCAATGAAACTTCATAATCCAAACCTTAAAATAATCTAGAGGAGCTTCGCAATCAACATATGCACTCAAGACACTTTCTGTACACATGCATACTTAAAAATTGGAATTAATACTTGAATTTAGGACATAAATATGAAATGAAAAAATATTAAATGTTTAAATTTTTTACTGTAAAATTCAAGATCAATTTTTATATTTACATGATAGATTTAGTTTATATGTTGTTATTTGTCATACATTAGTTATACATTTTTCAGTGCTTAGATATGTTATTATATCATGTGTTTATATCTCTAATGATATTTTATTTGTATTTATGATTGTAATGGCTACTATGGATAACAATGTGGAGATACTGAGGTTTATTTCCCATTTGAGAGAGATTAGTTCTGCTTGGAGGGGTGGAGATGAGCTCCGCCACTCCTTGTCAGATTCTTTGTTGTTTATTGTTGACACGATCGCAAGATCGAATGATGCTTTGTATAGCATTGCATCTTACAGGGAGAGGAAAATACAACAATATGTTGATGGGTTAAGTTACAACGAGGTAAAAAAGCTAAAAATAACAAAACAACACATCTATTCATTGTTTAGACTGCCTGGGATGGATGAAATTCCAGAGATCAACAGGCCACATCTTTCTATTGAGTGGTGCACCTTTCCACCCATCAAAGACAATTGGATGGATAGGTGGTACATAGTTTTTGACATTCCACCTCATAACAATAGGGATGTACCGATGTAATTCCTCCGAAAATTTTATGTAGAGTTTGTGATGGGGAAACATGTCAACTATTTTGACATGTTGGGCTTCCACAGAGTTGGTAGGGGGACGCCCCAACACCGACCCAATGCTAGGCATAGAGATGTCAATCCATAGATACCTACACCCCATGCCCAGCTATCGAGGGCAGACATCCCTCCTACACATGACATGGTTTCCCAGAAACGGAGGCATTTTTTACTCTAGCTGAGATGGTCTCTTGACACACAACCACTATTGACTAAAGAGCTCCCTCTTCCTCTGCTGGTGTACAACCACCAGATTTTGGTGGTGGAGGGACATCTATTGGTGGGGATAGATCGACATCCCATGTGCCTTAGAGCGATCCACATGTCTGCACATCATGTGGGGGACCCTGTTATGGTCCTAGACCAAGACATGGTACCACTATGATGACTGGTGATTAGGTAAGGACAATGTTTTAAAACTCTCTTATTGTTCAATTTTTAATTTTTCCATACTATATGCAACATATTAAAAGATTCGTAATATATGCAATATTTACTCTTGCAGGAGATTGAAGCCTCTCACGGGGGTGGTAATGCACCCGGTGTGGTTGTAAAGGACCAAACAACCACCATTGAGGTAATATTTAAACACTTTTCATTTTGTTATTACATATAATTTTGTTAATGCATGTGTTAGTCTTGATTAATTTATTAAATTGTCTAATATTTACAATTTTTGAAGTTGAAGGAGCCCCACTTAGAACATGATACTGGAGACGTTGACATCAACGACATAGTCCAAGGTGGAGTTTATGATTACTTGAAGAATGTAAGTACATGGGTTATGACTGAATCTTGTTCGAATTATTTAAATTTCTTACTGTACACTCCTTTATAGATAGCTAATATTTATAATTTTTAAACTTGCAGATGCTATTAACATCTAAAGAGGGGCATGAAATTGATGGGATTGGTCACTCCCATGGTGGAGATATGTCCTAGGAAGGCGTAAGTATATTACAACATGTTAGTTTTTAAGTACATATTATTCCATCCATTCAAATCCATGTCTAACTATGGTAACACTTTATGAATGTAGACGTCATCGTAGATCCCTGCACTGCCTCTTTGGTTTGGATCTCCCCATAGTCCAAACATAGATAAGGGGGTTGTTTACACCAGATGACCCTCTTCCTTGAACAGAGTGGGTGTGCATGAGGATCAACCTACTTATCCTACGGTAATGTACACACTTCCAATGGAAGTTGTTGGTTAGCGATGAATTTACTTCACAAGTTTTTTTTCTTAATGTTATTTTCGCATGTTTACAGCATCAGGATTTAGATTCATCCGTGCTAGACCTTAGTGGGATTGTTGATGCTGCAGTCAATGCTGCATCTACAATAGGGATAAGTCACACTGAGGTACATCTACTTGAATATTTGTAATTGTACATTTAATTTGTATTGTTTATGGACATACACGATGTCTAACTATTTAATCATTTGGTGAATGTAGCCACACCCTGTTCCATTAGTGCATGCAACTGAGGTTGATGTTCAACCTACGGCTCCTCTTACTATTGAAGAGTCCCAGTGTAATCCCCTAGAAATGGTTTTTTCGATGAGATGTTCATTTTTTACATAATTGATTAGTACTTTCTCATTCATGTACATGTTGATAATTCTTGAGATAATTGACATTTTTTTTAATTCACAGAGAAGCATGGCAGAGAGGCTCTATGAAAGGTGGAGGACAGCAGAGGCACCTATACCCTCGACATCAAAGGCACCTATACCCCTGATAGATGTAGTGAGTCTTTGTTTTATTTACAATTGAGTCATATTTTAAATTTTCAAACTTTGTTATTGATGGATAGTACTAGTTCAGTTACCTGATCAAGAAATATTGTCATTGACTTGCCATTACCAGAGATGCATAGTGGTCGTAGACAGAGCCAAAAAGCATCAGGGTCCCGGAAAAACAAGAGAAATTTATATTTTTGATGTGTTAGTCCAGGACAAATATGTATTTTTATGTAAAATCCGGAGTTAGAGTATAGGGGCGCGGTCTAGGACAGATGTACTTTTGTTTGTACATGTACATCAAATATGTTTTTGATACATGTACATTGACAGGCCATAGATACTCCTTCTATTTATGTATTATAACTTTCATGATATAAAAAATATTTCATATCAAGGTTCCTGAGATCTTCATGGTTCAGTCTTTTAAGTGTGATTATACACGTGTGGAAAAGAATGTTTCTATGTGTAATGTTCCCAATTTTTTATAGATTTTACGATTGCATGGAGATGTCAGTTATAAATTTGAGAACAATGCACAATTACAATATTACGTAATGACAAAAATGTACATTTTAATTGTTTTTTACCACGATCCAATTGCATATACAATGTTATATTAACAATGTCAAATTGTATTCACAAAGATGGAACATACCTAATACACATAAGCACCTAGCACAGCTAAGAAACTGATCCAACTTGGTGGAATACAAAAGCACCTTACCCACATAACAACCTAACAAACGTTTAAAGGATGCACGAAGTTGACACACCTAAGTGATGCATCTGTGTGATCTATATAAATAAAATTATTGTTTGGAATGATGTCTTTCATCTAACGAATACATGTAATACACATCAAACCTAAAAGTATCTGAGTATTATAAGGTTGATTCAAAATAATGGTTATGACTATATCCTGCACATTATGTATGCCCTACACATTATTTTATCATTTTGTTAATGTACATGGCATTTGATGAATGGCCTTGAGTAACAACTTTGAAAGAGATGAAAGTAATGGGTGATTTTATTATAGTTTAAATTGATTAGAGAAGTACTATTTTGAATGTTGTTTTATAAATTCATGTTTGTGGAGTATTATTCGAAGCGTTTGTAGCATGAAGATATATATATTTTGTAATAATGGTGTAATAGAATGACCACTTGTTTCTAAACATAAACATGTTCCATTGCATGGATATTGACATAATGGCATTGTCTCCTCCTGCATTTCATCATACAAATGATCACATCTCTTGGATGAGGGGAATATCTACAATCACCTTCAAGTTCACCTTTATGTGCAAAAATTTCACATTCACTCACTGAGCAAAACCCTAGTTTCCAAAATTGGCAAAAAAAAATGATGCCTTGTCCACGGACCCAGAGTAGGGGGCCACTCTAGCACTATGCCAATGTATTGAATCCAATCTAGCTGACGGTTCATCGATCCAAGCAACAGTCATAAATATATGGAACGTTGAATCCCACCTCCTACAGGATTTTAGGGACACCCATTGAATCCCTAACTGGGGCATAGAGTGGAAACTGTGCATTAGAAAGGGATTTTGGTGGGTCGTACAAGTATGTTTAGGCAGGTTCCATGTGGGAATACTAGCCACATGTTCACGGTCAAGGAATTTGAAAATCCGACCCCTATGTGAAGAAATTGGACATTCACTTACTGAGCAAAACCCTAGTTTCCAAAATTGACCGAAAAAATGATCCCTTGTCCATGGACCCAGATTATACGGCCACCCTAGCACTATCCCAATGTCCTAAATCCAACGGAGCTGACATTTTGTCGATACGAGCAACGGTCATGATTCTATGGCACGTTGAATCCCACCTCCTACAGGCTTTCAAGGACACGTATTGAATCCCTACCCGGGCATAGAATGGAAACCGTGCATCAAAAATGGATTTCAATGGGTCATGCAAGCATGTTTAGGAATATTTTATGTGGGAATGCTATCCACACCTTCACGGTTGAGCAATATGCGAATTTGACCCCTATGTGCAGAAATTGGACATTCACTTACTGAACAAAACCCTAGTTTCCAAAATTGACCGAAAATATGATTCCTTGTCCATGGACTCAGATTAGAGGGCCACCCTAGCACTATCCCGATGTCCTGAATCCAACGGAGCTGATGTTTTGTCGATCTGAGAAACGGTCATGATTCTATGGCACGTTGAATCCCACCTCCTTCAGGCTTTCAGGGACACCTATTGAATCCCTACCCGGGGCATAGAATGGAAACCGTGAATAAAAAAGGGATTTCGGTGGGTCATGCAAGCATGTTTAGGAATGTTTTATGTGGTAACGCTAGCCACACCTTCACGGTTTAGAAGTATGTGAATTTGACCCCTATGTGCAGAAATCAGCATTCACTTACAGAGCAAAACCCTAGTTTCCAAAATTGACTGAAAAAATGATCCCTTATCGATGGACCCAGATTAGAGGGCCACCCTAGCACTATCCCGATGTCTTGAATCCAATGAAGCTGACAGTTTGTCGATCCAACCAACGGTCATGATTCTATGGCACTTTGAATCCCACCTCCTACAAGTTTTCAGGGACACCTGTTGAATCCCTACCCGGGGCATACAATGGAAACTGTGCATCAAAAAGGGATTTTTCTGGGTTGTGCAAGCATTTTTAGGAATTTATTACGTGGGAATGCTAGCCACACCTTCACAGTCGAGCAATATGCTAATTTGACCCCCATGTGCAAAAATTTCACATTCACTTACTCAGAAAAACCCTAGTTTCCAAAATTGACCAAAAAAATGGTCTCTTATCCATGGAACCAGATTAGAGGGCCTCCCTAGCACTATCCCAATGTCCTGAATCCAAAGGAGCTGATGGTTCGTCGATCCGAGCAATGGTCATCACTCTATCACACATTGAATCCCACCTCCTACAAGCTTTCAGGGACACCTATTGAATCCCTACCCAAGAGAAACAAATTATCGGAGTGCAAGAGATAATTATCGGATTCAAGGAGATGTCCTTATAGGATCAACTTCGGCATTCAAGGAAAATGCAATAGACATATCCCAGATAGAGTGGTAGAAAATGGTCTTGGTCTATAAGGCATGAGTCATGTAAGTATCAATATAATACAACCAATCCATTGTAGAAGTCTATTGAATTTATCAATATATCAAGCGCTCAATGTATCAAACTACAAATAATCAATGAGACCATGAAACCAAAATATGTAACTACCATATACTTTACTACCTACCTGTGGTCATTGGACTAGACCATCGGGATCACCTCTAATAGCAACGGTATCCTTTAGCCTCTCATGCTCAGAGTAAGGCAATAAGTATCGTGACTTTGATGAGTTCTTGTTTGGCATTGTTTGTAGCTGGAGGTTTGTGCCAATAACTAAGTTTGTATAATGGTACACAATTTGACCTAGTCTATAATATTCAAATACATAACTTTTTTTCTTTCGTGCATGGGAAACCCATGTCAAATATTCCCCTTTGATAACCATTGACCCAATTGGAAAATCATTTCCCTCAAAGTTGCTTAATGATACAATGAGGGTCTGCTTCCCATCCAAGGAACGTGCCAGCCAGTAGTCAGTGTGCCATTCATTGTCTCTCGGGGAAACCACTATGTATATGTGCCGCTGCATAAAATAAAGTGTATACCTAGGATTTAGTTAACTAAACACAACTAGTCGTAAAACATTTCAAAGTGATCAACATAATAGTCGAACCTGGTTGTACGAGATCTGAAATGTGGTCATAGTCATGTGAAATAATCGAATGGCATTCCTCCAACTGGAATAATTCTAAAGTTATCTGTCAGCCAATGGGGAGTGATACACGATCCCAGCTGTCAACCCAATCTATGGATTCATAGTTGTCCCATTCACCACTACTACATGGATAACAAAAACAAGAGATTTTTCTTATCCACATTTCAACTATAGCATTGTCTGACATACTAACTGAATGGAATGCATGAGTTCCTTGGACGGTCTTGCACTCATATAGGTGTGATTGATCTACATCGACCACCTCCCAAAAATATCTATGTACATGTGCTTTTTGAGATGATTGGTCTTCTTTCCTTCTAGCTCCTTGCCCCATCACTAAAGAACACCATGCAACAATGGTCTTTGCATCTCGGATGAGCGAAATAGTTGTGAATTTCATCTCTTTCCTACGTAATGCAGTCTTGATGCATGCACCTGCTCCATCATGTTCCCATTTTCCGTATCCGGTCTCAAAATAGTTCCAGATATGTGGCACCTTGTGTCTCTTATGGAGAATACACTACAACAAAAACTGGATTTAGCGTCAAATTTAGCACCGGATTTTAGTGTAATTTTTTCATAATTGTGGTGAACAATACGGCGCTAAACCAAGCGCTATTGTACATTTTCGTAAAACGACGTCTATTGCATGTTTTTTTTCGTCCTTTTTAACATCCATTTTTGTGTCCATTTTTGCACCCAATTTTTTGCATCTAATGTTACGCCTTTATTTGCGCCCAATTTTTCAACTTCTATTGCATCTTTTTTCACGTCCTTTCTTACATCCTTGTTTGCACCCAGTTTCACGCTCATTTTTGCATCCAATGTTGCGTCTTATTTTGCTCCTAGTTTTTCATCGAGTCTTGCACCCAATTTTACACCATGTTTTACATAAAATTATGTTTCCAATTCTGTATCTAGGTTTGCATCCAATTTTAGGCCCAATATTGCGTCTAGTTTTGCATCAAAATTTACTTATAATGTTGCATCCCCATTTGCATCTAATTTTGTATCTTGTTTTATGTCTTTTTTTGTATCCATGTTTGTGCCAAATGTTTCATCTCGTTTTCGTCATATTTTGCATCTAGGTTTGCACCTAGTGTTGCATCTCGATTGATGTCTTTTTTTGCACCTATGTTTGAGCCCAATTTTGCACCCAGTGTTACGCCTAGTGTTGTGCCTAGTTTTTCACCCATGTTTGTATCTAATATTGCATCTAGTTGTGTGTCCAATGTTTCATCCCATCTTGCATTCAATATTACGTCTAGTTTTACATCCAATGTTTTGTCCCGTCTTGCATCTAAAATTGTGTCTCGTTTTAAGTTTTTGTTTGCGCCAAATATTGCTTCCAGTTTTGCATCTGGTGTCACGCATAGTTTTATGTCCATCGATACACCATATTTTGTGGTCAATTTAATGTCCAATTTTACATATAGTTAGGAATCCACTTTTTCATCTATTGTTGCATCTAGTTTTGGACCTATTATTACATCTAGTTTTGAGTCATTAATTGTGTCTAGTGTTGAGTCTCTTTTTGCATCCAATTTTGCGTTTAGTGTGACATCCATTTTTGTGTCCACATTTGCGTCTGACATAAGGTCGTATTTTGTGTCCACTTTTGTGTTTGGTGTGACGTCCACTTTTACATCATGTTTTGCATTTAGTATTGCGTCTAATATTGCATCCATCTTGCACTACTACATTTTTTACCTTTAAAAATACATTACAACATCATTAGGGCATGGAGGAATCGAACTACCAATCTCCTGCTTGTAAATCAAGTGCTCTTCCATTGAGCTAGCACCCTCTAAGAATCAGGAAGAGGAGCAATATTAACACATAAATATCATCATTTGTAATTCTAATAAAAGACAATAAGATCCAAAGACAAGCATGCATAAAATCCAATTTATTTTTCCATACACACTAATAAGCAAAAAAAACTACCATGCTTAGGCAACAAAATACCCTAAAAAATTACGCAATCTTATTGTCATGCAACCATTCAATATCCCCCTACACCCATTTCATGGAAGGTCACCCTTTAAGAGGATAAAATGCTTTAGTTCACTAGTTTTCAAAAAGTGTTGCAACTCATTGGATATGCAATCATATTCCTCATACAAAAAAAAATGAACACATCTTGTTTAACCAGGGCCAACATGGACAAAGTTCTTAATGGGAAAATGGTTCATTAATTTGTGTTAATCTCTATATGAAGATTATTATATAAGAACAAAAATTGGAGTTGGATGTGGTGCCTCTATGTTAATTGTTTGAGTATTATGGTAAAAGTCTTTGTAGCATAAGCAAGGAGCCTGTTATGGACTCTCTTGCAAAATTTGTGTTGCACCAAGTACTTGCATCACTCTAAAGAAAGGTCAAGGAATAGCATTCACTGTGATGTACAAGAATGCATGAACAATGCCATAATTAGCCTCTCATAGCCCATCCTCACCCACAAATGTCAAAATGATAAGTTATTTCCTTGCTCTCTCGAAGAATGAGAAGTTGCTCAAGAACAATGGATGGCAACCATTGTCATGAATGCTAAGCTAGCTAATGATGGATAGGAGTCCACTTTGAATGAAAACATAATTGATGTTCATGGATTTGTGTGATTGCCTCCTCTCATGCCTTAATGTAAAAGCTTTAGGGTTGCTATATTTTGGGTGCTAAGTGACATTTATGGAAAATCACTAAATGTGAATTCCTAGTTGCCAATTTTGATAACTATTTTTATGCTCTTTAAGCAATTTGGATTAACATTTTAAATGTTATTAGGTTGTGACATAAGGTACACAACCCATTGTTTATGTATAAATGTGTAAAATGTACATTGATATTATTAATAGTTAAAAGAAGCAGTATATAAACAAACAAACTCATCATATCAAAATCACTCTGAATAAGAGCAACAATCAATAGCACTCACCTTCCTTCACATGACAAATGGACTAAATTTGGAGAATTCTATCAAAGTAATATTTATCCCATCATGCAATCATAACATAGCAATAAGTATGTATTTTAACTCACTAAACACATAAGGGATATCTTTTTCATAGGAGGGACTACCCACCTACTTTAAGCTTGGACTTCAATATTTGTCATGGTTAGTGATAGTGTTCATTATGACTTGATATTTTCAGCTACAATTTAATCTACCTTCATTCACCATGTCCTAAATCATCAATCTTATAAGCAACGAGCATTGATACTTCGAAAATAAACATATAACACTTCTTTCTAGTCGGACCTAATGATGCCTATTACAACTAATATTGAATGCAACTACCATTAGTACTTTAAAAATAAACACATACCTCTCCTTGCTAATGATGCCTACTACATCTAATCTACCTTCATGCTCCATGTTCTAAATATTTAATATTGTATGCAACTACCATTAGTTCTTTAAAAAAAACACATAACACTCCTTCCTATGGTACCTAATGGTACAAGTTGCCTAAGGATAAATATATGTTGATTTTTCATAAGAAAAATTAATATATACAACATAATTGGCACTCGCAATGAACAAGTAGTGCAAACTTTATCCCTTCCAATATAGGTTACCCCCTTGAATGGAACTACCATTAGTACTTTAAAAATAAACACATACCTCTCCTTCCTAATGACGCCTACTACATCTAATCTACCTTCATGCTACATGTTCTAAATATTTAATATTGTATGCAACTACCATTAGTTATTTAAAAAAAACACATAACAATCCTTCCTATGGTACCTAATGGTACATGTTGCCTAAGGATAAATATATGTTGATTTTTCACAAGAAAAAAAATATATACAACATAATCGACACTTGCAATGAACAAGTAGTGCAAACTTTATCCCTTGCAATATAGCTTACCGCCTTGAAATATCTACTTGTTTTCTCTCGCTAGGGTAAGTGAGTGAGGCTATCTTCATTTAATCATGGTGAACCTAAGAAAAAGAGGTGTAAGATTGTTGCAATCTTTAAAGGTGCTGCAATTTATTAGGGCATGTAATTTTTCTGCGGATGAGGAGTCGCCTTAGAAACCTAAATCATATTCTTGCAAATTGGCTATACAAGCTAATGGGTGACAAAGCATATGGAAAGTTTCATAAGTGACCAAAGATGGCTGACAACATTTACAGGTCTTTTCTTTGATTCCAAGCAGAACTAGAAACTTTATGGATTGAATCTTTGCTTTTAATATTGGATGTTCAATTTCAGCCACACCATTTCTTTGACAAATCAGAGCATTGAACCAGAGCCTAACTGATGTGGTTCCAACAGTAGCTATAAATTCTCTTAATTAAATCTTTCCTTTCAAGATTCGATTCCCAGTTGTAGCCATATCACTGTTTTGACAAACTGACTAGGAAGTCGAATCATTTTGTTCAAACTGGATGCTACTTTTATCAATCTTGCAAGCCAGTTTGTTAACTTCCCACATCCATATGAATATTAGGCTTCAATGGATTGTAATGAGAGATGGGATGGATTATAGAAAATTAGGATCCTCTTCTCCCTCAGAGGCTTGATCTTTACATATGCCTTCAAACACTGTTATGCATTGATGAGCTATTGTCTCATTAAATTCGAGGCCTCAAGAATGTTTCCCTTGACAAAGACAAAGATGGAATCACAGTAGAGGTCTTATGGTGAAATGCATCAGAGGCCATTCAAAAGTAAAAGCTTGTAATCTCCTCATACATAAAGGAATATTAGAAAGGAAAAAAACATGTATAGATAATAGGACAGACATACATAGAATATCTCCATTCAGAAACATGGAATTAAATAGCATTGGCCCAAATGTGTTATGCTGCTATACTAATAAAATACCCCTTTAAAATTTTCCAAAAAATAAAAGATACATTCCATGATTGTTATGAACCTGATTTTAACTTATTACCAATAGCTCTTGGCTTTCCCATCAAATGTTATATCTTTAGCCGCATTTAGCAAACAATAGTAGGAAAAAAAACAGGCACAATGAGATGTTAGTGGCGTAATGTTAATGTTGAAGTTAGTGTTTGGAGTTAGTTTTTCCAAGTCTGATAGTGTCTAACTACCACACATACACATAAATTAGTGTACAATATAAACGTTTGATCTGATCCCGAGGGCGAGCCCGGAAAGTCATCGAACCCACTCGAAACAATTGGGACCAATAGGATCATTTTTATGACATTAGTGCAAGTGAACATGAGCATAATATAAGTGTGTAACATAGAATCATCCACATGAAAATGAAAAAATCATTCAAGCACATTAGGAACACGATTTGATTACGAAGTTCACCAGATCTCTTGGCTACGTCTTCGGGCCTACTCCAAAATAGAGTGACAAATCCATTGCAAAGATGCACAAATACATAAGATACATCACAATGGATTCACCTACAGAGTCTTCATCATCTGTTCATCTCTACCGCCGCACCATAACTGCCTTTGATGGGTCACATAAGTGCACAAGCTATAGGACTCAATCGAAGAATGCAGAAATCAAGCAAGCAAATGCCTACCTCCTTTGTCTCGAGAAGTTGCCAAACTTGGACATGAAGATATTTTCCCAATGTAGCCAATCACACTCTTTCAACTGACTCTACGAGCCATGAACCTCGAGCGGATCAAAGACCTGCATCATGTTGCAAATCGCAATCTTTCAACTGACTCTAAGAGCCACGAACCTCGAGCTATGCCACATGATCTTCTGCAGGATAGTCTTAATAGACAACAAAGTGTTTGCATGACAAGTACATCAATAAAACCAAAGTCACACTCTTACCAACCAATCCCTTCACCTTTTGTCCTTTGGGATGAGAGTGTAGATGGTCACTACTTGCCTTCAAATGAAAATTGAAATGTTGCCTCCTCGAACTGACTCTGCTTCTTTGTCTCCTACATTGGATCACCTTCGGACATGATGGATCCATGCTTGCTCTCTGAGATAGAACTACAACGTTGGAGCCTCTCCATGAGCTTCTCCAACGGAGACCCCCAATGGCGCCTCTCAGATGCTTGCTTCCTCTATGGGATACATCTCTCCAAACTTGAGCTCCCTTCAAATGCACATGACAAGTGCTTAAATAAGAGAAGCTACTCTTGGTGGCATGATACATGCGATTCTCCAAATTGGGATTAGTTACAAATTGGTTTGGCTTTTAAGAACATAGACCAAAAATATGGTTCATGCCCACATGCCCATGGGTTGTCACATTTAGTTACTTCCCCATAATGACATTTACAAAATCCAACAATAATCCATTACATAACAAAATCCCTTTTTTAAATAGCATGTTGGTTTTTCAACCATAAACCAACTTGTTACAACTTCTTTACAAATATGGCATGTTTGTTTTTGGTTACAACCATGCATTAACTTCATAACAACTCAAGGAATAAAATAAATGAGTAATATGTGACTAATTTTTCCACTCACTTCAAATATTAATCATTTTACAATTTCTCATGAGTAAATGCGTGAATGTCCTAAAACTCATTTCAAGCACAAATGCATGCATGCTAGTCATCATTCCACTTCATCATGCCATGTCACCATGCCACATCATCATGCCATGTCACCATGCCACATTATCATGCCACATCATCATGCCACATCATCATGACACATTATCATTCCATTTCATTAGAATCCACTTGTTGACTACCACGTGGTAGCTTGAGGGAGTGCCACATGGCACTTCAGCCAAAATTTTCCCTGTTGGGGCCAAACTTCAAAACACAATATCTTTTGCATCCGGAGTCCGTTTGACACGCCATTTGCATCGTTGGAATCTGCTTGATGAGCTCTTCGACATGGTACTATTTTTGTTGCAATATGATTATTTTTTAAAATTGGCCTTTTTAGATCCTCCCGGATCAATGTTATATAACAATAATAAAAGTGTCTTCTCTCTATCTTAGTTGTTACAAAGTTTGTTCAAGTCCAGTACTGTCTAAATACCACACATGAATAAAGATGTACAATATGAACATTGCTCAAACAATAATAGAATTATCCTCTACCTCTCTCTCTCTCTTATTGTCTATGCAGGTCTTCCACAAACCTACATGATATCAGAGTGATACCAGCCTAGAACCTATGACTGTGTGAACATTGAAAAGCCACAAATGTAGTCCCAAAAAATAAGGAGGGAGCAGGTGAGTCTGAATTTATTTTTCAGACAGTTTTTTGAAAGTGTATAATTTTGAATTTCTAAGGTAAAATCTTTGGAATACTTAAAGAAGAGTTGAGGAATAATATAAAAAGATTCAAAAATAGCTTTGAAAACTATAAAAAGAAGATCAGAGATGACTTGCAATGCCCAAATCAAGTCCATGCCGGCCAAAAAGAGATGCTTCACACCTGAGGTAGAAAGAGATGCCAAACAACATGCCATTGACAAGAGGAGGGCATGAATCCATGATAGGCAGTGATAGGAGAAATATTTGAAAATTATGGATGGAATGAAATAATACACCTTTTCCAGAAATGTAACAGCCAACTAAACATCATGGCATCGGAGAAGATCCACAAAGCTTTGTTTCGCTGGCACAAACTTACAGATAGCTCTAGATCTGCACCCATGTGTGCTAACTTCAACCACAAGTGGTGCCCACGAAGAAAAAAGACCTATATTTTGCACCCATGTGTGCTAACTATACAAGTTTCTGCCTTTTCCTTGTTCGGTGTATCTATGTCATAGAATCATACTTGTTTCCACTTGAATATCTGCAAAATCATGTTTCCTTTATAGCTCTTTGCATTTTTCAATGGTGTTTGGCCTAAAAGAGCATAATTGTTACTACACCTTACACCCAAGTTGGAAAACGTGATGGCCTAAAATAGCATAATTATATAATGATGTATAAATGAAATTGAAAAGTGTTGAATATGGGTATTGATTGAACACCTTTATGAAGGTGCGTAAATGTAGGGGCCAGTAGTAAAAGAAAGACGGGCTTCACAGTAATGGTGAACAAGGAAAAAATACAACAAGTAGAGGGGCTTCACAGTAATCAAATATGAAGTCCTGGATCCCCTTGGGATCCATTTCTTATTTGAAATGCGAAAGGGTCTGCTTGGGATCCATTTCTGGCTTGAAATGCCAATGGCTCTTCATGGGATCCATTTCCAATTTCGAATGTGGAAAGGTCCACTCGGGAACCATTTCTGTCCTGAGGTAAATGTTAAGCTGGAACCAGGAAGATCCTTTTAAGAAAAAATATATTGAAAGAAAAATCACACAACAAAAACATAAATAAACAATAAAATAAGGCAAAGCATCAGACCCAAATACTCTAACATTTTCCTATAAAATAGCACAGCCCCCTACAAAACACACAAATCTGAGAAGTCTGTATTTTGAGTTTGTAGGAGAAGATTGGAGTAATCTATATTTGGACATCTGATTTTTTATGTTTCTGGTTCATGGTTTTAACTTTTGACACATTACACATTTACCTTAGTTTGTGAAGAACGATCCACCCAAGCACTTTCCTATCCTTTGGTGAAATTCTTGCAATGCAATCAGACTGCATCAATTAGTAGAAAATGTTTCAAATACAAACAAAACATATCTTAAAGCTGAGACTTGAAAACCTAGTTGCTTATCTTGGTATTTTATCTTCCTATTTAACTCTTAGTTGACAGAGACCAAAAATACCATGGCACTACATTACATAAATTTTACCATTAAGCATGCCTTCAAAGACAAAATATCAAACAAAATTGTATGCATTGAGTCCCCTGAGACCTTTGTCTAACTTTAAGCTTAAGTTATTGTTGAAAAAAACATCTTAATTTTTGTGTAGTCAATAATGATACTCAAAATCGTATCTAGATTCTAAATTTCTTCATCTATAAAGATACAGAAACCCATATGATACACTCTTATCAGCTTTATATTACTGAGCAATGTATGTTAGGAATCATTTTTGCTGATCTATCAATGCCATGTACCAGTTACAGAAATAAAACATGCCACTCAACTGCTAGCTTCAATTTTTGAGTACGCTAGATCCTCTACTCAAGAAAGGTCGTGCTAAATATAGAGATATCAGTCTTCTTTCTTGAGTACTGAATTTAAAACTAGACTTAGGCTCATTGGATCCATCCTTTCTATTCACTCCATAACTGGCTGCTAGACTCCATGATAACTACATCTTGCAGGGGACTAAGACAAGTAGTTCTAAGGAAGAAAACCATCAGAGCAGGTTGATTAAAATGTAAACAATAGGACAATCTGAGGAAAATAATATAGGAGTTAGCTAATTTTGGAGTACATCCCATGTGAAGTTGAAGGGAAGTGAAGTTAAACTTCTAGGACAACTTGATTAATAATATAGAATCATTACTAGATCAATTAGTTAATTAAAAATTTGCAATTGATGTGGTCTATTTCCACAAATTGCATAATGCAGTATGACAAAATTCTTAGCTTTCTTGTAGGTGGGTATTTTTTACAGGTTTATGAGCTGTTTTATCTTCCATTGAAGGGGTTTTGCATACTTCAACATATTCTCGACTTTTTTATTTTCCTGTTCAATGGTATCTTCAAATATGTCCAAAAAACCACCCTAAAACCCCCATGAAAATGTGGTGTAGGAGCAGATTGGAGCAATCTGTATTTGGACATCTGATTTTTTATGTTTCTGGTTCATGCTTTTAACTTTTGACACATTACACATTTACCTTAGTTTGTGAAGAACGATCCACCCAAGCACTTTCCCGTCCTTTGGTGAAATTCTTGCAATGCAATTAGACTACATCAATTAGTATAAAATGTTTCAAATACAACCAAAACATATCTGAAAGCTGAGACTTGAAAACCTAGTTGCTTATCTTGGGATTTTATCTTCCTATTTAACTCTTAGTTGACAGAGACCAAAAATACCATGGCACTGCAGTACAAAATTTTTACCATTAAGCATGCCTTCAAGGACAAAATATCAAACAAAATTGTATGCATTGAGTCCCCTAAGACCTTTGTCTGACTTTAAGCTTAAGTTATTGTTGAAAAAAACATCTTAATTTTTTTGTAGTCAATAATGATTCTCAAAATCGTATCTAGATTATAAATTTCTTCATCTATAAAGACACAGAAACCCATATGATACACTCTTAACAGCTAAATATTACTGAGCAATTTATGTTAGGAAACATTTTTGCCAATCTATCAATGCCATGTACCTATTACAGAAATAAAACATGCCCCTCAACTACTAGCCTCATTTTTTGAGTACACGAGATCCTCTACTCAAGAAAGGTCGTGATGAATATAGAGATATCAGTCTTCTTCATTGAGTACTAAATTTAAAACTAGACTTAGGCTTGTTGGATCCATCCTTTCTATTCACTCCATAGCTGGCTGCTGGACTCCATGATAACGACATCCTGCAGGGGACTAAGACAAGTAGTTCTAAGGAAGAAAACCATCGTAGCAGGTTGATTAAAATGTAAACAACATGACAATCTGAGGAAAATAATATAGGAGTTAGCTAATTTTGGAGCACATCCCATGTGAAGTTGAAGAGAAGTGAAGTTAAACTTCTAGGACAACTTGATTAATAATATAGAATCATTACTAGATCAATTAGTTAATTAAAAATTTGCAATTGATGTGGTCTATTACCACAAACTGCATAATGCAGTATGACAAAATTCTTAGATTTATTGTAGGTGGGTATTTTTTACAGGTTTGTGAGCTGTTTTATCTTCCATTGAAGGGGTTTTGCATACTTTATGCATATTCTCGACCTTTCTTCCTTTCTTGTTCAATGGCATCTTCAAATATGTCCAAAAAACCACCCTAAAACCCCCATGAAAATGTGGTGCTAGTGGAAACTACCCGTGTTGAAGATTATGTAACTTTGAAAGATATTCTTGTTGTATTATTGTTGTACATATGATTTTCTTGACTATCTATCCGCATATCCAGTTCCCAACTTTTCAAACCATCCTACAATCCATATCTGAATATGTATCTGTTCCCATGCAAGAAAGCTTTATATTCATGCATTTTCAATCTATCCATCACGGTGTTTTATTGATCATTGGATGAGAATTCGTTCATAGGAGGGAGAAACCTTTAAAATGTTGCATTTTGCAAGTTCCTCTTCAATCTGTCCATCATGATGTTTGATTGACCATTGGCTGAGACATCTTCCTCTACATGATGGTTTCATCGATGTATTGGAGAAGGATATATATTCTTCCAAAGTGTGTCTCCAAATATAACCATTGGGAATTAATGCAAGGCTGACAACGCAATATGTAAATACCATATCCCCACGTTGCTGCACTCAACATCACTGAAAATCGTCACAAAAACACCATCAATCCTTGAAATTATAGAAAAGTTTGGAATGCCTCAAAACAACTTCTAATGTGGCAATCTTGGAAATGAACTTGCCGGAAGTGGAAGTTGCTGAACAAAATAAGATTCTTAATGACATGGATAGGTGTCTTAGCCTCCAAGGATTGTATTGATAAGTGTACACAAGTGGAAAAACAAAAAGCCAAGAGAGTACAAAAGAAGGCACATGAGAATCTCTGAACTATACACTCTTCATTAGTAATGAATTTATAGAATACAAATGGGTACAATGCACTACCACATGTACAAGGAGAGAGAGATAGTGGCATCGATGTGTTGTCAAAATAAATAAGAAAGTTACAATTGGAAAATTGGACAATTACTCATAATTTCTTGTTATGAATTGATAAGCCAAACAGTAATTTCTAGCTTCAGTAGGTGGTGGCAAAGGATATATTCTTTCTGCACCTCTTTAACATTATTAAACACAAATATTATGTTAGGTACATAGTCCACCTCCATCTGACTAGACAACTTATCTAACCCTGCATAAATATTCTATGATTGTGGGTGTGATTTTCTCTCCTACCAAGAAAGCATGGACCTGTTTATTGATCTCAATCCAACTGCACCCTGGCGTTTTTTCTATTCTCCCATCTTTCATCATTTTCCTCAACTTTTGAACATGGTCCCACTTTCCAACCACTGCATAGATGTTTGACAACATCACATAAGGTGCAGCATTGTTAGGATCCAACTTGAAAAGGCATTCTGCCATATTTTCTACTAAATCTATATTAATATGGACCCTGCAAGCAGCAAGTAAAGAACCTCATATGGTAGCATTAGGTTCAACTGGCATTTTCTTGATAAAATCTTGAGCATCATCTAGGAGCCCAACATGGCCAAGCAGATCAACCATGCAGCTATAGTGCTCCATTGTAGGTGTGATGCGATAATATTGACTCATAGACTCGAAGTACTTCCAGCCATCATTCACTAAGCCTGCATGACAACATCCCGATAGAACACCAAGGAAGGTAATATGGTCTAGATTACAACCACAACGTTTCATTTCTTCAAAAAGTTGGAGGCTTTGTTTCCCAAGACCATGCATGGCATACCCAAATTCTAACGCACCATTCCCAAATTCTAACACACCATTTCCAGTGTAGTTATTATGATTTTAAAGCGGACACACATCCATAAAATCAAGGACTAAGACAGTTGGATCAATAAGAAATTGTCATGGATTTTAAACTGGCATGCCCAAATGGTAACATGCCATTACCAATACCCTAAAATTGATGTGGATTCTGAACTGGCATGCCCAAACAGTAACATGCCATTCCCAATACCCTGAAATTGACATGGATTCTAAAATGGCATGACCAAACAGTAACATGCCATTCCCAATACCCTGAAATTGACATGGATTCTAAACTGGCATGCCCAAATGGTAACATGCCATTAACAATACCCTGAAACTAACACGGATTCTAAAATGGCATGCCCAAATTTTAACACGACATTCCCAATACCCTGAACACTTCTAAGCATACCCAAAAGAGAAACAATTAACTCAATTTTCAAAAATATAAAAGGAAAAACATCCTACTATCCTACTATCATTCACTTGGACCAAATTGGCATCAAAGGAGGGGAGGGAACAAAAGCACTCCACACCCACAGGGTCTTGAAAACAACACCCCATGCCAACCACTAAACCATAAGCCAACATCAAAGACCCAAATGGTAACAAAGCAGATGATGACAGCTAAAGGTTTAAAGTTAAACCACCATACCCAAATGCTAACATATCATTCCCAGTGCATTTTCAAATTGATTCAACTGAAACCCAAATAAATAAATACACAAGTACAAAACCCCTACAGCTACAACAAATTGCCATGAACTCTAAACTGGCATGGCCAAACGGTAACATGCCATGAATTCCAGTGCATTTTCGAATTGATTCAACTGAAACCCAAATAAATAAATAAAAAGTACAGAGTCCCTAGAGCTACAACAAATTGCCATGAATTCTAAACTGGCATGGCCAAGTGGTAACATGCCATGAATTCCAGTGCATTTTTGAATTGATTCAACTAAAACCCAAATAAATAAGTAAAAAGTATAGAGCCCCTACAGCTACAACAAAATGCCATGAATTCTAAACTAGCATGGCCAAATGGTAACATGCCATGAATTCTAGTGCATTTTCGAATTGATTCAACTGAAACCCAAATAAATAAATAAAAAGTACAGATCCCCTACAGCTACAACAAATTGCCATGAATTCTAAACTGGCATGCTCAAATGGTAACATGCCATGAATTCTAAATCGGCATGCCAAAATGGTAATATGCCATACCCAATGCCCTAAACTCGATTCCGAGCTTGCCCAAATAAAAAACCAAAAAAACAGTAACCAAACCAATTTTAAGCACAACCACATAAAAGATTCAATGGTAACAAATCATATTACTAACATCCACAACACAGTAGATCAAAGATTAACTAGCATACCCAGATGCTAACAGAACATTCCCAATGGATTTGAATTGATTTCAATAGAGATCCAATCACAAACAGTGAACATAAAGAGCCCTTCATCTATATAATACAAACTGCCATAAATTTTGCACTATTCCCGAATGGCAGCATGTCAATTCCCAGCACCTTGAAATGAATTTCAAGCAAAAAAAAATGAATAAATCTACATACATACAGATACATAGACGAATTAACAGAAACCAAAACATACCTTGTATCGATTTACCTAGTTCTTCCACTTGCATTTGCACTGCTCGGAGCTCCTCCAGAAACCCTTCTCCTTCATCCTTGAAGAAATGAGCTCCCATAGAGTCTTGTTCCTCTTTTTCTGAGTGAAATCCTTCTCAAGCTCAGCCCTGATTGCAATGAATTCCTTGGTCTCATTGAATCCCCATTGAGGAATCCTATCATCCTTCTTGAGGTTGTTATTAAGCCCCCCACCGCCATTGTTTGTAAGAAGGATGCAGTTATTGGATCCTCCAAGGTGGTCTCCTGAGGAAATTGCAACAGTGGGGGTTAACTGCAGAGGCAGGGCGACCATCGCCCCCAATCCCATGCCTTCGACTTCTCCACCATCGCCTATCATCATTTTCAGTTGCTTTAAATATTGATCTTGGAACAGAGGATAGAAGTGCCGATGAAATGCCAAAAAATGAAATTGGTTCAATAATGAAATTGGTTATGGTAGAAGACAGCGCAGGGGAAATCCCGCCGTGAGAGGTTTCTGATAGAGACAGGGCCATGTGGTATGGTTTGCTTCATATTCAGCTACAATATGGGTTATGAAGTAATATGTAATTTTTAAGCTTAGCTTTTCCATGTGAATGTGTAATGGAAAATATAAAATCAAATGCCAAAAATTTAAAATACAATTACACATGTTTACATAGCTAAACATAGCTCTAACCTCCACACTAAGATATCTTTATTCTATTCAATGGATATGGGAAAAATGAATCTAGGTTTTGAAGACCGAGAATGGTTCTTAGTCTCTAAATAACATAAGAAAGGTACACAAATTCCTTTATGCACTACACAAGTCTTCTCATAATCAAGGGCTATGTAAAATGGCACGGAGTCACACCTCTACAGGGGTTTTTGACACTTGAGTTGGATATGGATTCCATTATAATGTCTAAGCAACATGGATGGGTCATTGATACTTGACAATCATCAGTGAATGAAAAAAAGTGCATTATGATGTTTTTGAAATTTTGAGGATCCCTCCCTTTATAGTTGGTTTTTGGACTTCGGATTTGATATACGTGCAATGAGTAGGTTCTATGCAATGGAAATGGTTGTTGAGGGATAAACGTGGTAAGTATGGAAACACTAGATTTCCTCTCTAATTGAACCTTTTTTATATTAGTAATTATGAATGAAACCTATAAACCGTGACACAATCCCTCTTTAGGGTGTCTTTGGCATTTGATTTGAATTCATCTTCCATTATGATATTTTGGGAACTTTGGATGGGTCTTGAGTCCTTGAACATACCGCGTCAACTGCCTGAACTGGAGAACTGCTGGGGGTGTAAGGAAGAAGAACTGGCGGGACGTGACCATAAACTGCTTCATATGGAGTCATTTTAGAGGCAGTGTGGTAAGAGGTATTGTACCACCATTCAGCGAGAGGGAGCCACTTTTCCCACTGATGTTGTTGATCAGAGGAGAAGCAACGAAGATAAGTTTCCAAGCATTTATTGATAATTTCAATCTGACCATCCGTTTGTGGGTGATAACCTAAACTCATCTTCAGTTTGGTGCCAGTGTGGTGAAAGAGTTCTGTCCAAAAATGACTGGTGAAAGTCGCATCACGATCCGAGACAATGGAAGAAGGAATTCCATGAAGACGAAAGATCTGGTCCAGGAAAATTTGAGCAACAGAGGAGGCTGTATAGGGATGGCTGAGAGCACAAAAATAACTATATTTGGAGAGGGGATCAACCACAACCAAAATCACAGTCTTCCCTCCATATTTAGGGAGCCCTTCAATGAAATCCATAGAAATATCTGTCCATATCTGGGTAGGTATGGGCAAGGGTTCGAGCAATCCCAGAAGGGGTGTTGTTTCACCCTTATTGCACTGGCAGGTATCACATTTAGCCACCATCTGTTGAATTGTCCTTTTCATTCCCTGCCAAAAGAAGTTGTGCCATGCCTATTCATACGTTTTGAGAAAACCAAAGTTCCCAACTGACGGAGAAGCATGGAGTTCATAGAAGATAGCTTGTTGAAGAGCTGTGTTCTGGGGAAGCACCAGACGACCCTTGTATCTCAGTGAAGCACCATCCCAAGAGTAATGTGGGACAGCAGAAGGGTTTTTGTCCAAGAGTTGGATGATTTGAGATAATGAAGAGTCATTGACATAACCCTGTTGAACCGATTGCAACCAATTTGGAACATGCATAGAAATAACGGAAAGAGAACCTTGGTCATCAAATGTGCGAGAAAGGGCATCCGCCACAGTATTGTCCTTACCCTTCTTATAAGTGATCTCATAGTCATAACCCATGAGTTTGCTAACCCATTTCTATTGTGCTGGGGAGGATACACACTGTTCTAGGAAATATTTCAGACTCTGGTGATCAGTATTGATGCATAAATGATTCCCTAAGAGGTAGGGTCGCCACTTTTGTACTACATGCAAAATAGCCATCATTTTCTTCTCATATGTAGAGGCAGCTAAATTCTTACCAGAAAGGGCTTTGCTGGTGAATGCAATGGGGTGTTCATCTTGAAGGAGAACAACACCAAGTCCATTGCTGCAAGCATCACTCTCAATAGTGAAGGGCTTGGAAAAATCGGGCATAGCTAGAACAGGTGTAGTACACATAGCTTGTTTCAGCTTGTCAAATGCACACTCAGTAACATGTGTCCATGTAAAAGCATCCTTTTTCAACAGAGCAGTTAATGGAGCTACAATATTCCCATAATACTTGACAAACTTGCGGTAGTAGCCAGTCAACCCCGAAAAACCACAAAGGATCTTGAGTGTCTTAGGAGGTGGCCAATTGTTCCTGGCAGTGATTTTGGTAGGATCCACATGAACCCCTTGTGCTGAGATAATGTGCCCGAGATACTCAACTTCCTTTTGGCCAAAAACACATTTAGACTTTTTGGCATGGAGATGATGATCAGAGAAAAGTTGCATTACAAGAGCCAGATGCTGGAGATGTTTAGCCCATGTTTTACTGTAGATGAGGATATCATCAAAAAATACCAGAATGAATTTCCGCAAATAGGGTCGGAATATTTTATTCATTAAGGCCTGTAATGTGGAAGGAGCATTAGTGAGACCAAAGGGCATGACCAAAAACTCATAGTGGCCATCATGTGTGCGGAAAGCTATTTTAGGAATATCATCCTCATGAACCCGAATTTGATGATACCCAGAGCGAAGATCCAACTTGGAGAAAAATTGAGCACCATGAAGCTCATCAAGAAGCTCATCAACAACAGGAATTGGAAACTTATCCTTGATGGTGAGGTGATTAAGTGCTCGAAATTCAATGCAGAGGCGCCATGACCCATCTTTTTTGTGGACAAGAAGAACTGGTGAAGAAAAGGAACTTGTGCTTGGGCAAATAATACCTTGCTTCAGTAAGTCCCTAACGAGGAGTTCAATCTCTGTTTTTTGGTGAAATGGGTAGCGATAGGGCCTGATGTTGGGAGGAATGCTTCCAGGAAGGAGCTGAATACGATGGTCCTCTGGTCGTGAAGGTAAAAGTCCCACTGGTTCAGTAAAAACACCTGTATATCGATCCAGAATTTGTTGGAGATCCAAAGGAGTAGTGGGGGCCGCTGATGGTTGCATTTGAATGGAATGGAGCTGAGCAATGACACCATGGGAACTCTTCTTAAGGAATTTTTCCATGTGATGTGAACTGATGATGCTGAGAGACCCTGGTTGTAATCCTTTCAATGTGTGTTTGTGTCCATCGGGGGAGAACTGCATCCAAAGTTCAGCAAAATCCCATAATATGGGGCCAAGTGTGCGCAGCCATTGAGAGCCCAAAACCACATCACATCCACCTAAGTTCAAGGCAAACATGTCAGAGCGGAGGTTATAATATCCCATCGAGATACACACATTACGACACTTCCCTTTGCAAGGTAAGGTGCCCCCATTGGCAACCATGACTTCAAAGTTGGAGCAAGGATGGATAAAACAATCAGCTTGTTTGGCGATCCGAGGGTCAATGAAATTATGAGTGCTGCCAGAATCAATGAGTATTGTAAGAGGAAGCTTCTTGAAGTAACCACGTACCCACATTTTTTGGGGGGCAGTGACTCCAGCTAAAGCATGGAGGGATATCTCGGGCTGGTCGTCCTGAGATGGAGGGTCAGTAGGCGGCTCCTGAATGTCAACCGGAGCATCCATTGTATCGGGAGCTTCTTCACCAATTTCAGAGTCAGGTGGAGAATCCACATCCAAGAGATAGAGATTTTGTTGAACGCATCGATGTCCCCGAGTGAATTTCTCATCACAATTATAACAAAGCCCTTTTTCTCTGCATGCCTACATCTCTGTTTCATACAAATGCTTGATTGGAGGTGAGCGAGGAGCTGGCGGAATGGAAGGTCGTTGAGAACCCATATTTCGGAAGGGAACAAAAGAGGATTTGGAGTGTTGTTGGGCTGCCATCTTGTCTTCTACCAACTTAGCCAACCCCAGGGCTTCCATCATTGTGTTGGGATTGAACATTTTTACCTCAGAGCGAATTGCATCCTTTAGACCACTGATAAAACAACTCCGGTAGAAGTCATCTGGTAATCCTTCAGTGTGATTAGCTAGTTTCTCAAATTCAGTTTGATACTCTTTCACAGTGCCAATTTGGTGAAGTTTAGTGAGAGCTCCTGTGAAGTCATCAAAAGCACTAGGACCAAATCGTTGCAAAAGGAGCTAGCAAAAATCAGGCCATTTTGGCTCTTCATGAGCCTTGATGTACCAACGATACCATTGAAGAGCTTCCTATTCCAAATGAAAGGAGGCAAGTGGAACTTTTTTGACATCAAAAGTATTATGAAGACTGAAATACTGTTCTGCACGATAGATCCATCCAGTCGGATTAGTACCATGGAAGTGAGGAAAATCTAGCTTCGGACCACGAAAATTGCTGGAAGAAGAGAACCCATTGTCTGATGAAGACTCGTACTGTCGTCTGATGTTCATAGATGAATGCTCAAGATGGAGACCGAGAAAGTTTTCATCCAGTTCTTGGATTTTGGCTTGAATGGCTGCAAGTGCTTCCTCCATGGTTTTTGCTCCTGTGCGGGTGACAACCATAACCAGGAGTTTTTAATTTATTTATTTATTTTTATTTTTTTCAGGAAGGGATCTACAACGGCATGAAAGTGATTGAAAATAGTGGAATCTGCAATGACGTGGAAGTGATCGGCAACAAATGGATCTGCAATGGCGCGGAACTGACCGGCAACAGTTCTGGATAGAGGAAATATGTGATTGTGCAACTGAAAATAGATATCGACCCCAGGTATGTGCGGCTTCCTATCGGTTCAAGGGATTCACTCGGCCACCAATGCTGTCTGACGACTTTCATATTGGGGTAGTACCCCTCACTCCATGGCTCAGGTAAAAATGATAACCGCTTGGCCACAAACGACAGCTCTTGGTTTACCTCACGGGTGGGAAATAGTCAATCAGGTAGGGGTCGTTGCCCTTTTCGCTCACAGGTCCTCTCAATGGGCCAGCTACTTCGGGGTTCCTGTGGTACTCCTCACAATGATTTTTAGGTATTATTCCCAAGTACTTCCCACAATTAAGCGGATAGGGATTATTCCCAGATCTGAACCTGCAACAGAAGCGAAAAAAAATTTGGGCAGAAATTTCACCCAACGAGCCCAAGAAAGTGCTCTAATCCCAGATGTGAGGACCCTGCAACAAATAATTAATCAAAATACACGATATAGCAGCAGAACTCAAAATCACTTTTATATTAATCACAGGCCACTTCGAGGGGGCAACCTCCTTTGAGCAAGCTCAATACAAAATAACTTCACGGTGCCTTCCTTGGCCTCAACACACACTTATATACTAAAAATAGGTGCCAATACTATGGGTCAAAACCATGGGCCAATATAAACTATGGATCAACAAATACTACAGGCGGCTTACAAAGCATATGTGCCCAACAACAATAACACAAACTATGGATCAACAATTACTATGGTACGACTTACAAAGCATATGCGTCCAACAACAATATACTAACACGGTAAAGAGAAGGATTGACATGGGTTCCTAACAGATCTCCTTTGTTCTCAAAGTGTTTTTCAGTTTTTCCCAAGTCTTTACATCATTCTTAAGTCTCTGTAGCTTAAAGCTAAAATCAAACATGGGACCAGTAGAGGGAGCAGGATCCTTCCATGAGGAGGATACAAGGGCAGAAAAATCATCATCAAGGAGCCAAGCTCAATTGAATTTAAAAGGATATAAATGACATTCAGACTGAAATTCCATTCAATATACACATGGTAATGATCACAGATTTCATAGGGTTGGATCCAGGAGTGATAGCATCCTAGGGTCAGGATCAGTCTTTTGCTAACACCCTCAGGTCCTAATCTGGCATTTCTCCAAGTAGGCCCAATCTTGGTGGGGGATAGATCTACCATATGCATAGATTCCAGTAGCTATGCAAAGTATAGAGAGAGATGATCCATACGAGCACGGTCACCCCAGATCTCAAGATTAGAGATAGTGAAGTTTAGATCTCCAGCCAAGATGAGATTAGGATAGTTGAAGATACTGCCAGCTACAACAGAATTCCAATAGGAGGTTCTGTTGGCATAAGGTCCATAGTAGTTAACAATGGAGAAAACAGAATCAAGGCCTTTAAAACAAGCAGTAAGAACTATACTGACAAAGGAATGATAGGCTTTACATCGAATTAGGTAAGAGTTCTAGGCCGATAGGATACCCCCAGAAAGACCAAGTACATCAATTGCACAGAATTCCAATCCCGACTTCATGAAGGCAAACAAACGGAGGGCAGCAAAATGATCACACATCGTTTCCTGTAGTAGGATAATGTCAGGGTTAAGTGAAGTAAACAGATCTTTGAGGGATTTCTATTTGGTAGGCCCCCCAAACCCACGAATGTTCATGGAAACAATATTCATGGGTCAGACTCAGAGACAAGTGACTTTTCTCTAAGTGCCTATGAAGAGGAACATGTTCTAGCAACTGCTTTGATGCGTGCCGAGAGAGGGGTATAGAGACCATTAGGAGCTTGAGAGGAGGCTTGACTCCCTTTCTTAGCCTTTCTAATGGTAACATTCTCGAATCTAATCAAGTACAAGGGTAATATAGAGGGTGAGAATGGAGATTTATTCGTGAATATATCCAGATCTTTGAGAAGAGTAGGATCATCAAAGGAGGGAGTGGTTAAGGGGCTACCAGGTGGAGCCATACAAGGAGGAGATGTGGAATGGGTAAGAGGAGGGAAGTTCTCTAGGTTAAAAGGGGGCGGGGGAGTTACTACAAGAAGAGGAGTATGTGAAGGAGACAGAGGGTCAACAACCAACTCATTACGAGATCGGGAGGAGGATAAAGCCATAGTTTCTACATCCTTGATAAACAGTAGCTCCTCTTTGGTGAGATCACCAACAGAGGTAGGGAAAGACGAGTCATAAGGACCAAACATGGTAGGTGGAGTAGGAAAATCAGTAGAAGCATCAATCAATGACTGTGAATCCTGTGAGCTATGTTGTTGCAAAGTAGGAGAAGGGGAACATTCAAGAGAGGGCTCGTTATCTACGAAGCCAACAGACAGTGGGATACCTTGTAATAAAAAGAAGCAGGATTTTCTCAAATGACCAGTTTCATGACAATAGCTGCAGCAAAATGACATCCTCAAATAATCAAGTTTTTGAGTAATCACCACACTATTACAATCAATCTCAATTTCAGGAAGGATCCCATAGGTAACATCTAGTTCTACAAGCACCTTAGTTGTGCGTTTGTCAAAAGTAGTGTGGAAGTCTTTTTCCAGGGCAACAAACCTGCCGATGGTATTGGAAATACCAATGAGGATGTCTTTGGACCAGAGGGGAAATGGTAAGGATGACATTAAGACCCAAAGATTTCGCTTGATAACACATTCTTTAACAGGGTCAAAGTTCGTATGCCACCGAATGAGTACGAGGGAGCCATTGCCAATGGTCCAAACTGAATCAAGGATACGTGAAGCATCAAAATCATCGAGGAAAACAAAAACTAGCCAGTGGTGGGATAGAAGACTGATGGTGGGCACATAGGTGAGGATAGTTTTCTAGTGGAGAGTAGACGAGGCCACCCACTCCTCTTCATTCATCGAACAATATTCCGGGCGCCCAATGAGTGCACGGCGACAGAGTTCCGATACTCTGTCAAGCATGAAATCTCTACCCACGACAAACATGCGGTTATGGTCCTGCGCAACAAGAATATTAGACTTACAACGGGCTTGGAGGCGTGAAGGATAAGTAGATACAGTCTTATCACTAATGGGAATAATAGGTCCAAGGGTCGCCATCGAGAAGCAAGGAAGGGTATACAACCAAGAAGGTCAGGTAGGGAAGAATAAACAATACAGTAAGAAGGATGAAGGTAGTAAACCCTAGCTACAAAAATACCCTCAAATCGACCAAAACCCTAGTCCATAAATAGAGCAAGTCAGAAAGGAATCGCATCACATGATTGAGCTAAAGAACCGAGGAAAAACCCTGATCGAGACCCAAATTGATGATACTCAGTGCTCGTTAAACCAAACCAGAACCCTAACTAGAGCCGGTGTAATAGTGACACCAGGTGAGAAAGATGAATCCAAAGTAAACCAAAAAAGACCCAGAACCGAGTGCAAATCGGAGAGTCAAGCTAACCCACAAGAAAACCCCCTAGTTCCCACTTTTAAGCATGGTTGGTACTAGCCCTATGTGAAGAAGGGGAACTCCATGTACCTAGGACGACTCGTGAACCCAATAATGACCTACGGGGACAGCAAGACAATACCCAAAAACCAGAATTCATATACAAGCAAAGTGTCGAAAAAAGGAGAGTACCTGTTCCATGATGTTATTAGTATGATGTCAGAGCAGGTGGGAGTTGACCGAATGCAGGATACCATCACAAGACCCTACGCCGGAAGTGGAGAACCAAGAGTCACAGCCACAAAACCAGAAGTATTCCCCAAACAATCTAAAAACCACTGTCAGCAGACCACCACAAGACCCGGAACTGAGAACTGAGAGCCAATAGTCCCAGCTGGTAAACCAGAGATAATTTTAGGACAAGCTGAAAACTACTGCCAATGAGGAACAGTCAACCAAACCCGAAAAAGTCGACAGTAAGATATAAAGTTACATCAAACTAACCGGTTATGTGGTGGCCATGGTAAGCGGGTTCTGAGGCTGTGAGAAATCTAAAACCATCAGAGTAAGGAACAAGAGCTATCCTAACCGATGCGAGAGGCCACAACCAGACCATAGCCATGGCTGCCAACATCAAACCTTAGCTCTCTCGCCATCAAACCCTAGCTCTCTCGTCCCCAATTATTTGTAGAGTTTGCATTCTGGAGCATGCAATGTCTTTTATATTGGATTTTCTCTCCA